>CM077447.1:25006222-25143722 GCA_039654765.1 Mylopharyngodon piceus
GTCAGTAGTGTGTAGGGCTGCACAATGAATCAAATTTCTAATCGTGATTACAATTACGGATGCCACAATTACATAACCGTTCAAAAATGCAATTACAAAAAATATAACAACAAAAAAAGTCCACTTACAGAACATTATTTAGTGTGCTTAAGATGTGCGTTTTTTCTTTCTACAGGTTGTTTTCATTTTAGTTTTGGTATAACATTATAATACCATATATTTTCACTTTTTTTTATTTAAAAAAGAAACCAAACCAATGACATTTGAGGCTAAATGCTATAGAAAAGTAAAGGTTTTTCAGAAGTGTTTTCAGCTTGCTTAGTTTCATATAAAAATATGGCATGCAGTTGCTTCAAACAATTGTATAAAGCTATTCAAAACATCATTCAGTGTAAACTGTAATAATCGTAATTCATAATTACAATTACAATTTCAAGGGAATAATCAACAATTATTTTTGTCATAACCGTAGAGCCCTAGTAGTGAGTATGGCCCCCACGTGCCTGTGTGCACTCAGGACAACATCTGGGCATGCTCCTGATTACATGACGGATGGTGTCCTGGGGGATCTCCTCCCAGACCTGGATCAGACCTTTGGATGCTCCAATACATGATGTCCAAGAGGTTTTCAATTGGTTTCAGGTCTGCGGAACGTGAGGGCCAGTCAATGGCATCAATGCCTTCATCATCGAAACATTCGCCTACACACTCTAGCCAAATGAGGCCAGCATTAGCATGCACCTGTTGTCACTTTTATTTGCACCAAAGAAGGTGAAACTGATTCACAATCACTTATACTTCCTAAATGGACAGATTGATATCCCTGAAGTTTAACTGACTGTGTTTAATTATACTGTGATAATTAATTATTATAATTAATTAGACTGTGAGTGTTCCCTTAATTTTTTTGAGTAGTGTATTTCAGAAACATGTTTGATTTGTTTTGTTGTTGAGCCTATTCTTCAATAGCCACTTTTCCACTGTCGGGCCAGTACGAGCCAGGGCTAACAACATGCCGTGCTGGGCCAATAGCCTCGGACCTCAAGCACCGAAGCCAAAATCAAATTGCATTTCCGCTGTCGGGCCAGTAGCCCCACAGCACTTCCCTAAAACCCGCCCTTAACACACCTCCACAGAACAACGTCACACGACCTCACCATTTCACCAGCTGACTGAAAACTAGCTAGATCGCAAAATGAGCATGACAGAAGCGAATATTTGGTCTTTACTTGAAGACTTAAGATTCCAACATTAATATTTGACCAATGTTTTACAATAAAAACGTTACAGTAACAGTAATTTATTAATTTGTGTCAGGAGTTCACATCAATCATGCTGAATCAAACTGGTTTTTACCATTGCACATAAAAAGAGAACACGTACCTATTCGGTTGCACCTGCTGCTTCCATTTATTTACGATCACAAGAATGCACAAAACAACTCCATTAAGGCTTTTAAATCCAAAGGCTTACACATTTAGAAAAATATTGATAAAATATCATATTTACATCACATTTCTGAGCATTTCTATGAATTTTCCTGTAAGTTATGCGATGACTGCAATCCGAGAAGGTTTGAGCGATCTCTCTGTCTCTCTATACTGTTATCCTTTCAGCCAGAGCAACAAAGGGAGCTCATGAGTAGAAAACAGGAGTTATAAATTATACGAGTTAACTGGAGTGTGTGAGTGTGACAGATATACGGATGCATTAGTCTAGTATCAACAAAGGCACAGGGAAGAGACTGATAAAACATTAAACCAAATAAATACACGATTATAATCATATATGGGTTTTCTACGTTCCTCAAGCAGTTTCTGGTATTTCCATAAACGTGTATTTATTATCGCAATGATTAGCATAAATAGACTTTAGCAACACATATAAGTATGTTTCTGCCTCATACGGTGATCAGAATCCCCATCGGATCACAAGGAAGTTATTTCAAACACTCACTGGTGTCTGAAATTGAGCTTTTAGCTGAAAATTGTTTAAAATGTCTTAAATGTTGAAGTTAGCTGGTAGCCTGATATAATAACATGGGAAATGAGCAGCGGTGTTGACCGTCTCCTGACTCAGGTAAACTCTGCATCTGTTCATGACCACTCTTCAAGCCCCAGTTGGCCCGCTTTGGACCAAGGTATTCGGCGGGCCAAAAAACCCTGGCCATTGGCCCTGAGGAAACTCCGATGAGGCCGATCAAGCCCCCGGAAGTGACAGTGATTGGCCCTGGCATGCACTAGCACGCTCGCCTTTGGCCCGACAGTGGAAACGCAGCCAATGTCTCCATCACAGTCTCTTCTACACTGACACAGAGCTGTGCACTTTAAGGAGGCTTTTTTTGTATTGCAGCCACAACTTAGGAGTGGAATAGCTTGCCTGTGGAAATGTTGATCAAAGTGGTCTCCAGTCGCTTGGGTCCATCCAACCCCAGACTGAGATGGCATATTTGGTGCCACCTCAAGTGCTTGTCCCCAACAGTGTCCTCCTTGGTACACTGCTCTTTTGAGGTGCTGCACCAGTGCATCCTTAGATGACGGAATTTTTTTCCATTCCTCTTCCTTTCTTTGTGAACAACGCAAGACGAGCTTGATCAGTGTTGAGTTGGCTGCTGGTATGATCATAGAGGAGAATTGCGAAGTGGTTCATAATGGAAAAGGAAATCACCTCCTCTGGAATGCTTTTTGGAGCCTTTGAAAGGGCATTGAATGTCTCTGTTGTCATGTCATCTGCAGTCCAGGTATCCCTTGCTGTCTTCTTGCCTCTGGTTGCAAATGTAGATGCTGTGTCACAGCCAGTGAAGACATAGAATACAGGAAGGGCCTTGGATTTGTCAGGACCCAGAGACTTGGCAGTCTCATGGGCAGGTATGTATCTGAAGTTCTTGCCAGTCCCAAATGCCACCCGCATCTCCTCAGTGTCCAGCTCTGACACGTGTAATGGCTAGGACCACGACATCTGTGTCCACAGTGCACAGGGTGATCTTTTTAAATCCTTTTCTTGCAGAATCTGCCACATGCAGTAGCATTCTTGTATCTGCCTCTTTATGTATGCAAGAGGCAAACTGATTTGATTCTTGTGCAGGCCAGTGTGCCATAACAGAAATTGAGGACTTTCTTGGGTAACACTTTATTTTACAGTGTCATTGTTACATATGTTACATTTAGTTACTCCAGTAATAACTATAAATTATGCATAATTACATGCAACTAACCCCAAACCAAACCCTAATCCTAATCTTATAGTAAGTCCATGTAGTTACTTAATATTACTCAGTAGTCAAGTCAAGTCATCTTCATTTATATAGCGCTTTTTACAATACAGATTGCTTCAAAGCAGCAAATGTATAATTAATGTACAGTACTTAAATGTATAATTGCAGTGTAACAAAGACACCTTAAAATAAAGTGTAACCTTTTCTCGCTGTCTCATGGTACACCAGTTGTCAATGGTGACAAGCAGGTTAGCAGATAGTCTTGATTCAGTTTACTGGTTGTAGGCCCATGTCATCAGGATGTGGAGACTACTGGCAGTTACAAATTCAAGGCCCTTCCTGTGTTCTATGCCTTCACTGGCTATGACACAGTATCTGCATTTGCAACCAGGGGCAAGAAGATAGCATGGGATACCTAGTATGCAGATGACATGACAACAGAGGCCAAATCCCCCCAACTAAGGATGTACTGGTGGCAACAGACTGGGGTTGGTTGGACGCAAGCATTTGGGAGACCATTGTGGTCAACTCTTCCACAGCCAAGCCAGACCATCCTTGAACTCTTAAGCTGTGGCTGCAAGAAAGGCTGCTGGTCAGCAATGCAAATGTAAAAAGCTTCCTTAAAGTGAACAGCTCTGTGTCAATGTGGAGGACACTGTGAAGAAGACTGAAGAATTGGTTCAAAAAAACAATCAAACAAACGTGTTTCAGAAATAGATTTTTTTTTTTTAAGTAAATCTTTGTGTCTGACATTCTTTTTAAGCTATGTTGCTAAGGTCATATTGAATATTCTACTCTTACAGTCACTGTATTGTCAGGGTTAATGAACAAAAGGATTAAGATTTTGAAACTCTACACAACATGCATGCAACAGACATGATATTATAAAGTCTAGCCTAGGTTCTCAGATACTGTGATTTCCTTCTCACGTCACTGAATTCACCATTAACTATTCACCTAAACAGTTTGTGATGTTTTATATGATATTATTGTAATCATTGACCATCAAAACATAGGGGTAGACATCACCTTTTCTGTGTTATCATGTTTGATTCAGAAGATATGATACAAAATACACAATTTGGTTATGGCGGAAAGTAAAATGGTCGCCATGGCCATTTTTGAAAATGTTCAGGGCCCCAAACTGTACAAGTGTACCAAATTTCATGCTTTTATGAAAAAGTGAACATTTCACCTCAAGTTTTGCACATATCACCTGGACTATATAGAATTCAGAAATGAATTGAATTCAGTTGAGTTGAATTGGAATGAAATTAAATCAAATTAATGACAGATGCCGATATCTTAGATGTCACGCTATTTGATTTAAAGATTGTAAACAACACTTTAATGAAATTTGCATTTATTTTCTATAATATTTTCTAAACTGGTATAATAGTAATAATTTGAAAATGAATCAATAAGAATAAAATTATTTGAACTTGTAAAATAAATAGATTTATACTTTCTTTTTTTACAAATAAAGTTAAATTGTAATTGTTTCAAACATGACTAAATAGTCAAGTCATCTTCATTTATGTAGCGCTTTTTACAATACATATTGTTTCAAAGCAGCTTCACAGTGATGATAGGAAAATTAATGGACAGAGATTATTTTGGCTTTGCAGCTGCTCTAGGAAAAAGTTATTATCGAGCTAAAGTAAGTTTTTGATTGAATCACTTCCATTGTAAAAATTGTTAATTATTAACTTGGGGGCTGCTTAAATTATCCAAAATCAATTTTTTAACATGTACATAACCAGCCAGTGTTCAAAACTATCTCCTTACCTTAGCTCGATTCACAACGTTAAGCTTGTAATAATGTTTTATAATTCGGGTGGTACTGGTGGAGCATGTCTTTGCGTCATTGCGTCATGTCTGTATACATAAAGAACGAGTCCCAGCTAGTACACTATATCGCATGTGAGGAGGATCATTTATAGCCTTTTCTCACAGCAGCTGCAATAATTAAACTTATCATTTTGATGGCGGATTGTATGGTATGACAAATTAATGTTAGAGGTTAGATCTATAGGTAACGCTAATACACACTAAATAGCCTACACATATGTCGCACAATGCTGATGTTGATAACATTAACAATTTGAGAAAGTATAACAATAATAATTTGCACAGTTTGACGTGATCCGAGCATTAGATTTAATCACCATTGGCAGCGCGATTTACTGTGATGTTTTTTTTTTCCCCTCAGTTGGTCAGAACAAAAGTGGCAGACATGTCCGTTGAAAATTCTTATGTTGGTCATACTTCAAGACTACAATCTGTGATTCCAAAGTACAGTATCCACACCGGTGTAGTGATTGACAGCAAACATTAGATTCATCCGCGCTGAGGAGCCGTGCCGAGGCACAATGCACGTACGGATAATAATTCCGCAAACAACTGCAATTGCAGGTTTCAAACAGAGATGGCGACAAAGAGGCAAAACTACAAACTGCAGCTTTAAATGACACCTTTTTAACTGAAAACAGAAGACTTTTAATGCGTTCTTGCCATTCATTTACTAATTAGTCTATAGGTAAGCGCGTTTGAATGTGTATGTGTGCAAACGCTTAGTCTTTTTACAAAGTGACATTGCAAATTATTTGTCTGGCCCACATAATACAGAATTATTAGTCGTTTCCGCAGATCCATGTGAACTAGAATCATTTTTATAACGTTTTATCTATACAAAGTGAAAGGAAAGGAGGCCTTCGCAGGGGATAGTTTAGTTGACACTTTAGGTCTGCGTTGTCATCGTGTCTAGGTGCAGGTCCTTCATCTCATCTGGATACAGCATGGATCTGGCAGGCTATGGTAAACCTCGGAATAAACAGAGAGAGACTAATATTAGCGTAGACACCATTCTTCTTATGATGTAGCGAGTACATCAGGTGTTATGGGAAGTGTTCCCGGTTCCGGCTGACCTAATTTATGCAGCCTAACCATTTACATGATTTGAATTATAGAAGTAGATAATGTTATGTGTATGCCAGGTTAAAGAGATGTATTTTTATTCTAGATTTAAACTTGACAGAGTGTGTCTGCTTCCCGAACAGTGCTAGGAAGACTGTTCCAAAAGTTTAGATGCTAAAAAGGAAAAGGATCTACTGCCTGCGGTTGATTTTGATATTGTAGGTATTATCAACTGGCCAGAATTTTGAGATCGCAATAGATGCGAAGAGCTCGCACAAGTACTGGTGAGCTAAACCATTTAGTGATTTGTAAGTAATTAGCAAGATTTTAAAATTTATACGGTGAACTAACCCAAAAATTAAGCCCTTAAGGGTTAGTTCTGAAAATTGTTTATTACTCACCCTCATGTCGTTCTACACCTGCAAGACCTTCGTTCATCTACGGAACACAAATTAAGATATTTTGATTAAATCAGAATGGCTCAGTGAGGCCTCTATAGACAGCAATGCTGCTGAAAATCTCAAGATCCATAAAGGTACTAAAAACATATGTGATGTGATCTGCGAAAACCCATCACATGGTGAAATCAATACCATATGAAAGCTGGATTCTTTCCAAATCTGTTTTTACTTCTTTCATAGCTTGTCTGTAACAAAAGTTATGGTTATCTGAAGTCGGCTGATCGCTGTGATTTTCAGGAATGGAATTTTGAGAAAAACAGATTTAAATAACTGTCACCCCCTTTTTTCGCATAGACATAAAAATGCACTGTCCAAACATAAATGGTTGTAATTCAAGAATGCTTTTGAATATAGACCTAAGGTTGGTCTTGTTTTAAAGAAGCCACTTGTCAAATTATTGCAGAAATTAAATAAATTATGAAAGTGAAATAAAAAAAAGTTATAGAAGTTTAAGTTTATGAAAATGTAAAAATATAATTGTTTATATTTTATAATAATATATTACAAAGCATGTTTTACTCTTAAACTGCAAGAAAATAAAAGCCAAAAATCTCAACATTCCAAATTTTAGCTTGAAATATTTTAAAAATGAGCTTTCAGTAAGATTTTGTTTAGGGCGCAGTACCAAACTTTTTCACTAGATGACACCCAAGCTCCATATCTGACCATTTAAGGGCACCTCCATTTATTTGAGTAATCTGAACCATATATTTCCATATTTTCATACATTTTATGAAGTAGACATCCTATTCAGAAGTAGTATGGGCAGTTTGGCAGTATTTAATTTGAATTCAACCTCTAATAAACACATAATTAGAACATGTGAACAATATTTTTTTTTTTTTTTTTTTTTAAACCTCTGCTGGGTGTGTTCTTAAACAGTAACGTTAGAGAAAGACAGCCTTGCCACTATAAATCGCTATTTTTCTGCACAGGCGAATTTTGCCAAGATATTTTCAGAGATGATAGACAAGATGTTATCAAATGATAATTTAATGAAAACCGAATTTTGACAAAAAATGACATTCGATCTGTTTTTTGACTTTACTGAAAACGTACCATTGCGACATCTGACGGGTTTTCCCAGATCTCATCACATATTTAAAACAGTTCATGTGAGTTCAGTGGTTCTACTTTAATATTATAAAGCGACGAGAATACTTTTTGTGTGCCAAAAAAACAAAATAATGACTTTTCAACAATATCTTGTGATGGCCGATTTCAAAACAGTTCCGAAGCAGTGTTTTGAAATCGGCCGTCACGAGATATTGTTGAAAAGTCGTTATTTTTGTTTTTTTTGGCACACAAAAAGTATTCTCGTCGCTTTATAATATTAAGGTAGAACCGCTAAACTCACGTGAACTTTTTTTAAAATGTTTTAGTACCTTTATGGATCTTGAGATTTTCGGTGGCATTGCTGTCTATGGAGGCCTCACGGAGCCATCGGATTTAATCAAAAATATCTTAATATGTGTTACGAAGATGAACGAAGGTCTTACGGGTGTAGAACGACATGAGGGTGAGTAATAAATGACATTATTTTCATTTTTGGGTAAACTAACCTTTTAATAGGGAGCCAATGCAGTGTTGACAGAACCGGGCTAATATGGTCATACTTCCTGGTTCTAGTAAGAACTCTAGCTGCTGCGTTTTGGACCAGCTGGAGTTTGTTTATTAGGCATGCAGGGCAACCACCGAGTAGAGTATTACAATAATCTAGCCTTGAGGTCATGAACGCATGAACTAACTGTTCCGCATTTGTCATTAAGAGCATATGTCGTAATTTAGATATATTTTTAAGATGTAAGAATGTGGTTTTACAGATACTAGAAACGTGGCTTTCAAATGAAAGATTGGTATCAAAGAGCACACCCAGGTTCCTAACTGATGACGAAAACTTGACAGAACATCCATCAAGTGTTAGACAGTATTCCAGGTTATTACGTGCAGAGGTTTTTGGTTCAATAATTAGAATCTGTTTTTTCAGAATTAAGTAGTAGGAAATTGCTAATCATCCAATTTTTATATCAGCTATGCATTCCGTTAATTTTGTGAATTGGTAAGATTCGTCAGGGCTCGAAGAAATATAGAGCTGAGTATCATCAGTGAAACAGTGAAAACTAATGTCATGCTTCCTAATGATATTTCCCAAGGATAGCATGTACAAAGTGAACAGCAACGGTCCTAGTACTGAGCCTTGCGGCACTCCATACTGAACTTGTGATCGATATGACATCTCTTTGTTTGCTACTACAAACTGATAACGTCAGATAAGTATGATTTGATTTTGAACCATGCCAATGCTATTCCACTAATGCCAACATAACTTTCAATTCTATTCAAAAGGATGTTGTGGTCGATAGTGTTAAATGCTGCATCCAGTAAGATCCAGTAACACTAACAGAGAAATACAGCCATGATCCAATGATAAGAGCAAATCATTTGTAACTCTAATGAGAGCTGTCTCAGTACTATGGTACGGTCTCAATCCTGACTGGAAATCCTCACAGATACCATTTCTTTCTAAAAAGGAGCATAGTTGTGAGGATACTGCCTTTTCTAGTATCTTTGACAGAAAAGGTAGATTTGAGATTGGCCTGTAATTGACTAATTCTGTAGGATCAAGTTGCGTTTTTTTAACAAGAGGTTTAATAATAGCCAGCTTAAAAGTTTTCGGTATATATCCTGGTGACAAAGATGAATTAATGATGTAAAGAAGAGGATCTATGACCTCTGGAAGCATCTCTTTTAGTAGCTTAGTCTGGTAGGGTCTAACATACATGTTGTTGATTTAGATGATTTAACGAGTTTACACAATTCTTCCCCTCCTATAGCAATGAATGAATGGAGTTTTTCCTCAGGGACACTACAATGATTGTCTGATGTGATACTGTAGTAGACGTGTGATTTTTTTTTTTTTTTTTTTTTTTTTCTTTCTTTCCCCAAACCGTTCAGCGGAAATCCCCGCCCTGCAACCAATTTCATTGGCTCAGTTTACAGTGACGGGTAGGTTTAGGGATCAGGGTTGGGTGTAGGCAATCGCTATTGTGATTGACATGGCCAATGAAATGTTTAGAATCGGCTTCAGGGCGGGATTTCCGCTGAACTGGTTTGGGGAAAAATATCACGCATAGTAGACGGTTGCATAGTTATAATTTTCTCTCTAATATTATCAATCTAAGAAGTTCATAAAGTCATTACTGCTGTTGTGTTTGGAAACATTTGGGGTGGAAGCTTTATTTCTCGTTAATTTAGCCACTGTATCAAATAAATACCTAGGGTTGTGTTTTGTTTTCTTCTAAGAGGGTTGAAAAATAATCAGATCTAGCAGTTTTTATGGCCTTCCTGTATGCAACCATGCTCTCTCGCCACGAAATGCAAAAAACCTTCTAGTTTTGTTTTCTTCCAGCTGCTCTCCATTTTTCTGGCTGCTCTCTTAAGGGCCCAAGTGTGCTTGTTGTACCACAGCATTGAACTATTTTCTTTAATCTTTTAAAAGGAGCAAAGGAGCAACTGTGTCTAAAGTGCTGGAAAAGAGAGAGTCAGTAGTTTCTGTGGCAACATCGAGTTCTTCTAAGCTATCTGGTATGCTGAGGAGATGAAACTGATCAGGAAGATTATAAAGCAATCTTTAATAGTAGAAGTGATGGTTCTACCATATTTGTAACAGGGAGGCGGTTTTGCAGCCTTGGCTAAATGTAGTATACACGAGACTAGATAATGATCTGAGATGTCATCGCTCTGCTGCAGAATTTCAATTGCATCAATATTGATTCATTGTAACAATATTAAATATAAAGTATGATTACGACAATGAGTGGGTCCTGACACTTATTGCCGAACTCCAATAGAGTTTAGAATCTCTAAATGCCAATCCCAGTACGTCTTTTTCATTATCTACATGGATATTAAAATCACCAACCATAAAGACTTTATCCACAGCAAGTACTAACTCTGATAGAAAATCAGCAAATTTTTTGATAAAGTCTGTATGGTGCCAAGGTGGCCTGTATACAGTAGCCAGCACAAATGTCAAGTGGGATTTATCACGTACACTAGATAACGTTACATAAAGCACCATCACTTCAAAATAATTATATTTCAAACTAGACCTCTGAGTAAGACTGAAGATATTGCTATAAATTACAGCAACACCTCCCCCTTTGCCTTTCAGACGAGGCTTGTGTTTATAACAGTAACCTTGAGGATTGGACTCATTTTCAAAGTAATGTAATCATCTGGTTTTAGCCAGGTTTCTGTCAAACACAGCACATATAGGTTATGATCTGTAATCATTATATTTACAAAGAGTGTTTTTGTAGAACGGGATCTAATATTAAGCAAACCTGTCAGATCAGAAGGCTCTCAAAAAGTTTATTTTAAAGTCTTTTTCAAACAGTCACACAAAAAGGCAGTCTTCTCAAACAGTCAACACAAAATGCAGTCTATAATCCAGACAGGAGCGATCTCAAAAGAAAATTTAGCACCGTGTTCTTCAGAGAATGACACAGCCGCTGAAGAGCCTGAACATTACGGTGTCATGCAGCAGGGGGCGCTGTTGAGGCGGTAGGCGGGTGGCGCTCAGGCAGCACGTGAAGCAGGGCAAAGACACAGCGATCCGCAAAGGGAGATGGAGAGCGCGACCAGGACAGAATGCAGGGGAGATCAGCCTGGGGATTCAGGAGGAGAGGTGAAAAACAAACAGCAACTAAAAGATGAAAACAAAACTGGAAAAAACTCTGACACAACACGGGTGAACACAAAACAATGAGGCAGGAATCCACACGACACGGCAGAACATGAGACAAGGCTGAAACACTTGCTTGCACAAAGCACAAACAACAATCTGGCACAAGACAGCACACGAGAGGGGATTAAATAGGAGACTAAGACTTAATTGATGCCGAACAGGTGGAAAGAGTGAAACAATAACGAGGTAATGAAATGGAATAACAAGGGGGCGGGGTAAGACGCCACAATGACAGTGAACGCGTGCTCCAGGCGACAACAACATACACACGACAGACGGGAAAAACGGACAGATCAGCCCAGGGACATGACAAAACCGAGATTTATCATTTGTTCATCTGTATTATATCTGTTTTTTATTTGTTGAACATCAATTACATTTTTACCCTTTAATGGGTTTGAGTTTTTTGTATTTACTAATTCAGGGAACAGACACAGTCTCTATGTGATGATATCTAGGTGAAAGAGTCTCTATGTGTTGGGATTTATCTGACTTTTGTGATGTGAGACAGCTAGCAGATAATAATAAAGATAATAAAGAAAAACACAATCTCAGTGTTAACAGATAAGAGGAATGTTCTGCAGGAACACACACATTCACTCTGGACACCGTAGCCTGTTATTTCTTTATCCTGTAAATGTAATGTCTTACATTTATATTCAATTACACACAGTTATCCCTTTACAGTTACCACTCTCATAAAATACTTGAATTACATGTTGAATTTTAAACCTAAATTTAACGTCCAACTACAGATATTTCAGCAAAATGAATATTTTAGACAATTTTAATTGTCTCCTTCTCTAATGCATCCCGTCTATTTGACCCGCATGAAGAGTCTCTAATAAAACATGTAATTTATTTAAGCGTCTTTGGTGTTTCCATGGTTCCATGGTGAAGAGAGAAACAATGTAAAAGTTAATTTAGCATAATAGGTCCCTTTTAAAGTCACCATGAAATTATAAATTGACATTTTTTTATGTAATATTGCAGTATTTATTATAAATTATTTATCCATGCATATTTATCCAACAGTGCTCATTCAGTCAGGACGAGCCTTCATGCAAAATGGAAATACTCGCATGAATCTGTAACTCTTACAAATAAGGATATAACCGTAAAGTTTTGCGCTGAGGAAACATATCACACATTAAAGGGGACATAAGGCATTAAAGGGGAAAATCTGACTTTCTCCGTGTTTAAGTGCTATAATCGGGCCCCTGGTGCATCTATCAACACAGAAAACGTGAAAAAGGACAACCCAGTAACTTTGTTTTAGTAAAACTTTCTCTGTAAGCATGTGAAAAAACAAGACGCTCAGATTTCGCTCCCCTAGTGACTTAGGAAGGGGATCTTATTATAATATTACCATTATTTTATGGGTATTTATTAACAACATGGATTTATAAATGATCTGTGAGGTATTTTAAAGGCAGAATATGTAATATTTTTGCAGTAAAATATCCAAAAACCACTAGGCCAGTGTTATTTTGTTCTGTTGAGTACTTAGAATATCCCAAATGTTTCCAACTATTTGTAAGTCGTGAGAAAATCACGATTTTAAGCAAGGATATGGGATGTGTCCGGGAGTTGCCTATCAATGGCATCATATCCGTGTTACTCTCGGTTTCCAGTTTTATTTTGTAGAAACCATGGAAACACCAAAGACGCTTAAATATATTACATGTTTTATTAGACAAGGAAACAACTGTTTGGTTACATCTATAGACAGAAAATGAATTATTGTTATATAGCTCAACACGTTTAGTCTTATTGTTTAAATCTAGATCAGCATTTATTAATATGATATTCTAAAACCGATCTAGCTTACTGCAGTGTGCAACAAGTGTCTCACAGCAGCCACCGAGCGAACTCACAGAGTAACATTATAACATCATTTTCATCACAGTCAAATGTATTTAATATGATAAACAGTGCCGTGTTACCTCATACGCTTGACCGGAAGAAGCGGAAGTGGCGACTGCATAATAAAAGTTCCACTGTTCTAGAGCCATGTGTCGCGCTCAGCTCTCATTAGCAATCACTCCAGCGGCCTCACTCAGCTCCCACAGCACTCAGCCCTGCGCTGCTTCATACTACAATAACATTAATAATCTAATCCATGAACATGATTTCTGCCCGGGTCCCGTCCCGATTCTTTTCCACTGGCTGAGGTGAAGACGACATCTTCCAAGATTCCGCGCTCAAACTCGGCGTCATCAAGCTATGCCTTTGTTTTGAATAGGCGACCTCTAGCGGTGAAAATCTACATATTGTAGCTTTAAAGGAACACTCCACTTTTTTTGAAAATAGGCTCATTTTCCAACTCCCCTAGAGTTAAACAGTTGAGTTTTTATGTTTTCGAATCCATTCAGCCGATCTCAGGGTCTGGCGGTACCACTTTTAGCATAGCTTAGCATAGTTTATTAAATCTGATTAGACCGTTAGCATCTCCTTAAAAAATGACCAAAGATTTTCAATATTTTTCCTATTTAAAACTTGACTCTTCTGTAGTTACATCGTGTACTAAGACCGACGGAAAATGAAAAGTTGCGATTTTCTAGGCTGATAGGGCTAGGAACTATACTCTCATTCTGGCGTAATAATCAAGGAACTTTGCTGCCGTACCATGGGTGCAGCAGGCGCAATGATATTACGCAGCACCTGTGACCCCCTGCTTGCACAGGGAGCGTGCCTTGCAACCATGGAGACATTTGTGAGAGACGCTGCGCAATATCATTGCGCCTGCTGCACCCATGGTACGGCAGCAAAGTTCCTTAATTGTTACGGCGGAATGAGAGTATAGTTCCTAGCCATATCGGCCTAGAAAATCGCAACTTTTCATTTTCCGTCGGTCTTAGTACACGATGTAACTACAGAAGAGTCAAGTTTTAAATCAGAAAAATATTGAAACTCTTTGGTCATTTTTGAGAGAGATGCTAACGGTCTAATCAGATTCAATGAACTATGCTAAGCTATGCTAAAAGTGGTACCGCCAGACCCGGAGATCGGCTGAATGGATTCGAAAACGGTAAAACTCAACTGTTTAACTCTAGGGGAATTGGAAAATGAGCCTATTTTCAAAAAAAGTGGAGTGTTCCTTTAAGCTGAAACTTCACAGACACATTCTGGGGACACCTGAGACTTAAATTACATCTTGTAAAAATGGGCTTTAAACACATCGTGAGTTTTCCACTCACGGTGGGCAGACGCGACTAATCAATAATAACATTTTTGTGATTATTTTTTTTTATTGCAGAATAGAACATGGTCAACATGTGTTAACTATATACAAAACCATGGTTTGCATATGTAAAAATAAAATAATAAAATAAATAAAGTAATAAATAAATAAATAATAATAGATGGATAAAAATAAATAAAATGGGGAGGGGGAGGGGGGTTGAGTAGATAGCACCAGCACGGATCTAAGATTCCAACTGCTCCTTCTTCCTGGACTTATAGAGCGAACAGTACAGCTGCTTTAATGAAATATTATATGGGAGATTTTCCTAATAAATTCTGCCCATGCCATGTTTTTGGTTTGGCTTTATTAATTCTCGCTGTTGTGCATTCTAACAATGCAGTATTTTTGAGTTCTATGAGCCACATTTTAAATGCTGGGGATGTGGGTTCATGCCAGATTTTAAAAATTATCTTTTTGGCCGCAGTTAGAGCAGTGTGGAGGATCCTTCACTGGTTAACATTCAGATTGAGCTCAGCATCATCATTCAACAGACAAAGACTGGGATGTTTAAAGATAACCACGTCACACAGCTCTTTCAAGACTTGAAAAACCCCCCAAAAAATCCCAAAATTTACCAATATGTTGACACTCATAAAACATGTGCATATAGGTCCCCACAGTATTTGAATTACAGAGTGAGCAAAAAGGGGTAGGCAAGCGCTTCATTTTGTGCAGGACATATGGAGTAGCGTAAGCCTTGTGGATGAGTTTGTAGTGTATTGGTTGGTGGGCAAGATTTTTGGACATCGTTGGAATACTTTCCCAAATCCATTCCCAGTTCGGTTTGTAATGGGCCAGTTCCTTTTCCCATATAGTAGTGATAGGGAGTGTGCCACAGCACTGCTTGAGTAATCTGTAACATGAGGGTGAGTAATTAATGACAGAATTTTCATTTTTGGGTGAACTAACCCTTTAATAAGAATACATTTCTTACTTGAATGCTGCTGTTAAATGCACTGGTGAAGAGAGAAACAACGTAAAAGTTAATTTAGTATAATAGGTCCCTTTTAAAGTCACCGTGAAATTATAAATTGACCTTTTTTATGGAATACTGCAGTATTTATTATAAATTATTTATCCATGCATATCTTTTTTGTTATTCATGTTGTAATCTTTAATCAAAATAACTTCCCACTCCCACAACATCTCTTCTTTTATGTTTACTGGCGGACAACCTGCCACTCGCATGAGATTGCAATAGCAAACAACAACGATCCGATGATCCAATTAATTCCCGATGGACAAAATCATGTCCCGCTTTATATTTTTTCTTGAATAAACATCAAAATAGGAAAGGAAAGACTATTGCAGCTTCCTTTTCATGCCGACTTTAAATAAAGACCAGAACGCTTATTTTACATATGGTAAACAGTGAATATGACATGGATGTAAGTAACAGTGGCCAACTGGATATAGCACAGCATAGTTTTAAATCAAGGACTTAAGGTCGTGATGAAACAAAAGTAGCGACAGATTCTTTCTTCCATAATGTGACATACATGTGAGTGTAACATTATCAAAAAAGTAAAAATGTAGGGTGGTGACTTGGTTCAATTTAGAGGTCGACCGACAGTGGATTTTAGTGATAACAATAACTAGGTTGGACCGTACTGGGGTGCGTTTCTCAAAGCCAACTATGGTTGCAAGTTCCATCATTACCAACAGAGTTCAATGGAACTTGCGACCTAACAATGCTTTTGGGAAACACACCCCAGGCCAATAACCGATAATTCAACCCATAGTTTTTAAAATGGATACTGAATGAAAGCAAGCAAAACACTTTTTTAAAAAGTAAAATATCACTGAACTTTCTTAAAAAAAAAAAAAACAGCACTCAACCATGAAAATATGCTGTACTTGGGTCAGTTGCATGATGTACATATTTTTGTTTGCCCAATTAGAAAACTGAATTGGCTCAATGATTCCAAGATTCGGAAGTCTCTCAAGCTCTTTTTCCTCTTTATACCTCATTGCATTTGGAACAGATTGAGGATTAAAGAAACGATGTGTCATTAGGCCACACACAGAGTTTTACTGTAGTACCCTGCAGGGCTTTCAGTTCATCCCTAAACACAAGTGGATATTTTGAAACCACTTTCTCTACACACAGCAATTTTATTTGCTTGATTTCACCTCAGTTTAGCTGAACTTTACTGAGCCAATCATGCCATAGCAAACTCTGCCCTGCCTTTTTTACCATAAGTAACTGAGCTTTGGCTGCCGGACTGCCAAGCAGCGTTCGCTTTGCCCCGCTAAAGGAATACTCTCTAAGGGAATAAAGAGAGCTCCAGACCCCATTTTCTTCCACAAATTCACCCGCCATTCCGAACTTTATCATCTTCACACATCTCCCTTGCCATACACACAGCACACACAGTCCGACCGTGCCATTCACTTTCACTCTTGCTGACCCAAGTGATTCGTCATCAGAAGTGGAATCTTTGCGGAATCTTTGTCGGCAAAAACGTAATAATTGGAGACCAGGCAAGACACCTAGGGAACAGCAAAGCTTTACTTGATTGAACAGCAAAAATATCACTGCAGCATCTGTATTGCAAACCCCTACATGTTGCTGTTATTGTTGTTTTTGGCGTATACCTACTAATGTAACGTCTTTGCCATAGAAACCAATGCAAAACGAAAGAGCGCCACGGGACACACCGTGTGGACAGTCAAAAATTTAGATCAGATTCAAATTGGATATAGAAATAATCAGATTTGGACTAATAGTGTGAACTTAGCCTTAAAGTCTCTACTGATGAGTTCAGGACCAGGGTTGGGTTGGTTAAAGTCAAATTCAGTATTTTGGAATTTTAAAAGCATTCTCAATTCTGAATTACACACAACTCTTGATTCATAGATGCTTCTCTGCATAGATGCATGTATCTGTATAATGTACAGTATACACACTATGTTTTTTCTCCTTTACCTGACATTTGTTTTTCATAGTGCTTCTCTCTTTTTCTCTCAGGTTGACTTTGTTTTGCTGGGTGGGGATCTGTTCCATGACAATAAACCATCCCGCAAAACTATGCACAGCTGCATGGAGGTGATGAGGAAGTATTGCATGGGTGACCGGCCAATCATCTTCGAAATCCTCAGTGATCAGGCTGTCAATTTCAGCCACAGCAAGTAAGACTTAAGCTTTTTTTTTTTTTGGTGTCTTGATCAGAAACTTTGCTTACTTAAGGCTTGACAAGCAAGTCTTTTTTTTTTTTTTTTTTTTTTTTTTTTTTTTTTTAGAAGGATATTAAGATGAATACTTTTAGAGTTACAGGCATGAAAACTTTGGAAAAGGAATATTTATGGCACTCAGACAGGTACAGTTAGGTCCATATATATTTGGACACAGGCACAATTTTCATACTTTTGGCTCTGTATGCCACCAGAATAAAATGAAAAAAACCAAGATGCATTTGAAGAGCAGACTTTCAGCTTTAATTCAAGGGGTTGAACAAAAATATCAAGCTTTTAGTTCAGGAACTTCAACCATTTTTAGACACAGTCCCCCCATTTTCAGGGGCTCAAATGTAATTGGACAAATTAATATAATCATAAATAAAATGTTCATTTTTAATATTTTGTTGAAAATCCTTTGCAGGCAATGACTGCCTGAAGTCTGGAGCCCATGGACATCACCAGAGACTGGGTTTCCTCCTTTCTGATGCTTTGCCAGGCCTTAACTGCAGCTGTCTTCAGTTGTTGTTTGTTCATGGGTCTTTCTGCCTTTAGTTTTGCTTTCAGCAAGTGAAATGCATGTTCGATCGGGTTGAGATCAGGTGATTGACTCGGCCATTGCAGAATATTCCATTTCTTTTCCTTAAAAAAACTCCTGGGTTGCTTTTGCAGTGTGTTTTGGATCATTGTCCATCTGTACCGTGAAATGCCGTCCAATTTTTTTTCCCCCCGCATTTGGCTTAATCTGGGAAGACAGTATATTCCTATACACTTCAGAATTCATCCGGCTGCTTCTGTCTTCTGTCACATCATCAATAAACACCAGTGACCCAGTGCTACTGGAAGCCATGCATGCCCATGCCATTACACTGCCTCCGCCATGTTTTACAGATGACGTTGTATGCTTTGGATCATGAGCTGTTCCAAGCCTTCTCCATACTTTTCTCTTCCCGTCATTCTGGTACAGGTTGATTTTAGTTTCATCCGTCCAAAGAATGCTTTTCCAGAACTGGTCAGGCCTTTTTAGATGTTTTTTGGCAAAGTCTAATCTGGCCTTTCTATTCTCGAGTCTTATGAATGGTTTGCACCTTGTGGTGAACCCTCTGTATTTGCTCTCGTGAAGTCTTCTCTTGATTGTAGACTTTGACAATGACATGCCTACCTCCTGGAGAGTGTCCTTCACTTGGCTGGATGTTGTGAATGGGTTTTTCTTTACCATGGAGAGGATCCTGCGATCATCTACTACTGTTGTCTTTCGTGGATGGCCAGGCCTTTTTATGTTGCTGAGCTCACCATTGCATTCTTTTTTCTCAGAATGTACCAAACTGTTGATTTGGCCACTCCCAATGTTCCTGCTATCTCTCTGATGGATTTGTTTTGTTTTTGAAGCCTAATGATGGCCTGTTTGACTTGCATGGAGAGCTCCTTTGAACGCATGATGTAGGTTCACAGCAACAGATTCCAAATGCAAATACCACACTTAGAATCAACTCCAGACCTTTTACCTGCTTAATTGATGAAGAAATAATGAAGGAATAGCCTACACCTGTCCATGAAACAGCTTTTGATTCAATTGTCCAATTACTTTTGGTCCCTTGACAAAGGGGGGGTGGCTACTCTCAAGAGCTGTAATTCCTAAACCCTTCCTCCAATTTGGATGTAAACACCCTCAAATTAAACCTGAGAGAGTGCACTATACCTATACAACTATAGCTTGAATATGTTTTGGTGAATACCAAAAAAAAAAAAAAAAAAATTGTGCCTGTGTCCAAATATATATGGACCTAACTGTATGTTCTATGCAAGTGAGTTAATAGAAAAACACATGATACATTTCTAGTTTCAACATTATTTGTTCTTTAGATATTCCTCTTTGAAAGAAAAAAGTATCAGCTGTATACAACCCACATTTGGTTTTTGACCACTGAAAATGTGTACAACTGACCAGTTTACTCATGGAGCCGCATTAAGATCTCCATATCTTTGGGATTGAACCATCGAGGACCTTTAAAATGAAGATACCAAAAGGAAAGTTTGTTAAGAACCAGAATCTAAAAGGATATTAAGATATCTTTAATACTTCTTGAGCTACAGGCATGCAAACTTGAGGCAAAAAACACAAGAAGTGCTTTTTGCCATTTTTGAACTGTCACTGTTGGCATATAATAAAACAAAGATTGTTAAAGTCATCAGATTTTACTAATGGACCTACCAATCTCTGTGTAAAAATAAAATAATGATGCTGCCATCTTTTTAAAATCATTTTTTCACCTCTCTAATTTGGCTCCGAATCTCAGGTGAAAATTGTCATTTTGGCCCCCCTCTACAAAATAGTGGATTACTCAGTAAATATTCATCTGTGACATTTAATATTTTGGCTTTCATCACTATTTATGTTTGTCTTTCTACAGAAAAAATTTTAACCAAATTAAAAATTTGAGCTGGGGAGCTCTGGTTGAGTTGACACGGAATGACCCTAAAGCAAGTCAAAAATTTAATTTGGATTGAATTGGATTTGACAGACAAGGACATAAAATAAGAATAAAAGAAGAAGATATTTTAAGAATGTTTCAGCAGTTGTTGTCCATGAAAGTCAATGGAGTCATTAAGTTTCAAGCTCCAAACAGTAAATTGTAAGTTATGTTTTGGGGAAACTATGGCTCAAACACATTAAACAGCACAAACAGCATCTGTCATGTCAACAAACCCTCATTAAATGATCAAAATTGTCATTCAGAGTTTGATAAATGATGAAAGTTTGTTCAGTATTAAATACTCCCCTAATGTAATGTACAGAGATACAAAAGTGTCCACATACACACAGACACATGATGTCCTTTGTTATTTTGTCAGGTTTCCATGGGTGAACTACTTGGACAATAATCTCAACATTTCCATCCCTGTCTTCAGTGTGCATGGTAACCATGATGACCCAACTGGGGTAAGAGAATACATCAATTTATTAGTTCACTAAAACGGTCTGATTTGTAGGTATTAAATATTGTTTTCAGGTAGTGATTGTCATAGTGTTTTTAATGGGTAGTGTGCGCACATAGAGAGTATTGCACTAACTATCAATTGCATGTACACACAAAGCTTGAAATTACTTTTGTTGTGGAATGCAGCTATTGTTTTTACCTATTAGTTGGCACCGATAGTTGCTATCAGTGAAAATCAAAGATGATAGTTTGTGATACTTTTTAATTGCTCATGATCCTCCAGGCTCTGTCACTAGAGGGTTTTACTTGTCTACAGTACAAGTTTTTTGTTATACACTGTAAAAAATATCACCTTGGTTTTACTCAAAAAAAAAATTAGGCAACTATTTGCATCAGACTTCTAAGTATTTTGAACTCATTCCAAACAAGAAAATAAATAAAGACAAGATTACAGCAAGATGCAAGCAGCACATCACAAAGTGTCAAAAGCAAGAAACCATTACCATCAGTGAACTATAATGGATGCGGTGCAGTGCGATGAGACATTAAATGGATCCGCGAAGTAATCCACTCGGTTGCAAAGCTTCCAACAGCAGAACTAATGGATTTGTAAAGTTCGCTTTGATGTATCCAGTGTAGAACGCTTCAAGCTGTTGCGAAACAACAACGGTCATGCCTGTTGTAGACAACACTGTTATAAAATTACCCTAAAATATGAAATATGAGGAAAATTGCTAGATTTATGTTGCAATATAAAAAATACGTCGTCACCATGTAAAAAAGTGTTCATTGCATCAGTCAAATCCAGCAGTAAATATTTTAAGTAAATGTTATTTAAATAGAATATTGTAAATGAACATGTTTACAAAGCCTTGTCTAGATAACTCAGTATTTAAATACTTAAATATTGACAAAAAATATTTAAGTAGCTTTTATAAACATACACTAGAAAAAAACATTACTGATTGTGCATGTTGAGACAAAACAATGGCAGTGACATATGTTAAGATATGTCATTACATATTTCTTTCAGATAAAACAGCTCAAACATGCACTTTAGTCTAGGACTAGCTTAAGCCTTGTCTGTGAAACCAGGGGAAAATGTAGTTCAAAGTGCTTTACATGATCAAAATTACACAAATGAATATCAACAGCAAAAATAACATTGAGCATAAAAGATAAAAAGGATTTAAATACATGACACAATATAAGATACAAAACATATAAGAAAAACCCTAAAATGAAAGTAATCCTCTATAACACACAAAATGATAAAACATTTTAAAAAACAATTATAATATAATCCAGAGTACAACTAAGTAAATGCCAAAGTAAAAAAAAAAAAATAAGTTTTTAACTTCTTTTTAAAAATAGTAAGTGTACTAGCTTCCCTAATGTCTAACGGTAGTGTATTCCATAGTTTGGGGGCATAATTAGCAAAGGCCACATCTCCAATTTTCTTTTGTTTATAGTTGGGGACCTCCAGTAAACTTGCATTAGACGATTTTAAAGTTCTTGGTGGAGTATAATTAATGAGAGAGCTAGCAATATAGTTAGGTCCTTGTCCATTACGAGCTTTGTACGTGATGAGTAGGACTTTAAAATCTATCCTAAAATTTATAGGAAGCCAATGCAGTGCAGCCAAAACTGCCGTTATATGTTCTCTTTTTTTTGGTTCTAGTTAATAACCGAGCTGCAGAGTTTTGGATATAAACTGGAGTCTGTTAATTGATTTTTGTGGGAGACCAGTAAAAAGTGCATTACAATAATCAAGTCTACTTGAGATGAGCATAAATTAATTTTTCTGCATCTTTCTGGTTTAAGAAAGGATGAATTTTAGCTATGTTTCTTAAGTTAAAGAAAGAAGATTTTGTTACCTTATTAATGTGCGAGTTAAAACTTAGATCTAAGTCTAAAATAACGCCAAAACTAGTAACTTCTGGTCGTACCTAAGGAGTCAATTTGACTAGATTCTTAAACAACAGTTCTCTTTTAATTTTTGGGCCAACTACTAAAATATCAGTCTTACAAGTAAAAGTCTTACAAGTATACAAGTAAATTCTCCCAGAGTTACTTCTCTTTTATAAGATTTATCAGCTATATTTACATCAATGACAATATCAATTCTTATTGATGTTTTATCATTAAAAAACAAAGCAAGTTCTACGCATTTTGTAGAAAACTGTTGAGGAATGGGAGCAGTATTTACTAACTGATCAATCATGGAGAATAATGTCCTAGAATTACTAGTTCTCTGTAATAATCTTGGAGAAATAATCCTTTCTTGCCATAGTGTTTTATTATAGATAGCCATTGCTTCTTTATATATAATATAATGAACTGTTCTTGTCTTTCTCCATTTTCGTTCAGCAGCCCGACAGCTTCTCTTAGCTTCTTTCACATTTTTCATTGTTAAGGTTTGAAACATTAATTATATATTTTTTAATTTTTCATAATTTTAATTTTTTATAATTTTTTTTAATGTTTTTGAAAGAAGTCTTTTATGCTCACCAAGGCTGCATTTATTTAATCAAAAATACAGTAAAAACAGTAACATTACAAAATATTATTACAATTTAAAAATTTTAATTTAAAATATATATTTTCAACATTGATAATAATAATAAGAAATGTTACCAGAGCACCAAATCAGCATATTATACTGATTTCTGAAGGTTCATGTGACACTGAATACTGGAGTAATAATGCTGAAAATTCAGCTTTGCCATTATCAGGACTCTCAACGAAAAAGAAAAGAAACTAAGGAAAAGAAAGAAAACAAAAGTGAGGCTAGATCAGTTAGATGGCTTGTTTCTTCATGATGGTGTTTTAGCAGCAGCTCAACCTAAGCCGATCATTTGTTCGTGTCATGAGATTTTGTTTTACCAGCCCCTGAAGGGGCCCTGACCAAGCCTCTTTCACACATACCATCTTCACTGGTAAATTACCAGTAAATTACTGTTAAGAGATCATGTGTGAACAGGACCTTTTCAGAAATACAGATAAATAATTTCTGTCAATTTCACGATATATGTTGTAACATTTCCATTAAATTGTATGATGCTGTGTGTGAACAAAGAATGAAGATTACCGGTATGAGCACGAATGAGGTCTGAACGCTCTCACGTAAGAAGTTTGCATTGGGATAATCATAAAGCTCTTTTGGAGCTGTTTATGGTAGGTCCACTTCTTGTAAATGTGCGAGACAAGCATTTGACCGTTGCGCCACGTCTTGCGCTTGAGATCCTGCCTTCTTTTCCATTCATCACAGCTCTGCATGTTGCGTACTATAGTAAGTGCAGTACTATAGTAACTATTATTTGTCTCGTGTTTCTAAGAGTAAAACTGTTCTGTGTGATCATGCCCTCATGCCTGTCACTCAGAAGTAAAAAAAAAATGAGCTAAAATAATGCTAAAAAGCTTTTGTTCGTCCAAGTAGATGAAGAAAATGGCTCTGTGTTTAAAGGTCATTTTTGATGATTGACATCAGAGTTTACCAGTATTTTGATACTGATGTGTGAATGGTATATTACCGGTAAAAAGACGGAACCCCGTTGCTTGTGTGAACAGCACATTTGTGTATTTACCGGAAACGTTTTCTGGTAATTTTACGGTAGTTTACCAGAATTGCTGTGTGAAAGGGTCTATTGTATTGTAGTTCGGGGCGTAACTAAGTTTCATCTCTTCACATAAATCAACACGTCATCTTTTTAGTCACATGGCATCCCCCATGACAGTCAGGATGTGCCATCTTCGGACCCACTTGTCTTGTGTTAACTGCCTAAAGTTGAAGTTCTTTCTATAGTTGGGAACATCTCATTTATGGTCTTGGAGTGCACTGAATGAATAACTAAATAAATAAATTATAAATAAATAAATATGGAAATAAATACATGTAGGAATAAATAAATCTTAAAACAAATGAAAACATAAATAAATATAAAAATACAGTAGTCAACATTTGAAGTGGATTAAAAAAGTTTATCAAAGTTGTCCTAAAACCTTTTTCTTAGGATAACTTAGTTCTTAGGACAACTTTGATGAATATGTGAATACTCACCAGTGCAGGCATTTTGACACTGTGTATTTGACCGATTAGGCGCGCAGCCGAAAACAGAGGCTTCAATGCTTGTCCGTGTTCCACTCGGAGCACGCGCAAACAAATGTCCTGTCAGTATTATTTTTAATAATACTGAAGAACATCCTGCACTTTACTTTCTCATTCATTCATGTTTCTTTATTAATAATGCCAACAGTCCCGCCCACTGAAAGCTGCGTGGACTGTCATACAGATACGAATATGACACATTTAATAGGACATAAAGGTCTATGTGGCAAAAGCGAAAGTAACCGGTGAATTGTTTAGAAATGTCTCTTGGCACAGCAGAGCACCAATTTTAATAAAAGGATATATTTAAGTCCAGTCACTATTTTACATCCTATAAAATTTTCACGGATGTTCAACAAATCATTCTTTTCGCCGTTACCACAAACAAGCTGCAGCCGCATGAATCTGATGAGTGCAGGAGCTCTTGTTCAGTATTGATTCATTCCATTGTAAAAATCATTAGCTAGTAATTTAGTTATTTATCTATACAGCAGCTCTAGGGCAGGTCCGAATACCATTTTTTTTTGAGCTTCGAAGCTTTGGTAGTAATCCACAACGAATATTCGAAGCTTCGGAAGGAGGGGGCTGAACATATTCTTCTCTCTAATAAAGGCAGTGTAATGAGTAGAAATATGGTGTGGCCCCTTTAAGAGCTGCATTGTATGTGCGACTCGAGCACCACATGTATGCGGGTTATTTCTGTTTTTCTGTTGCTCATTTAAAGTTATTTTCTTTATTAATTAACACTGTGGACGGCATAAGATTTGCGACGGACAGTTACACGAGTTTCATGGGAAATAAAGCGCCAGTTGTGAAATTTCAATCTCCTCCGTGAAGTCTGTCTGGTATCAATAACTCAAGCTAAGTGAGCTGTCCATATTTGCTCCGTACACAACGCATTACAGCAGGAATCTCTGTGTGTCTGTCTGTCTGTTTGCATTTTGATTATGTCGAGAACCGTTCATCCAATCGACTTCACACATGGCGGGTGTGTTGGTGCAGACCCAAGGGAGTGCAGTGTCGCATTTGGTGCAATATGGACACGCGACACGTTCAGAATTAACAAACTTTTAGTTAACTACAGAACAGCGAAATAAACTAGCTGAAAGCGGCGCACCTCACGCGGGCAGGGCTTGTATGTTCCGAGAACGGACACTGCACTAGTGATATAAAACACAGGTCTGTTAAGAGCAATACTTATAATAAGGTAGCCTAACATTTCTCTGACAAACAAATCACTCCCAAATCAGAAATTAGCAGCACAGTAATTACTGACACAGTAACGGGTAGGTTATTTAAATGAAAGAAGAACGAAAAATAAATGAATGAACTGTAATAAATAAAGAACACGCCGTCCCAGTAAAATCTCACATTTGAGTTTTAACAAGCTCCTATATTTTGCAGTAGATTCATTTAGATTGATAATAACGGGTAAAAAGGCTAATACATTTTGTTTCTATTATTCTATTTTCCACAATGTCAAAGCAACGCAGCTTAACCCAAAATACAAGCTCATGCAGTTGTGCGCTCTAGACAGAATACTCCAGTTGCAGGGAACACATTGGTAGGCTAAGACGAATCAAGTAAATTATACTAAAATATATTTAAGTATAACAAGGTTGGGTTCCTTCAACTGTCCATCCTATTAAAAACGGCTAGGCTATATAAGATAATTGTAAAAAGGAGTATTGTGTTTCGCCAGATTTTATAGTGTAAACATAGTCTGTAAACCTTTAACGAATGTTAAAAAGATGGTTAAAGAGATGCGTTTTTAGTCTAGATTTAAACTGATGGAGTGTGTCTGCTTCCCGAACAATGCTAGGAAGACTGTTCCAAAACTTAGGTGCCAAATGGGAAAAGGATCTACCACCTGCGGTTGATTTTGATATTCTAGGTATTCAACTGGCCAGAATTGCTCACTCAAGTATTGGGGAGCTAAACCATTTAGTGCTTTGTAAGTAATTAGCAAGACTTTAAAATCTATACGATGTTTAATAGGGAGCCAATGCAGTGTTGACAGGACCAGGCTAATATGGTCATACTTCCTGGTTCTAGTAAGAACTTTAGCTGCTGATGCGGTTTTACAGATGCTAGAAATGTGGCTTTCAAATGCAAGATTGGTATCAAAGAGCCCAGGTTCCTAACTGATGACAAAGACTTAACAGAGCAGCCATCAAATGTTAGACAGTATTCTAGGTTATAACGTGCAGAGGTTTTTGGTCCAATAATAGTTTTTTTTTTTTTTTTTTTTTTCTGAATTTAGTAGTAGGAAATTACAAGTCATCCAATTTTTTTATATCAGCTATTCATTCCGTTAATTTTGTGAATTGGTAAGTTTCGTCAGGGCGCAAAGAAATAGAGAGTATCATCAACGTAACAGTAAAAACTAACGCCATGCTTCCTAATGATATCTCCCAAGGGTAGCATGTACAGGGTGAAAAGCAACGGTCCTAGTACTGAGCCTTGCGGTACTCCACACTGAACCTGTGATCGGTATGACATCTCTTCATTTACTGCTACAAACTAATAACGGTCAGATAAGTATGATTTGAACCATGCCACTAATGCCAACATAATTTTCAAGTCCGTTCAAAAGAATGTTGTGGTCGGGACTTCCGGTGGCGCGAAATGGAATAGACGCATTTTCTGAAGTTCTGCCTCACCTTCCCTAATTTTCTCACCTAAATCATTTTATTTGTGAAAAAACAATACCAATTCAGTCACGCACAGTTCTTCGAATAATGACAAAGCCGAACAAGGTTAAAAAAGGAGATAAAGGCGCAGAGGAGGAAGAAACAAGGATGGTGAAAGCTAGCGAAGGCGCTAAAGGAGCAGATGTATACCCAGATATATATCAATATACCCAGACCTGACAACGGATACCTTGAAAAAGCAGCAGGTGTTCAACAGCATCAGAGAGAAGTGTAGAGCTATGAAGATGCGGTGTGGATTTCGTTTTCCGGCAAGATTCATTGTAACAGCGGACGGCATAACGGCGACATTCGAGACCCCAGAATCTGTGAACGAATTTCTGAGCGACAAGGTGGCGAACTGGTCCGGCAACGGCCAAGAACTTAAGTTTTGAATCATCGATGCGTTCAGTTATTTCAATGGTTTACAATGCAGACGAGTGACAAATTGAACTTTTACATGTTATCAGACTGATTTGTTTAAGGTAATATGATGAGGTTTTCTTTTTTATATAATAAGATATTAATAGTTCAGAGGGAGGTTGTGAAGTATATATTTGTTTCTGCTTTGATTGGTTTAGCGTCGCAAGATAACAAATGGGAACCTACATTAATAGTACCGTGATGTTAGGTTTAAGTGAAGCAGAAGAGAAAGATGGACTTGCTGGGAGTAAGGGGGAATGTTCTTTGAGTTCTATGAGGGACTATGTATTAATTATTATGTCAGCGTTCTTGAGTTATGTTATATAATTTATGTTGTTCTAAGGGCACTTTATCATAAACATTTACTCGATTACAGCTCTGAGTAATTCGACTGAGGGGTTGGTTAAATTCTTAAGCTGGAATGTACGTGGCTTAAATAGCCCATTGAAAAGGGGGAAAGTATTTGCGCACATAAAGACATTTAGAGCAGATATACATTTTCTCCAGGAAACACATTTGAAAAAAACAGTTCAGAGATGCCTTAAGCCAGCTTGGGCCTCCCAGGTATATTAGTCTAATTTTACAACAAAGGCTAGGGGAGTTGTTATCCTTATTAGGAAGAATTTTCCATTTATACATAAACTATTTCAGATCAAAATGGCAGATACACTGTGGTTCAAGGGATGATTAATCAGATTCCAGTTACACTTGTCAATCTATATGGCCCGAATTTCGATGATCCATCATTTTTCACTAAAGTAATTGAAGCTATTCCTAACTTACAAGATACAAATGTCATCATTGGAGGAGATTTTAACTGTGTTTTAGACCCAACTCTTGATAGACAGCCAAGTCAGTTAACTGTATCAAAGTCTTGTACAACCATTAATAATTATATTAAAATTTCTTTTATTCTTTTTTCTCTTCTATGCACAAATCTTATTCAAGAATTAATTATTTTTAAGTTGATTCCAAATTAATATCAAGGGCTGTTGACTCAAAATATCATAATGTGTTAATATCGGATCACTCCCCACATTCATTGGATTTGAATTTAGGTATAATTAAGGGAGAATATACATGGCAAATGAATAATAATTTATTAAAAGATACACGCTTCTGTGATTACTTTAGGGAGAAAATAGATTTTTTTATTTCTACAAATGATAAAGGTGATGTTCATGATGTAACTTTATGGGAATCTATGAAAGCTGTGTTGAGAGGAAATATAATAGCATATGAGGCAGCGGAGAGAAGACAGGAAAAGGGTAAACTGAAGGAAATCGAGGATGCGTTAGCACAGTTGGAGAAGGAATATAGAGCCACTCAAAATGCTGAAACGCTTAGCAAAATTATAAAATTAAAATATGAGTATAATGCATTTATGTCCAAAAATGTATTAAAAATGCTTAATCAAGTTAAACAAAAATATTTTGAATTAGAAGACAAGCCGCAAAAGTTGCTTGCTCGTCAGTTGAGGCAGGCTCAAGCATCCCGAGCTATTCATTCAATTAGATTGGGTAACGGCAAACTCATAAACGACCCAACTGATATAAATAGGAGCTTCGCTAAATTTTATGAAGACATATACCAGTCTCAGGACAATACAACTACAAACACTTCAGTAGATTTCCTAGCCAATTTGAATCTTCCTAAATTAAATGAAGAAGCAGTTAAACATCTGGATGCAGACATAAGCCTCAAAGAGATTAATAAAGCCATTTTTTCTTTTCCAAACAATAAATCTCCTGGCCCAGATGGGTTTACTATTGAATTCTTTAAGAAATTTAGTGACATAATTTCCCCCCTTCTTTTATGCATGTATAAATATAGTCGTGACACATCTGAATTGCCTCCTACTTTATATAGGGCCAATATAACCCTAATTCCTAAACCAGGACGCGATCCGTTATTAGTCTCCTCTTATTGTCCTATTTGGTTGATCCCAATAGAAACAAAACTTATCGGGAAAATATTGGCAAATCGTTTGAAAAGTCATATTTGCACTATTATACATTCAGACCAAACAGGCTTTATGCCTGGTAGATACATGTTTTTTAATTTGCGCCGCCTCTTTAACATTTTATATGCCAAGCACCACACAGACACGGTTATTATCTCTCTTGATGCACAGCGCGCCTTTGACCAAGTGGAATGGTCATATATGAGGTCAGTCATAGAAGCATGTGGCTTTGGGCCAGTCTTTAGGGGCTGGATTAATACTATTTATGCTCATCCTGTTGCATCTGTCATCACTAACCAAAACGTGTCTTCTCCCTTTAAGATATGCAGGGGAACACGTCAGGGATGCCCACTTTCGCCTTTTTTGTTTGCAATTCTTATTGAACCTCTAGCTGTAAGTATTAGGCAACACCCAGAGATTTGTCCTGTAAACATTAAAGGTATCCCCCATCATCTTTCATTATATGCAGATGACATTTTGTTATATATTTCCAACCCTCAAAAGTCTGTCCTTTCAGTTTTGGCTTTAATTAAAACATTTGGAACATTTTCAGGCTTTACAATTAATTGGGAAAAGAGTGAATTGATGCCTGTTGCAACAAATATTGATCCACAATTTCTGAAATCCATACCTTTTAAAAAAAAGTATAATTCTTTTGTATATCTTGGAGTTACAATTACTAAAGAACCCAAAGATCTGCTTAGAACAAAGTGGCAACAAATGTTAGACCAGTTAAAACAAAATACTGAATTCTGGAGGACACTGCCCATGTCAATGGCAGGGAGAATTAACTCAGTCAAGATGGTGGTACTCCCAAGATTTTTGTACATTTTCCAGGCACTCCCCTGTTTTATCCCACAAAGTTTTTTTTTTAAACAATTAGATGTTGTAATTGTGCCTTTTTTGTGGGATTATAAGAATGTGAGAATATCTAAGAAGCGTTTATGTAAAATTAAAAAAAGAGGGAGGGTTTGGACTGCCGCAGTTCAAATATTACTATCGGGCAGCTAACCTTAGTATTTTCGCATGGTGGAAAAAGCGGCCCTTTGATGCAGATAGAGATCCATCTTGGCTTAGAATGGAACAAGCGTTTTGTAATAAGACGTCTCTTGCTGCTCTTCTTAATAGTCCTACTAAAATTGATCCGGCCTTATGTGATAATCACTTGGTTATAAATAATGCGCTGAAAATATGGAAACAGATCAAAACCTATTTAAAGGCTCCTGACATGTACCTAGATAGTCATGTCAAGTCAGGTCACCTTTATTTATATAGCGCTTTTAACAATGCAGATTGTGTCAAAGCAGCTTTACAGTGATAACTGGTATATAATTTTGGCTGCACAGCAGCTCTTAAAGAAAATGGTGTCATTATCCATCTTAAGTAAATTCAGTATTGATTCATTCCGTTGTAAGAATCAATAGTTATTAATTTAGTTAATTTATCTATATCAGCACTGGAGTAAACAGTGATGTCATCATCCAGCTCAGTTCAGTTCGCATACAATGGTGTCAATGCAGGCAGATCAAAACACTGTTGAATATCAAATGTCAAGTGTCCCCAACTAAGCAAGCCAAAGGCGACAGCGGCAAGGAACCCAAACTCCAACAGGTGACATCAGGTGACAAACAGGTGTTAAAATGGAGAAAAAACGGCCCGGAACTGGCTGACTACGGTAAACCTCGGGATAAACAGAGAGACTAATGTTAGCGTAGATGCCATTCTTCTTCTGATGTAACGAGTACATCTGGTGTTATAGGAAGTGTTCCCGGTTCCGGCTGACCTAATTTATGCAGCCTAACAATCCTTTAACGGATTTGAAAACATAAATTGATAATGTGTTATGTGTATGCCAGGTTAAAGAGATGCGTTTTTAGTCTAGATTTAAACTGACAGAGTGTGTCTGCTTCCCGAACAATGCTAGGAAGATTGTTCCAGAGTTTAGGTGCCAAATAGGAGAAGGATCTACCGCCTGCGGTTGACTTTGATATTCTAGGTATTATCAACTGGCCTGAATTCTGAGATCGCAATAGACGTGAAGGACTATAATGCATTAAGAGCTCGTTCAGGTACTGGGGAGCTAAACCATTTAGTGCTTTGTAAGTAATTAGCAAGATTTTAAAATCTATACAATGTTTAACAGGAAGCCAATGCAGTGTTGACAGAACTGGGCTAATATGGTCATGCTTCCTAGTTCTAGTAAGAACTCTAGCTGCTGCATTATCAGGGCTTAAAGTTTTCCGGCACCATGCCAGATCTCTGGCGTGCGGCATTTGGCTGTGGAAAAAAAATATAGTCCTACATTTGACTTGCTATCGTGCTTCATTTCATTCATACAGTTTGCACTCATTAATTTGTCATATCGTACAGTGTTTTAAACATTTAATTAGACATTGAATAGTAGAAAGTGTATATGATGTAGTGTTTTAGTTGATAGCAGCCTACTTTTGACAAAAGTACTTTTTGACTTTTGATTTACGAACGCGCTGTATCATACCATCTATCATATCTCGCAAGGTTGAAAACATTTAAATACATATCACCAAACTTTGCGAGTGTCATTGTCACCTCACTCTGACCATACCTCATTAATTTAATCACAGTGCCACCTATTGGTCGAAAGTGATAAACCAGTAAATCTTTATTATTGACTGTATTTGTGAATATTATTGAATGTATGTTTGAATAAATCCTTTTTATGACAGCCACCATTTAAATGTTTATATAGGCTAAAAAACGAGTAGACACATAATTAAGTCATTAAAAATGTATTATAATGTTATTTTTTAAAACTTCATGTTCTTTAAATAGCTTACAAATCGATTAATTTGAACCTTTTAATAATATAATGATGTACCAATTGTTGGTCCTGTAGTTTACAGCATTAGTTGAGAGATATTTTTTTCTTTGAGGAAATTTGCCATGTACTTAACCTTATAGGCCCCAAATTAATCAATATTGAATCGAAGGTAATCAAATCAAAATCAAATCGCAAGCTCCTAAATCGAAATCGAATCCAATTGTGTCAATGCCCAGCCCTAGTGTCAATAATTTTTTTTTACTTGAATGAAATGTTGTTGTTTTTTTTCCAATTTATTTTCCAAACACGTACACCAAAACGGTTCGTTTAAATGTTAAAATCACGAAAATGTTCTCATGGGGGAGAATGCCCCCAGACTCCCCACAACAACGTCACCTTTGTAACCTCTTTTGAGTTTGCAGGTATGTAGTTAGTTTGAAGGAAAATCATTTTCAAATCATGTTTTTTTTTGTTTTTTGTTTGTTTGGCCAAATGACCCTGCGCATGTGACAATTCTTCCTCTCCTAAAGCAGCGAATGAATTGAATTTTTCCTCAGGGACACTACAATGCACTGTCTGATGCGATACTGTAGTAGACGGTTGCATGGTTATAATTTTCTCTCTAATATTGTAAATCTTGAAAGTAAAAAAGTTCATAAAGTCATTACTGCTGTGCTGTTTGGAAACATCAGAAGCTTAAGCTTTATTTCTTGTTAATTTAGCCACTGTATCAAATAAATACCTTGGGTTGTGTTTATTTTCTTCTAAAAGAAGTTTTGAAGGTTTTTCTGTACTCAATCATTCTCTCTCTCCACGAAATGTGAAAAACTTCTAGTTTTGTTTTCTTCAAGCTGCGCTCCATTTTTCTGGCTGCTCTCTTAAGGGCCCGAGTGTGCTCTGTACCACGGCATTGGATTAATTTCCTTAATCTTTTTTAAGTGCAAAGGGGCAACTGTGTCTAATGTGCTCGAGTTCTATCTGGTATGCTAAGGAGATGAAACTGATCAGGAAGATTATTTATAAAGCAATCTTTAGTGGTAGAGGTGATAGTTGTACCATATTTGTAACAGGGAGGGGGCTTTGCAGCCTTGGCTAAATGTAGTATATACAAGACTAGATAATGATCTGAGATGCCATCGCTCTGCTGCAGAATTTTAACATCAATATCGATTCCATGTGACAATATTAGATCTAAAGTATGATTACAACAATGAGTGGGTCCCGACATGTTGACAGACAAAGATGAATTAATGAGCACGTTCACATGTACACCAGTAAGCTGATAACTCACAAATATCAGCTTATTGAAATAACTAGTTTTCCCCGTTTACAAATTGACAATGCAAGTAATCCGTGTTTACATGACTTTATTAATAAATCGGGTTATTTCCCTGTAGTGACATCAAAAATATCATTTGCATTTCTGACTCTGAGTATTTCATATGTTATGTCAGTTGTGATGTTAAATAAAGCTTACAACATGTCAGCGAGAAACTTACGGCTCATATATTAGTCTTTCATGCAGTTACAGATGCAGCGTTTTGACTGAACCACTTCTGCTGCAGAGAGATGAGAACACATTTTTACAATTTTCTGGGTCTTGAAAGAGTCTGCATTTGTGGTATATTTCCTTCTTCCTTTCCTGCAAAATGCTCGCTCTGTCTGGATGCGTTTAAATCTGATTCTGCACTAAGGATGCATTTCTGTCATGTATCACACATGCGCACTTCAATAAGCCTACAGAAAGCAGGTTAATGCGTTTACATGCTGTGCGAAATCGGGGTAAGAGGCAAAAAATTACATGTTCCGACCGGTTTATGCTTAAGCCGTTTGACCTTACTCCAATAAAAGAAAACGGGTTTCCGCGTTTGCATGGCCATGTTCATTGTCGGCTGATTAAGCATAATCAGCTAAAGAATGTGCATGTAAATGCACTCATTGATATTAAGAAGAGGATCTGTGACCTCTGGAAGCATCTCTTTCAATAGCTTAGTCAGTATAGGGTCTAACATGTTGTTGATTTTTATGATTTAATGAGTTTAGACAATTCTTCCTCTCTTATAGCAACGAATGAATGGAATTTTTCCTCAGGGACACTACAGTGCACTGTCTGATGCGATACTGTAGTAGACGGTTGCATGGTTATAATTTTCGGTAACATTTTATAATAACGTTCAGTTATAAGTCACTTATAAATTATTAGTTAATGATGAACTAATCATTTACAAAACATCATAAATGATTAATAAGTAATATGAATGTTTACAACAGTCTATGGTGGTCGCAAATCACAAGTGACAGCCGATAAGGAGCGAGGTTTGACGTCACTGCCGCAAACCTGTTTCATAGTGTTTGAAGCTCCAATTTTGAAAGTTTAAATGGATGAGACGGCGGATATGTACGGTTATTAATGTTTAATGATTATATTACGGAATAAGAATCTTTTCCTCACACGGTGGTATCGTACGACTTCTGAAGACTTGGAATAAAATGCTCAAAATAATGGCCTACATTTATGATCAGTTTGGACTGTTTATGATCGCTTTATGGTGCGTTCATGTTATGGTGAGGAGCTGTCCCATGAAAAACAAAATAAAAAATTAAATGAAGTGCTGATTAAACGTGGCAGATTTATTATATTTTTTATATCTAGATAATTTTTTTTTTTTTTTAAATGTAAAGTTTGGGTAAAGTGATGGAATGAGATGGATCATGTAACATGAAGATCTGCAAATGATATGCAACACATTTACAAGTGATGGATAGTTTACACTTTAGATTAGGGGATGCAGAAAGTGTTATAAATGGCTTGTATACATATACAAATGATTTGTAACAGGTAAGAAAGGTCTACAGATGATATGTAAGACATTTACAAGTGATGAATAGTTTACACTTTAGATTAGGGGATGCAGAAAGCTTTGTAAATGATTTATTCATGCGTTTACACATCATCTATAACAGGTGTTGAACACTTTGTGGTGTGTACTGCCGTGTAAGTGCTGACTGGTGAAGGTACACACATGGAGTCTTTAAAGGGGACATCGGATGCAAAATTCACTTTTACATGGTGTTGGGACATAAATGTGTGTTGGCAGTGCATCTACACAACCACCCTATAATGATAAAAATCCACCCAGTGCTTTTTTTAATCCCCACAAATCATAAGCACTTTGTCAGATCAAGCCGTTCACAGGTTCTTGGCAAAGTGACATAAATTTGCACAGGCCCCTCCCACGACTGTTGACGGACACTGCCGTTTTAGCATAGACCCGCCCTGAGAGAGCTGTAAACAGACCGCCATGTTTCGACGCCGCGCAGGTATAGACAAGAATGTCTCCAAAGCAACTGAGGCGTTTTGTTATTGGATATAAGAATGAACATAGCAGTCATCCTTTACTCTCGACATCTGAGCCGTTGTAGACGCAGAGGATTCATTTTGTTTTTGAAGGGAATGCGCCCCCGGATCAACCTATATGCGTTTATGTCTGCGCAGTTCCTGAAGGATGGATCAGTACCTCCAGAAGACGTGAGTAACGTTATAGGTTTTTTTATGAATCTTTGCAAATCGCCTTTCCTAATAATGTGCTAGTTAGCAAGTTCCACGACGAATGCGGCTAAAGTTAAAGGCCAGTTCACACCGCACAGATAAACGCCAACAACACGTCTGTTGGAGTTTGTTGGATCAAGACGCAGCCTCCGAAATGAGACGCAGCTAGTCTGATACCCCTGTCGGCGTCTGTTGCCGTTGGTCGGAGTTTGTTTTCACCCGACTGAACATGTTTAATCAGCGTTTGTTGGGTCGGGGAATGTCTGAGCAGTGTGGTATGATTTTCCAACACACGACAACAAACTCTGACTAATCTGACCTGGCCACGAACCGTTGCCATGACGATGAGGCAAGTCCCCTGCAAAGACTTGTAGCGTCTGGACCAATCAGACACACAATTATTCATTATATTTAATGAATTATCCAGAAACTCACTCTCTCAAAGTTCTGTGAGCCCATCCCCCTAAAACTGCAACTAGCATCCCAAACGTAGCTAACACACAGGCAGAACTAGGTGTCCTGTTACAGGACACAGGAAAACTGATAAGAACTTTTACGATCAGAAAGAATTTTGCAGAGACTAGTGACTCTGACTTTATTCTTTCTGAGAAGGACAAATAAACCCTCTTAATCCTATATTTTCTATATATAACAACTTGAGAAATGTATAAACATGTATCCAATTTTCCCATCTCATGACTTTCCTTCTATAGGGTTTATTTATTATTTATTTATTAATTCTCTCTTTTGAACTATTTTGGTATTAATGTTTCGGAGTTGAAAATTTATGGTTACCTAAAGTCACATGGGTAGCATGTTTGGTATCGATGGACTCCAACTTCCATTTCCTATTTGTTAATTAATGTTACATGTTGCTAACTCTGTGACACATTAGTATTATAAGAATCTAGAAGGTTCTTCTCTCATTCATCCAATCCAGTGTCTTATGTTAATGTAGCGAATTAACTCAAAAGGGAAATATTAATAATTATTCATAACTTATTATGATTATTAATTATGATTAATTATGAATATGTAAATCAGTTAATCAGATTAACTGGATGTAGCTACATTAAAATTAATATTACAATCAATTAACCTGTTCGTCCAGTGAACACTCAGTGTTGATTGTTTATTAATTCTAAGAAATGTTCATTTCCAGGTTATGGAAAAACAACATTCGTATTGTACAGTACTACTCAGAGCATGTAGTCAGGATCTAAATCACTTAAGAGGCAATTTATTAGCAGACGGAGTCAGAACCAAACATGTATTGTGCACAATCTTTATTAACTAACTCACAAACACATAACTAAACTAACAAACACATAACATACATGCAGGTCACACACATACGTAGGTAAGAATGAGCAATGATAGAGTTGAACCGGGAATGGAGCTATAGGAAAAAGTCAAAGACAATCTGGAAAAGAATCAACAGTTTCCTCAGTAATAAAACACCTTTGCTGACAAAGGTAAGTTTTACAAATCAATACTAAATCGCTGTTTAGTGTTCAAATGTACGATACTTGCAAGATGCCTTTAGGCTGAGGAGCATCGGATCTGCAGGCTGGGTTGTAATCTTGATGGTTCGGTCTGAAGTTGTTGCCAGTATCTTCTGCGTTAGATGAAGTACTATGAAACAACTTATAGATGAGCACATGGCTGGGTTGTAGGCCGAGGCCTGCAGCAAGAAGGGGGTCTCTTCAGTCGTCCAAGAAGCAAGGAAAGAGAGGGAGTGGCATTGTTCACTGGCTTTTAACCTCTGGTCAAAGTCACACCTCTTAGTTGTTGACCGGACCAATGAAGATGTTGTATTTCCGGGCGACACCACGCCTCCTGTCAGGGCATTTACGACCGAGCCAGATCAACTGGCTGAGTTTTTGAAGAAGAACTATTAAAGATTCTTGTAATACTGATGTGTTGCACAGGTATGGACATACCACATACACAAGCATTTAAATCTTCTCGATACGAACCCATAGACACTAAAAATGGCATAATTGAAGTTACCTTAAATGTATCATAAAACATGTGAATACAATGAGTGCAATACAACAACAGTAATAATGGATACCATTTCCTGGGGATGTGCATGTTCATTTATAGAACAGTCTGTCTATACATTAATGCAGGAGAGTCTGTGTTATGTGGGGATAATGCAGGAAAGATGCATGTTTCCTGTGTCCCTTCTCTGCTCTCAATGTGGCAACCACATTCTTTAGCGCAATAAAACTTGTAACTAAGAACTTCTCGGGGGATGGGGGACAGACCCCAGAGTGAGCTTTAACCAATTATTGGTTAACTATAACAAATAATTGTGTCTGATTTGTCTCAGTCGTTACACTAATATCCTGCCAAAGGCACAAAGACTCGTAAAGTTCCATCCAAGGGGACAACTCCTTATTGGCTCAGACACCTCAAGAGGGTGTGACATCTTCACCCTTTAAAATCACTGATCACAAGAGCACAGTCTCTCTTCTCTTTTACTGAGAAATGCTGATGTGAAGATGATGCTAAGAAGCTAGAAGCTTCTAAGGAACCCCAAGCTTGTGCCAGGCTTCGGCCTTGTCCTTCCATTCACCAAAGATCCTCTGAATCCAACTGGTTCTTTCTCATCCTAGATATCAGAAACAACACACCAAATAACTTTTTGCCGACTTTTGAACATTCAGACTTTTTACTGGACATTCTAGTTGGAGGAGCTGCGATTGTATACAAGCGCTCCAAACAACGCAAATGAGGGAAACGCGCCGGCGCGCTCGTGAAATTCCGACAGTGCGGGTTTAGGACTCCGCTGCCGAGTATTCATCTGGCGAATCTCCGCTCCCTAGCAAATAAAACAGACGAACTGCTTCTCCTCACCCGCACGAACAAGGACTTTTCAAACTCTGCTGCAGTTTGCTTCACGGAAACCTGGCTGAAAGGAGCCATCCCGAACAGCGCGCTTCATCTGCCGGGCTTCCAGCTGTTCAGAGCGGATCGCATCACCGAGTCGTCGGGAAAACGAAAGGCGGTGGATTATGTTTTTATATCAACGAAGGCTGGTGTACAGACGTGACAGTGTTAAAGGAGATGTGCTGCCCTAATTTGGAGGCTCTCTTCATTAACTGTAAGCCTTTTTATTCACCGCGGGAGTTTTCTTCGTTTATTCTGGTGAGTGTTTACATTCCTCCTGATGCGTGCGTGAGCGCGGCGCTAGAACAGCTGGCCGATCAGATCACACGCGCAGAGCAGTGTTACCCAAACTCTTTCATTATCATTCTCGGTGATTTCAATAAAGCTAATCTCACCCGTGAACTGCCTAAATACAGACAGCACATCACATGCCCCACCAGGGACAGTAACATACTGGACCTTTGCTACACTGCTTTAAAGGATGCATACCACTCTGTCCCCAGAGCGGCTTTGGGACTCTCTGATCACTGTTTGGTTCATCTTCTACCAGCCTACAAGCAGAAACTGAAATCTGCTAAGCCTGTGGTAAGAACTGTAAAGAAATGGACCAGCGAAACAGAGCGGGCCCTACAAGCCTGTTTCGACTGCACTGATTGGAGTGTTTTTGAGGCTGCAGCCACTGATCTGGATGAGCTCACTGACACAGTGACATCCTACATCAGTTTCTGTGAGGACATGTGTGTTTCCACCAGGACTTATTTAACATATAACAACGACAAACCTTGGTTTACTGCAAAACTCAGACAGCTTCGCCAGGCCAAAGAGGATGCCTACAGGAGCGGGGACAAAGTCTTGTACAAACAGGCCAAATACACACTGAATAAGGAGATCAGTGTAGCAAAGAGAAGCTATGCTAAGAAGCTAGAACACCAGCTTTCAGCTACTGACCCAGCATCAGTGTGGAAGGGCCTGAAAACCATCACCAGCTACAAGACCCCATCCCCCAGCACTGTGGAGAACCAACATTTGGCCAACGAGCTCAATACATTTTACTACAGGTTTGAAAGACCTGGTCTCACACCCCACACCCGCTCTGACTGGCACACCACACAGCCATCAACACCCTCACCCCTCTCCCTCCCCCCTCCTGCTTCTCAACCTGCACTTCAGATCAGTGAGAGGGATGTATGCAGAGTCTTCAGGAAACAGAAGATAAGGAAAGCCAAAGGCCCAGACAGTGTTTCACCAGCCTGTCTCAAAGCCTGTGCTGTCCAGCTGTCATCCATCTTCACACTGATCTTCAACAGATCACTGGAGCTGTGTGAAGTCCCCTCCTGCTTCAAACGCTCCACCATCATCCCTGTACCCAAGAAACCAAAAATCACAGGACTAAATGACTACAGACCTGTTGCTTTGACGTCTGTGGTCATGAAGTCATTTGAGAGACTGGTGCTGGCCTACCTGAAGGACATCACTGGACCCCTGCTGGACCCCCTGCAGTTTGCTTATCGAGCAAACAGGTCTGTGGATGATGCAGTCAATATGGGACTGCATTATATTCTACAACATCTGGACAAACCAGGAACTTATGCAAGGATCCTGTTTGTGGACTTCAGTTCGGCTTTCAACACCATAATCCCGGATACCCTCCTGAATAAACTGACCTAGCTCTCTGTACCCACCTCCATCTGTCAGTGGATCACCAGCTTCCTGACAGACAGGCAGCAGCTAGTGGGAAAACTCACATCCAGCACCCGCACCATCAGCACTGGAGCTCCTCAGGGCTGTATTCTCTCCCCACTGCTCTTCTCCCTCTACACCAACGACTGCACCTCTAAAGACCCCTCTGTCAAGCTCCTGAAGTTCGCAGACAAAACCACAGTCATCGGCCTTATGCGGGACGGAGACGAGTCTGCTTACAGACTGGAGGTTGAACAGCTGGCTGTCTGGTGCAGTCACAATAACCTGGAGCTGAACACGCTTAAGACAGTGGAGATGAGAGTGGTCTTTAGTAGAAACCCCCCTGCACTCCCCCCACTCAGCATCATGAACAGCACTGTGGAGGCAGTGGAGTCATTCAGGTTCCTGGGCACCACCATCTCTCAGGACCTGAAGTGGGACAATCACATTGACTCCACTGCGAAAAAGGCTCAGCAGAGACTGTACTTGCTTCGCCAGCTGAGGAAGTTCAACCTGCCACAGGAGCTGCTGACACAGTTTTACTCAGCTGTTATTGAGTCAGTTCTGTGCACTTCTATAACTGTTTGGTTTGGGTCAGCCAGCAAATCAGATATAAGAAGACTGCAACAGATTGTTAGGACAGCTGAAAGGATAATTGGTATGCACCTGCCCAACCTTCAGGACTTGTACAATGCCAGAGTGAAGAAACGGGCAGGTAACATCATCACAGACCCCTCTCACCCTGGACACAACCTGTTTGCACTTCTGCCCTCAGGCAGATGTTACAGATCTCTGTGCGCTAGAACATCTAGGCATAAGAACAGTTTTTTCCCCAACGCTATCTCCAGCTTAAACAGCTAACATAGCAATTACCCCTGTTTTAGTATTCACTTTCAGTACTTGAGAGAGAGTAAAAATTAGTTGTGTAAATAAATAAATATATATATATATTTCTATTCATCCTGCTGTATATACAATACAAATCTGTATGTCTTCTGTTCCAGATGTATACCACATTAGTATTATTATTTATTTTATTTTACTTATTTATTATTATTTTCTTAGTTTACTTATTTAAATGTTTCTGTTCTCATGTCATATGTATGTGTGTACCAAGAGCTTCTGTAGAAAACCACAACAATTTCCTTGTGTGTTTGTGCACACCTGGCGAATAAAGTACATTCTGATTCTGATTCTGATTCTGAGTAGTACTGTACAATAAGAATGTTATTTCCCATAACCTGGAACTGAACATTTCTTAGAATTAATCAACAATTAACACTGTGTGTTCATTGGACAACAGGTTAATTGATTGTAATATTAATTTTATTACATTAAGTTAATTTTATTAACTGATCCAAATATTTATAATTAATTATAACTAGTTATGATTAATTATTCATATTTCTTTTGAGCTAATTTGCTACAGACTGTTGTTTGATCGCGCCCACGCCTCACGCACACACAACAAAGCACTGCAAACATGATATCGCAGCTTGTTCATTATCAAAATAATACAGTCGAACAAACATATATATCGTCATTTCTATTTAAAACCTTCTCCCTGTAATTCATAACTGCACGTTTATAATGAACAATGCATTAAGGTGTCTTATTACAAACTGTGTACATTTTATGTAAAGATAACATGGTAACACTATAATAAGGTTTATAAAGGTGTTAGTTAATGCAATGCAATACCTGCCAAATAGTGTTTACAGCCCGCCCACGGAAGATAGGGGTGGGGTGAACAGTAGCTCATTGTCATTTAAAGGGACATGCACCGAAACGGCTCGCTGTGAACAGAGCTGTTTTTGAAAAGGTAAAAAGGGTGTTTTTTTTACACAACCATTAAGAAATTTTAATCAAAGTATGTTATAGACTTTTCATGAAGACCCTAAAGAATCATACTAACTTGTGGAAAATTGGCATCCGATGTCCCCTTTAACTCTGTGCACCTGATGTGAGCTTCAGTGGAAGGTAAAACCGGTTGAGAGGTTGACTTTATCACTAGATCCCACACACTCCACACAGAAAACAAGTCTGTGCTGATGAGTGAAAGGATTTAACATAACCCACTGGAATCACCTAAATGTAAGGCATTTATAAATGTTTATCCACTTCAAAGCAAATAAATTACTCTTCTTAAAAATAGTGCTTTAGCATACCTGCATGTTTGTGCTTTTGAACACAGAGCAGCTTACAACTTCATCAATAAATCATATACTGATCATTTACTAATGGTTTGTTCATCATTTGTTCATGATTAACAATTGTTTATTGAGATTATGATACAAAATTTTGACATAAATACTTCAATGATTTATAAGTGATAAATAATGTCAACTAATAACTTATGAACCATCTACTAATGATCTGTTTGATTTATTTCATGATCTACACATTTTAAGATAACTTACAACACATTTGTTAATTGTTAGCATACCACCTTATCAATCATTTATAAACATAGCTATGTTTTGTAAATGATTAGTTCGTCATTAACTAATAATTTATAAATGGCATAACTGAATTAATAAAACATTCATAAAATGTTAAAATATCACTTAATAATTTATGAATATATAGTCATGTTTTGTAAATGATTAGTTCATCATTAACTAATAATTTATAAGTGACATAACTGAATTAATAAAACATTCATCAAATGTTAGTTTATCACTTATTAATCATTTATGATGTTTTGTAAATGATTAGTTCATCATTAACTAATAATTTATAAGTGACTTATAACTGAACGTTATTATAAAGTGTTACCATATTGCATCCTTCATATCTCAGAAAAGTCTTTAATTTTATCATATTTATAAAAGATAGATATGCTGTACTGAGTCTTTCCAAAAAAAGTCGAGCTCCTGGAGGCGTCCCGTGGGCAGAGCTAAAGAGTCAAGAGCGCGCGCAGCTTTTGCGAAGAGATCGTCTGCAAGCTGTGACAACATTATAAATAAAAAGGGAACAAAAACATTTGTGTTGTTTACATTTTATGCACTTGCGTGCCAATTGCCAACAAAACACAGACATTTGATGCAGTTTTACTCATCACCTGCAATCTGCAAATCCAGGGCCGAACTGGGTCTACAAAGCATTCATCACCGAAATTCCGGGAACAAACAAACATACGTGCACAACTCTGTTGCTGCCCCGGAAAAACAAACTTCATCTACTGTTCCCTTAACACTGGGTTCTTTGGGAAGCTGAAAAAGGTAATCTTTCCCTCACAACCACACTCCTTTGGTGTTAGGAGCTGCGTCTCATTTCGGATGCTGCGTCCTCCGGAGGTCGCATTTGAAGGCTGCATAAGTCATCAAGGATGTCATATTTAAGAAAAGTAACCGTAATAAAATTGACTGATATTCATTGTGAGGTGTAAAATGCTGTAATTTCTTTCTTACTTTGCAATCTAACGGTTATTTTTCTTAAATGAGACTGCCTCGATGTATGCAGCCATCGAAGGGCCATTGGAACACAGCCATTGTTGAAAAATCTCTCGGCTTCCGTATCCCGAACGAAGCGCGTTGATAGGCGTGCTCTTTCTCTTGCTCTGGATGATGTGTGTGTACACGCTTATCAGGGAGAAGTGCCTATACAAGGAATTCTGCCCTTTATTACGTGATAAAGGCCATACTCGGAAAAAAAATCGGCGAAACATGTCCACAACCGGTAGTAGTATATCTGGCATAGAAATACTCCATCATACGTCCAACTCGTGTTTTGAAACTTTGGCCATGTTTAGCATGAGAATGCAACTCTTTAACAGTGTAAATAAGTCAGAATGCATGAAATAGCATTACACCCCCCCTTTAAAGTTCATAAAGTTAACTGCTGTGCTGTTTGAAAATGTCAGAAGTTGAAGCTTTATTTCTCGTTAATTTAGCCACTGTATCAAATAAATACCCAGGGTTGTGTTTGCAACTGTGTCTAATGTGCTGGAGAAAAGAGTCAATAGTTTCTGTTGCAACACAGAGTTCTTCTAAGCTATCTGGGCCCGTATTCACAAAACATTTTATCTTACCACTAAGAGTTCTCCTAAATAGCAGTAAAAGTTCTTAGCTAAGAGTTTTTTCTTAAAACCTATTCACAAAGCTGCTGAGACAAACTTTTACTAAGGAATAGACAGAAGTCTTAAGCTAAGAGTAAGAGCGGGGTTGACCTTGTTGCTGTGGATGATGTCAACACGCTTACTAACTATGCCCACACTGATGGGGTAGGAGTCTCTGTCAGCGATTTAATCATAGAAATATTGTAGAATGACTGAAGTATCATGTTGCCATATTCAAATAAGTGTTTTAAAATGCAAATGTTGCCATATTCAAATAAAGATTTTAAAATAAAAATGTTGCCATAATCAAATAAAGGTTTTAAAATGTAGGCTGTGTCACTAATTAAACTAGTATATGTTCAGCTAGTTTTTGTCATATGTATATGTTCAGCTAGTTAATTGTCAGCCTCTTACATGCACTGTAAACCCGAATAAGTTGGGCTAACTCAAAAAATTTGAGGTAATCAGTTAGATCAATTTTTTTGAGTTCTGATGATGTTCCAAATTTTAAGCAGAACTACCAAGTTTTGAGTTTGTAGTACTCATGCATGTTAATTGCTCCTAACTTGAAGTACTGAGTTAGCTAACTCATACCTTTTGATAGCAATTAACATAAAACATTTAGTTGATTTTTTTTTATTTTTTATTTTGAGTTCTTGCAAATCAAATAAGTTATTTACTTCACTGTAAACCCTAATAAGAAAATTCAGAAAATGCCAACTTGTTAATTTGCTAACAAGTTAACAATATCATGGTATAGCACTGAATGAGTACAGCAACTTAAAACATGTAATTTACCTGCTCTCAAACCAAGCCACATGCACTGCTTGTCACCACGATGGTAACTCTCCAAAAACCCACATTAACATAAACTCTTCTGAATTAGCATAACAAAACATTAATCACTACTAAATCTCCCTTACCATTAATCTTGCACAAAAAAAACATTATGTAACACTTAATTTTAGCATTTATTCTTCCTTTCGAGTGCCATGGGCAAAGCATGATGGGAAATAGAAACCCCAGCCCAGTTTCAGTTAAACTTAAGTTAATCTAAATTAAAAGAAATGAGTTCATACAACTCAAAACAATGAAACAGTTCAGTTTACTTGAAATATGTCAGTGCTGTGAACTCGAAAGAAAAGGAGTACTCTGGGTTTGGGCTAAATTCCAAGCTCTGAGCCCTCGATCCCCTTTGGACAGCACACCAAATACGCTTATTATAATTTTTTTTTTTTTTTTTTTTACTCTACTCGATCATTTGTAAGTGTGAACTCGTGAAAGCAACTGCCACAGGTAATCGGACATTTATTTATTCATTAAATATTTAATTTAGTTTTATTGTAGATTCAAATCTGTAAATCAAAATATGTATTGCATTTATGAAGAAAAGGTTCAGCACCCAAGGCTCTATCGCTATTGCCTCAATGGTGTACAATGTCTTTGGGAAGATTGCTGAGGCGGATTGGCAGCAACAGCCATTAGGATTGTTTGTGATTTGGTCTTAGTGACTTAAGAGTCCTCTTGACTACTCCTAACGTTTCACAGAAGACTTTTAATGCGCTCTTGCCGTTCATATAGTCTAAACACGTAAATGAACGGCAAGAACACATTAAAAGTCTTCTGTTTTCAGTTAAAATTGTGTAATTTAAGCGGCCCCTAAGTTAATAATTAAAGATTTTTACAACGGAAGTGATTCAATCAAAAACTTACTTTAGCTCGATAATAACTTTTTCCTAGAGCTGCTCTAAAGCCAAAATAATCTGTCCATTAATTTTCCTATTATCACTGTAAAGCTGCTTTGAAACAATCTGTATTGTAAAAAGCACTATATAAATGAAGATGACTTGACAGATTTAGGAGCTAGTTTTAGTGCTAAAATGCTTTGTGAAATACTCTTAGAGCAAAAATGTATAAATCAGTGTATAATGGCTTATGAGCATGCACATTGAAAAAGCAAATGCATGGCTTATAAGTAATTATGAAAATAATATAAATGTAACTATAACTGTTCTTATAATGCAGTATAGGTCTTAATGAGTCTTTATAAATATATTTATAGAATAGTAATACTTATAAATAAGTATAAATGAGGCTATAATTCATTATGAGCATGGTCTTCATAGAAAGTGTTACTGCATATTCTATCTTGATGTGTTCAATTGGTCAGTAAGAGATACAATTTAAATGTTGATTAGAAAATTGATTAGGCAATTGTGTCTTGCTTCCTTCCTGCAATCTTATTTTCTCAGTTTTTGTGTTTGGTTTGTATGTGTGTTCCAGGCTGATGGTCTATGTGCTATAGACCTGTTGAGCTGCTCTGGTCTGCTCAATCATTTTGGCCGCAGTCATTCAGTGGAGAAACTTGAGATCAGTCCAGTTCTTCTGCAGAAAGGAAATACCAGGATTGCACTCTATGGCACTGGTGAGTTTATAATATTAACAATGTGGTGTAAGTTACATAAATAATGCAGATGGGGCCATAGAGAATGCACCTCAAAGGAAAAAGGATCCTGTGACTGCATGCAGTACCATGCAGGACCACAAGGCATGCCTGGCACAGGAAAGACGTGATCAGTGGGGGAAGTCATGATTCATTCTTAGTCAAGTCAAGTCACCTTTATTTATATAGCGCTTTTTTACAATGCAGATTGTGTCAAAGCAGCTTTACAGTGTTAACAGGAAATTAATTTGGCTGCACAGCAGCTCTAGAAGAAAATGGTGTCTTTGTCCAGCTTAAGTAAGTTCAGTGTTGATTCATTCCGCTGTAAAAATCATTAGTTACTATTTTAGTGAATTTATCTATACAGCAGCTCTGAAAAAACAGTGATGTCATCGTCCAGTTCAGTTCAGTTCGCATACAGTCCTGCTTACCATTATTGGCACCCCTTCATTTTTTGCATAACCTGTACAATATCTTCAGGAATAAATGAAAATGTATCAAAATTATATCATCAGGATTTTTTAATTGGAGGTCCAAAGTAATTAAACAAAGAACATTGTTTTTCAGCTTGCATGTAGTAATTTCAAAGAAGAAACAGGAAAAAAACAGCATGGGCAGCAATAAAGGCACCCTTCCTTAATGTCTGGTTGCACACCCTTTTGCAGCAATGACAGCCTCCAAACATTTCTTGTAGCCATCTATAAGCTTCTTGCATTTCTGCTGTTATTTTCTCCCACTCTTCCTTTGCAATTTGTTCAAGCTCTTGAACGTTTGCAGGGTTCTTTTCCCCAATGGCAGATTTCAGCTCACCCTAAAGATTTTCAGTGGGATTGAGATCAGGACTCAAAGCTGGCCATTTTTAAACAGTCCATTTTTTCTTTTTCAACCATTCCTGCATGCTTTTGGATGTGTGCTTTGGGTCTTTGTCTTGCTGGGGGACCCATGATCTTCGACTCAAACCAAGTTTTCCTACACTAGGTAGGACATTTCGCTCTAAAATCTCTTGGTAATTCTCTGATTTCATGATTCCTGTGATATGGTCAAGGCCTCCAGTACCAGACGCAGCAAAGCAGCCCCACAGCATTATTGATCCTCAACCATGCTTAACTGTTGGTAGGGTGTTCTTTTCCTTATAAGCTTCATTGCGCCATCTGTAAACAAACTGTTGGTGTGCATTGCCAAAAAGCTCTATTTTTGTTTCATCTGTCCACAGAACATTTTCCCAGAAGGACTGTGGTTTGTCTAAGTACTTTTTGGCAATGATCAGTCATTCCTTCTTATGTCTTTTCTTTAGCAATGGTGTCTTCCTTGGCCTTCGCCCATGAAGCCCTGCTTGGTTTAGTGTGCAGCATATAGTACTTGTTGAAAACATGACCCCAGACTGTTCCAGGTTGGCCTTCAGGTCTTTGGATGTTAGACGTGGTGTTTTTCCACCATTCACACCAACCTTCGAAGAGTTCTCTCATCAATTTTCCTCTTTCCTCTACGTCCAAGGAGGTTCTTGACAGTTCCATGCTTGGCAAACTTCTTAATAACATTGAGCACTGTTGAAACAGGGATACCAAGGTTTTGGAGATGACCTTATCCCCTTTGAAGGTCTGGTGTTTGCTAATAATAGCACTTCTGATGTCTTCAGACAGCTCCTTTGTCTTCACCATTATGACAAAGGAACAGGGAGTAACATGTGGCTTTTTCAGAATCAGAATCAGAATCAGAAAGAGCTTTATTGCCAGGTATGTTTACACATACTAGGAATTTGTTTTAGTGACAGAAGCTCCACAGTGCAACAGAGTGACAGCGACAAGACAGGACACAGATAACAAAAAGAATAAGAATAATATACAAATATACAAGATAGACAAAGTGCAAAAAAAAAAAAAAAAAAAAAAAAGAAAAAGCAAAAACAATATATAATATAGACAATTTGTATGTACAGTTATAATGAGTGCAAATTTGAAATATAAATAAGTATGTGTTTTAAGTAAATAATGTATAATAGTGTTGTGTGTTCCGTGTTTGTCAAGTGTTCATGAGATGGATTGCCTGAGGGAAGAAACTGTTCCTGTGTCTGGTCGTTCTGGTGCTCAGGGCTCTGTAGCGTCGACCAGACGGCAACAGTTCAAAGAGGGAGTGTGCTGGATGTGAGGGGTCCAGAGTGATTTTCTTTGCCCTTTTTCTCACTCTGGATAAGTACAGTTCTTGGAGAGTGGGGAGGGTTGTACCAATGATTCGCTCAGCAGACCGGACTACCCTCTGTAGTCTTCTGAGGTCAGATTTGGTAGCTGAGCTGAACCAGACAGATATAGAAGTGCAGAGGATGGATTCAATGATGGCAGAGTAGAACTGTTTCAGCAGCTCCTGTGGTAGGTTGAACTTCCTCAGCTGGCGAAGGAAGTACAACCTCTGCTGGGCCTTTTTCACAATGGACTCAATGTGGTTGTCCCACTTCAGGTCCTGGGAGATTGTGGTGCCCAGGAATCTGAATGACTCCACTGCAGTCACAGTGCTGTTCATGATGGTGAGTGGGGGGAGAGCAGGGGGGTTTCTCCTGAAGTCCACGATCATCTCCACTGTCTTGAGCGTGTTGAGCTCCAGGTTGTTGAGACTGCACCAGACAGCCAGCTGTTCAACCTCCAGTCTGTAAGCAGACTCATCACCGTCCTGGATGAGGCCGATCAGTGTGGTGTCATCTGCAAACTTCAGGAGCTTGACAGAGGGGTCTTTAGAGGTGCAGTCGTTGGTGTAGAGGGAGAAGAGCAGTGGGGAGAGGACACAGCCCTGAGGGGCGCCGGTGCTGATGGTGCGGGTGCTGGATGAGAATTTTCCCAGCCTCACTAGCTGCTGCCTGTCTGTCAGGAAGCTGGTGATCCACTGACAGACAGAGGTGGGCACGGAGAGCTGAGTTAATTTGGGCTGGAGGAGTGATGGGATGATGGTATTAAAAGCAGAGCTGAAGTCCACAAACAGGATCCTCACATAAGTCCCTGGTCTGTCCAGATGCTGCAGAACATAATGCAGTCCCATACTGACTGCATCATTCACAGACCTGTTTGCTCGATAAGCAAACTGCAGGGGGTCCAGTAAGGGTCCAGTGATGTCCTTCAGATAAGCCAAAACCAGTCTTTCAAATGATTTCATGGCCACAGACGTTAGAGCCACAGGTCTGTAGTCATTAAGTCCAGTAATTTTGGGTTTCTTTGGGACGGGGATGATGGTGGAGCGTTTGAAGCATGAGGGGACTTCGTACAGCTCCAGTGATCTGTTGAAGATCTGTGTGAAGATGGGGGCCAGCTGGTCAGCGCAGGTTTTCAGACAGGCTGGTGAAACGCTGTCTGGGCCTGGTGCCTTTCTTCTCTTGTTCTTTCTGAAGACCTGGCGCACGTCATCTTCACTGAACTGAATTGCAGGTGTGGGGGAGACGGGGGTTACAGGAGGTGTGAATGGTGATTTTTCAAACCTGCAATAAAACTCGTTCAGATCGTCTGCCAGTTGTTGATTCACCACAGAGCTGGGGGATGGTGTCTTGTAATTGGTGATGACTTTCAGACCTTTCCACACTGAAGCCGTGTCATTAGAAGAGAACTGATTCCGAAGTTTATCGGAATAATTCCTCTTAGCCACTCTGATCTCCTTTTCCAGTGTGCATTTGGCCTGTTTGTACAAGACTCTGTCCCCATTTCTGCGAGCATCTTCTTTGGCCTGACGGAGCTGGCTGAGTTTTGCAGTGAACCACGGTTTGTCGTTGTTGTAAGTTAAATGAGTCTTTGTAGGAATGCACAAATCCTCACAGAAACTGATATATGATGTAACAGTCTCTGTGAGCTCATCCAGATCGGTGGCAGCAGCTTCAAAAACACTTTTCAAAAACAGCTTTTTAAAACATTGAAGTCATCATTCAGTGGCTAATTTATGTCACATGGGCACTGACAATTTATCACAGGTAATTCTCATTTGTGATTTACCACAGGTGAATCAAAATGTATTCCCATACTGATTTATAGTAAAGGGTGCCAGTACCAGTGTCACAGCAAGCTTTAAGTTTTTCTATTTTTTTTCTCCCATTGTTTTTTTGTTTTTTTAAATTGTTGTTTATCATTTGCTCTTTTTTATCAAACACAAGTTCTCTATAGAAAAAAGCTGTTTCACTTGATTAATTTGTTTCAGGAGATATTCCACATTATTTACTTAAACTTCATGGGTGCCAATAATGGTGAGCAGGACTGTACAATGGTGTCAGTGCAGGCAGATCAAAAACTTAGAAGGCTAACTGCAGTAGTCGTTGTTACTGGTGTTACATGGTGTTCAGCCATACACTGATAACATTACTTTCCCACCGCTGCACCTCTTCCACTGTCCTTTTTAATTTTTTAGAGAAAAAAAAAAAACATTTAGTTCAGGTGGACAATGGATGCTACAATTATAATCTAAAAGCTCTGCACCATAAAACCTGAGCTACAGTGTCGCAGCACAATGCAGCAGGAGTCAGATTTCACTTATCATGTGACGAGAGTAAGGAGAGATGATGGCAGAGGATTTGGTGGCAAAGCGAAAAGTAAAAGTAAGCACAACAGGTCCTGACATATTGACATATCTTTTCTTGCGAAATGTGCGGTAGGTACTGCCACTCCCTATACACAGAGTACGTGTTTTTGCAAATTTGAAAGTGAAAAGTGAGCACACACTTAAAGGAGATTTCAGTACCCTGCATATTGATAGCAGCTCCCGCAAAATTATATACAGTAACCTGACCAATATGCTCACAGTGTGGCGAGCACACTGACTGTGGCTGCCGTCGCATAATCCAAGTGGATCCTGCACATTGGTGGTTGTTGAGGAGAGACCCCCGATATGATTGTAAACGCTTTGGGTGTACAGTAGTACAGTGGGGAAAATAATTATTTGATCCACTGCTGATTTTGTAAGTTTGCCCACTTACAAAGAAACGAGGAGTCTATCATTTTTATGGTAGGTTTATTTTAATGGATAGAGACAGAATATCAACCAAAAAATCCAGAAAAAACACATTATATAAAGGTTATAAATTGATTAGCATTTGATTAAGTGAAATAAGTATTTGATCCCCTACCAACCAGCAAGAATTCTGCTTATGTGTATAAAAGACACCTGTCCAAAGAACCTGTATCTTCCATTCAAACGTCTCCACCACCATGGGCAAGACTAAAGAGCTGTCAAAGGACGTCAGGGACAAGATTGTAGACCTGCACGAGGCTGGAATGGGCTACAAGACCATCAGCAAGAAGCTTGGTGAGAAGGAGACAACTGTTGGTGTGATTATTCGGAAATGGAAGAAATACAAAATAACCATCAATCGCCTTCGGTCTAGAGCTCCATGCAAGATCTCGCCTCATGGGGTAAGGATGATGATGAGAAAAGTGAGGGATCAGCCCAGAACTACATGGGAGGAGCTTGTAAATGATCTCAAGGCAGTTGGGACCACAGTCACCAAGAAAACCATTGGTAACACACTACGTTGCACTGCAGTGCCCGCAAGGTCCCCTGCTCAAAAAGGCACATGTACATGCCAATGAACATCTAAATGATTCAGAGAAGGCTTGGGAGAAAGTGCTGTGGTCAGATGAGACCAAAATTGAGCTGGCATCAACTCAACTCTAATTGCCAAGCAACAGCAAAGGAACCTTAAGGATTTAGAGAGGATGTGTGCAAACCTGGTGACCATCTACAAGAAACGTCTTACCTCTGTGCTTGCCAACAAGGGTTTCTCCACCAAGTACTAAGTCATGTTTTGCTTGGGGGTCAAATACTTATTTCACTCACTGAAATGCAAATCAATTTATAACCTTTATATAATGTGTTTTTTTCTGGATTTTTTTGTTTGATATTCTGCCTCTATCCATTAAAATAAACCTACCATAAAAAATGATAGACTCCTCGTTTCTTTGTAAGTGGGCAAACTTACAAAATCAGCAGTGGATCAAATAATTATTTTCCCCACTGTACATAAGAAAGCACTATATAAATCCTTCTTTCTTTCTTTCTTTCTTTCTTTCTTTCTTTCTACCTTAATTTCATTTTGGAAAATGAGGGAAATTCCACCCTTAGTTGACTCTTATGGGGGGAATTTATAAAAAAAAAAAAAAACTGTATTAAAAACTGTATACACCTGTTGTTTTCCCGTACAACATGGAATGTAAGCTTATAAAACAATCATAACTTAATATTTTTCAACTAAAACCATGTTGTATCTGATCAGTAAATTCTCATTAATCAGTGAATGCCAACATTTTTAAAGTTTTAGATGTTACCATGTTTTTACCATGCTATTACTTAATTTACCCCCTTTTCATTAATTAAAAATGTAAGAAATTCTTTGAAATTTAAAACATTACAAGAACTACAGCAGAAAACAGTGTGATGCAAGAAAATATATATTTTTATCAATATTTATTATTAATTTGAATATTATCATTATATGAAATTTATAAGAACATATAATATTCTCAGGGTGTGGAAACGGCTCGGTTCACAGTGCTGATCCACACAAAGTCCATCTCTGAGAATGCATTAGAAAATGCAACATGCACTAGGATTACTTTTCCACATTTGGTCAATTACTTCAAGATTTTTCAAGATTAAATATATTATATAAGAATGATTGGAATGAGTGTCCAAACAAATCTGTTGTGTGTGGAACAACTCTTATGCGACAGATTTTAGGATTTGAACTAATTAGTGATTTGGAAGTCATGCAATTTAGCTGTTTTTTGAGAAAAACACAAATTTGTGAAAACAGTGACCTCATGTGCATGTGTATTACGTGTTTAGTCTATAGGCGTGTAGTGTTTCTTTACAAAGCCACATTGCCAACTACTGGCCTGGCATGCATAATACAGTATTTTTACAGTGACAAGTCACAAGCTGTGCAGACCGATCGGTGTATGATATCAAATTACCACAAGAGAGATTCTAAAGCATACAGAGCCGTCTGCTCTCTAATTGCTCTTGCAGTACTTTTATGTAATACACCAGGGGTGCCAAATCCTGTTCCTGGAGATCTACCTACCTGCAGATTCCAGATCCAACCCTGATCCAACACACCTGCATGTAATTATCAAGTGCTCATGAAGATCTTAATTAAATGGTTCAGTTGTGTTTGATCAGGGTTGGAGCTGAACTTTGCAGGAAGCTAGATCTCCAGGAACAGGATTGGGCACTCCTGTCATACACCAATTGGTCTGCGCAGCACCGCTTCAGAGCAGACACACCTTTTCATTTAAGTAGAATAAATAAAGTGGAGTTTGCTAAACTCCAGTTTACTTGTTTTCCAGTGTTTTCAGATCACCGGCGGCGCTCCCACAGTGTAGAGAAACATTGAGTGTGCATGGTTGCCCGATTGCAAAGATTAAGTAAAACAACGGGCAGAACATGTATCCTTTTTTTTTTTTTTTTTTTTTTACAATATATTAATTGTATTTTCAGTTTGCATATCACATCAGATTACACAATGAATAACATGTCATGTAACACAGCAAACATTTTTCACCCTATTCTCCCTCCCACCCCCCCCCCCATTCCCAAACAAAGAAAAAGAAAGAAAGAAAGAAAAAAAAAGGATGGAAATTTTTAAAGATACAGGTCTATGTAGGAGATAATGATGCTACCCTACTCCCTTAAAGCTTGTTCTTGTTGTAGCAGGTTAACAACATTAACATTGTGCTTTAAGAAATTAGTAAAGGGTTTACAGACATCTTCAAAAACATTTGGTTTCTTTTTGACAATACATGTTATTTTTTCCATTGACATGCTTGACGCCATTTCTTTAATCCACATCCCAATTCTTGGCTCATTGATATTTTTCCAATTGAGAGCAATTATACGTTTAGCTTGTAAAATACACGTCTATGAATCTGACCTCTTTGCTATGTAACATCGGGCTGATAGGATATATACCCAGGATAAAAAGCTTAGGATCCAGTGGTAGTATCTTTGATAAAATTTGGTCAATCATATCAATAATACTAACCAAAAGGGTTTTACTTTCTCACATTCCCATATACAGTGGTACAATGTACCTTTTGCCTCATTACACTTTATACAGGTATCAGGAATATTATCATTAAACTTGTGTAACTTAACAGGAGTTATGTATGTTCGCATCAGCCATTTGTGCTGTATGAGTTTCAAGCTACGGTTGACTGTCTGCGTCTGAGCCTTCTTACATGCCTCCTTCCAATCTTCTAGAGATATTTCATCACCTATATCTTCTTTCCATAATTGTAGTTTTGATTCTGAGGATTCATCAGACCCAGACACAAACAAGTCATACAAAGATGAAATTAAACCATTATCATAACAGTGTCTTAAGATTGCTGCCTCTAATGGGGAAATGACAGGAATATCTAATGAATGGTTTTGAGATGAGGATATAAAGCTTCTAAGTTGAAGATATTTGAAAAAATGTGTTTTTGGAATGTCATATTTGGTTGATATTAATGCAAAGGACATAAATACTTCATCTTCACTGTACAAGTCTTACACTTTCCTTAACCCTTTTTCAGCCCATATCCGAAATCCTGAATCACATTTCCCTGGCTTAAAATTAACATTACCCCAAATAGGGCTGAAGCATGACCAAGAGGGGTTTATTTAGGGGTAAATTTAGGGAGTATATTCATTTTTAAAATATTTATCCTGCCAATCATTGAGATGGGTAAAGATGTCCAACATTCTATTGATGAAGTAGTTGCTTCCAAGATTGGGTCATAATTAATCTGAGCAATTTTATTCACCTCAGGGACAATTTTTATACCCAGGTAAACAAAATTATCAGTTGAGTTGAAAGTAGAAGAATAAACTTATCTACTTTCCCTCTCTGATTCATCAAGTAACATTATAGATGATTTGGAGTGATTAAATTTATATCCAGATATTTTCCCAAAAGTTTCAATTAGATCTAGGAGTGCGGGGATAGAACTGCTCAGATTTTTCAGGAACAGAATTACGTCATCTGCAAATAGCGCTATTTTATGTTCCAGGTGACTTTCCCGGATTCCATAAATGTCATTATGCATCCTCACTGCTATAGCAAATGGTTCTATTGCAAGAATAAATAATAATGGGGATAGAGGACTTCCTTGCGGGCAACTCCTAGAGATGTTAAAACGTTTAGAGACCACACTATTGGTCAAAACTTCTGCGGTGAGCCCAGTATAAAACAATGTAACCCATTTACAAAATGTTTCCCCAAAGCCAAAGTGGGTGAGTACCTCAAATAGGTAGTGCCATTCGACGCGGTCAAAGGCCTTCTCCACATCAAGAGAGAGTAAAGTCGTGTCTTTCGCCCCTCTCTGGCTATGTAAAATATTAAGTACCCATCTGACATTATGAAAGCCCTGTCTACCTTGAATAAATCCATTTTGGTCCTCTCCCACCACCCGGGGGAGCAAGCCCTCCAATCTTCTTGCAAGAACTTTGCTAAGTATTTTTGTATCTGAATTTAAAAGGCTGATTGGCCGCATGTTTTCACATTTTGTATTTGGTTTTCCTGGTTTTGGAAGTAAAGTTATTAGGGCACACCTCATGGATGTGGGGAGAAGACCATTCCTGAAAGATTTCTTGAACATCTCCAAAAGGGGTGAAATTAATTTGGACTGAATTTTTTTATGAACATCTATAGGTATACCATCTGGGCCTGCTGCTTTTCCAGCCTGCATACAGCTGATTGCTTCTGCAATTTCTATTTTTGTTAATTCTCCATCTAATGCTCTACTTTCGTTTTCTGAAATTCTGGAAATATTAAGGCCATTTAGGAATTGTGTCTGCTTATCAAAACTGGGAGTACCCTCAGAGCTATACAGTTTCTCATAAAATACCTTGAAGGCCTCATTGATTTCTGTAGGGTCTGCTATAGTTCTACCATTTGGATCTTCAGTGCAGTTAATAGACCTTTCTGTCTGTTGTTGTTTAATGCGCCATGCTAAAAGTTTCCCGGGTTTTTCCCCCTGGTCATAGTAGGATTGTTTAAGTCTCATTAAGTTAATTGCCGCTTTGTTAGCTGACAATTCATTGTACTGTGATCTAAGTTGGAGTAATTGTGCATGTGCATCTATAGAGTTTGTTATTGTAGAGATCTGTTTCAGGTTTTTTTATTTTCTCATCATTTCCAGTTGTGTACTTTTTGTTTTTTGTTTTTTTTGTTTTTTTTTGTTTTGTTTTTTTTTGTTTTGTTTTTTGAGCTGGTAAAGCTAATTATTTGACCCCTAATATAGGCCTTAAATGCCTCCCATCTTATGCTAGCAGATGTTTGAGAAGTGTTACATACAAAGTACATGTCAATTTGTTTATCTAGAAAATCTATAAATGTGGGGTCGCCATTTCGGGGAACCCGTCACAAGCTTAGTATCTGTATAAATGAATGATATAGCTGCGTGGTCAGATATTACTATACTACTATACTGACAGTCATCAATTTTTGAAACAAGTTGTGCTGAAACCAAAAAATAGTCTATACACAAATACGTTTTATAAGTGCTAGAATAACAGGAGTATTCTACTGTATATCCATCAAATTTAATTCTTTAATAAAACTGTTTATTGTCTTATCTAAACCTGATGATCTATCTCTTACTGGATCTAATGTACAGTTAAAGTCGCCAGCTATTATGCATTGCCCAGGGAGATTTGAGACATTCAGAAACAAATTATTATAGAATTTAGGGTCATCCTCATTTGGGCCATACACATTTATCAGATTTAAATTTTCAAATAATAGCATACCCTGAACTGTGAATTATCTACCAGCAGGGTCCTTGATTTTATTTTTGATTTGTAGTGGGACAGATTTATGAATTTATGTCATAACCCCTCTAGCATGGGTAGTATAGGGAGCAGATAACACCTGACCTTGCCATCTTCTTCTTGCTTGCAAAAAAATTATTTTTGATTGCAAGAATTTTATTCTGTTCATCACTTGTTTGACCTTTGTAATTTTGAGGTAACCATGAGGTAACTTTCACCTTCAAACTACAAGACATTAGTTATATATAATATATTAACTGGATAAAAATATCAAATAAACCAAATAATACAACTATTGGCCATGTAAAGTGCGTGATAGGTTGAACGTCCCTTGTGTATGTCCTTCAAACTGTGAGTCATAGCTGTTTTCTCTCCTTTCTTTCACCCTTCGTCCGTTTTAACCATGAAAATAAACACTTATTTGACCGTGTAAAAGAAAACAAGTCATATTTAACGGAAAATGGTAAGCGAAAATAATTGTCACGTTCCCTTGTGTGAAGATTATAAATTGGTTTAACCAATTTTGCCGTTATATTTTCCGAATGGAGTAGCCTCTTCCATCTGTAAGTTCGCCTTGATCCTTTAAAGAGACTGGACAAATTTGTCTACTTCAGCCGGAGTTTGGAAAGTGTAGGATCTCTCCCCATGTGTCAACAGGAGACGTGCTGGAAAGATGATTCTGTGCTTATGAATCCCCTTGTCTCGCAGCTTCTTTCGCACGTCATCATAGTCGCGCTGCATCTTGTGTACACCAACGGAGAGGTCTGGATGAAAATGGACTTGTTCGTTGTTGTAAAGAACATTCCCTTTGATTCTGGCTGCTTTTAATACTCACTCCTTGTCTTTGAAATTCAAAAACTTCATAATCAGTGTCCTTGGTCGTGTCCAGCGCAAGTCGTTATTTGTCAGAGTGCCAATTCTGTGAGCCCGCTCAATTACCAAGGTCTCCCGCGATTCCATTCCTAGAGCCTCTGGTATCCAATTCTCCAGAAATGTAACAGTGTCCTGGCCCTCTACTTTCTCCGGTAGTCCCACCAGTCTCGCATTGTTCCGTCGGCTTCTACATTCCAAATCTTCCACTTTGTTTGAAAGCGTTTTAACGGTACTTTCCAACGTGCTCACTTTGGATATTAGTCCATTAACGTTGTCTTCAGCATCAGAAATATGTTGTTCCGCATGTGCTATGCGCCCTGTGCATTCTTGTATCTCCTTTCTTACCTCCGTAATTGTTTTTTGCACGCCATCAGTTTTCATATAAAGTCCACTTTTCAGGGACATTATAGCTTTCATGATGTCCTGGTTGTTATTTTCACCCAAAGTTACTACTTCACCATCTCCTTCGTCAGGGCCGTCTTCCACAGTTGCCATGGCGTCGCTGATTTCTTCACCCTCGGAGTATTCATCTTCGTTTCGTACTTTTTTCTTTTCTTTTTTGCCCCCTTTACGTGACATTTTGATTCCCTGTACTCTTATATTCGTGTTGCTTGGCTTTAGATACAATTCTGGTTGGTATTGTAGGATTTAATTAAATACTAGCCGCAGAGCTAAAAGATTGCGACCTCTTAGCACCTCGCCATAACCGGAAGTCACTACATGTATCCTTTTAACAGAAAAGCTCTGATTGGGGGATTTAAACTCTTGACATCTGGCAACTACAAACATGAAAGTTCATAGTAGAGGCATGTACAGCAATCTGTAATATTATGTCTCTTTACGGCAAAAATAAAGAGAGATTTTGGTCAAGTTTTTTTTTTTTTTTTAAACTACATTTTACGATATTGCATGTTGATATAGTCACAGTTAATGTTTAATGACCTTATTGTGGATTGAATTTAGGCTTTTACTCACATATAAACATTGATCAGTGAACATAAACAGAAGCTCAACCAAATCTGCTTGACACGCAGCAATAAACCTCTTGTGGAAGCTCAAACCTGCTGCCCAACACACGAGAATGAACCTCATTGGTTCTCGCACGTGTCAAGCAAACATGCTTGAGCTTCCAATTACCACAACTGATATGTGAGTTGATGAATGTTTTCATTTGAATATAAGCCTAAATTCAATCTGTTCATCATATAAAGCAATCGTGTCTCTTCAGAAAATTTGGACTAAACCACTCAATACATATGGATGAGTTTTACGATCTCTTTATGAATTTTTTGAAGTGTCAAAGTTTCAATTGCATAGGCTGTCATGTCTCAGATTTCATCAAAAAGATTTTCATTTGCGTTCTGAAGATGAACAAAAGTCTTACGGGTTTGGTACGACATGAGGGTGAGTAATTAATGACAGAATTTTCATTTTTGGGTGAAATAACACTTTAACACTAGTCTAAAGATTCTAGTCTTAGAATTTAAACTTTTTTTTCTTGATTAAACATCTTTTATTGATGTTTCTTTTATATTATTTTGTAAGATAACATTGCAGTGTTTTTAGACTATTCATTTTGTTCTGAAAAACAATATTATCAAGTATTTTTTTTATTTAATAAAAATAAATAAATCTAATAAAAGTTAAACAGAAAAAATTAAACGGTAGCTTATGTACAGTATATATCTGCACTTTTTTTTTTATTATGAGAAGTACATTCTGTCAATTTCTTCGAATTATAAACCGGACTTTTACTTTGACTGGTTGTAGTGAAGAGCTTTGAGTTTAAGACATTTTGACAATGGTTTTTCTCAAATAAAATAATGAAATGCTCATTAAGCATTCTCTCAGAGAAGCCTTGGATATGTTTGTGTTCATATCCTCAGATAGTGAGATGGCAAACACTGAAAACAATATGAGCGTCTCGCTTACTTGAGTATGTAGTACGTGAAACTGCTTTGCTCATTCACACAGAGACACACAAAACAAACATATTTATACAGCAGTCTTTTTGCGCTTTAATATTCACAGGCCCTAGACCATGTCTCAATTTGATCTATTGTACAGCTCTGCTTTCATTTTATTCATTAATCCATGAAATCACGTGTTTTACGTGACATCTGCGTTATACTGTAAATTCCATTTTCATGACTGGATTCCAGGATTCCCACTGCATCACGTAAATCATACGCCTTAAGTTATAATCGGAACATACCTGCATCTGCACGGATGGTGTTCTCGAATATAGGCGATCGTGTTTGATGTGTTTCCTCCTTTTGCGGCTACTGTGCCTCCACATTTTTTGTAAACTGGATATCTACACTTGAGGACAACCCCGCGTTTGTTTTTTTTCTATATCCAAAGTATTCCCATACTGCGAATTTTAACTTGTTTTTCGACGTGGGATAGCAGCCCCTGTCTCTGATATTGTCTCCGCTGTACGTGTGTGGTGGAGCAAGTTTAGAGTCTAGTCAAGTGGAAAGTTGTTGCGTATGCACAGGTGAGTTTCTGCATCTGATTAATTTTCAATACCGTAGCAAATGTATACGATATGATGATCGTACGTGTGCATACCATGATATACCGCCATACAGGTATATCGTTACAACCCTAGTGCCTTGCATAGCTCTTCTGTCAACTGAAGGCACGTGCATATTGGGAGCAGTGTACATTTACTGTAGACTGATAAAATAAAACTTAAACTATAAAAATAACATTTTAAATGACCGCTGTTTCTGAATAAATAAAGAAGTAATATTTTATTTAGTTTTAACTGGTAACTTTTAACTCTGGAACCAGAACAAAAACAGTGCCTAGCGTTTTTACTCAGAACGAACCAGATGTTTGTAATTCCTGATTTGAGAATAACAAATAGCCTACATTACTGCTTGATTATAGGTAAAAAAAAAAAAACAAAAAAAAAAAACAGAGAAACAGTGCACTTTATGAAAAAACATTTTATTCAAGACACATTGCTGTGACATCAACATTAATTTAATGTTCTTACAATCACCATCAGAATGTCTACCTTCACCATTAACCTAAAATTTTGGTTCAAGGCACTGCTCTTCAACAGTTCTCCTCAAGAAATAATTTAAATAATAAATTCAATGAGAAAACAGTAGAAATTATTAGCAACACCAAACATAACAGGACGTTATGTTTAACATTTCTTAAATAAAACCACTAGTGTTGTCGATAGCATGGGTAGACGATATAATCAGATATTGCGGTTCTTTTTTTTTTTTTTTATTAGCAATAAAATATTTTTTAGTATCCATGTTGCCTCTTCATCCAGGACCTTGCCCATATCCTGCATCTTTAGTTTTGCCCTCTTTTTTTCTGCACAAATTGCACTGAAAATAAGTAGCAGCAGCTGTCTGTTGAAATCCATGTTTGTTTTGGTACAAGATCTGAACAGTTGAGTTAAGCAGAATGTCAGTCTTGACTCACCAGTTGTTAAGTGTGTTGTGTAATAGACTGACTTAGTCATTAGGTTTGTGCTCCTCTCTGACTGTCAAAGACTAGAATCTGCTCCAGTCCTTGGTCTTTATGTGTGTTAAGTTCAGTCTCAGAATTTCATGCATGGATCGCTTCTGACAGCACTGCAAAAGCTAGCATCGCCATCTAGCGGCTGTGTGTGGGACACCCTTAGCATCTCAGCCAGGGTCCATAATTAACAGTGGCGCAAATAGAAGTTGTCGTTGGCTAGTACAGAGGGGGAAATAAGTATTCAACACGTGTTGTAGTCAAGACCACCTAATCCGAGACCAAGTCGAGACCAAGACAAGACCAAGATTTTGAGGGGTTGAGACCAAGACAAGACCAAGACTTTGAGGGGTTGAGACCAAGACAAGGCGAGACCGAGTTGAGATCAAGACCAGATCAGCACTCAAATTTATATTCTATTTTTTGGTCCTTAGCTTGATGATGGTTGATCATATACCAACATGACTTTCTTCATGAATGTCTGTACCTGTGGAAATGTCAACACGTTCTGAGTAGCTACCAGAGTGTGTCTAATGCATGTCAAGATTTGTGTCATGTACTGTTATAATTTTGCATAGCATTTTTGATTGCCTGTGGTGGATATATGCTTTGAGTAACATTGTGTGCTTTTTCATTTTACTCTTTGAGAACATTCACTTTCACAGTATATATAAAAAAAAAAAAGTTTTATTAAACAAGACAATAACTTTCAATTGTTCAAATTCAAGTGGTTATTCACTGTCAGATCAGATCAAATTATTGATCTGTTGTGGCAAAATAAAAACTGACTCTTACTACATAAGAGACAAACACGTCCAATTGTCTTTCGAAAGTTTTATTTCTTGCAAGAAAGGTCAGACAGTCATACAGAAACACAAGTAGCTGCAGAGTGTAAGACAAAGAATGAAAGCTTCCCCTCACTTTTATTTCTCTAACCTCCAATGCTGAAGCCTCTGTCCTTTTACCATATTAGGAACATGTTTACCACTTCAGTGTTTTTCCACCTGTCACCCTAAGTCACCCAAAGAATGCATACTTAAACACTTCTGAGAAAAACAAAATCATTTAACCATAAGCATATCAGTAAAATCATATGGAAATTATACAGAAACTCAAAATTTCTTCCACAATTCCCCCCTTTTTATCATTCATTGATAACTAATCACTACCACATCACATTTATACTCCTCATCTCTGATTTTCTTACAAACGATCACTCTTCTAAAAGTTGTGTAGGAAGTAAGAAAAAAACTCTTAAGGCTGTTTTTGTGGGGACAGACCCAAATATAAGCAATCAAAATATAAGTACAGATTTGTTATCTGGGAGCCGGACTAAACGATCAAACACTGTTACTGCGTTCTTGACAATGTTAGAAGAGATTGACGTCTCAAAATCTAAACACACGACAGTATGTTCTGCTATCAGGTGTTTAACTAGGAGATCAACTTAAACTAGGCCAAACCCACAGTCACTCTCCAGATATCAAATACAAAGAAATATGAGGATAGATATAAGTTCATAATCTAATACTGTGATCAAAAAACTTTTCCAAGACTTGCCTTGATCAATCCCTCTAAGAATTGTAATATGCATGGAAAATCATCAGTAAAACAGGAAACAACCAATTGAGGTACACCACCCAATTATTGAACTAAAGACAACATCCTTCATTTTACAGACATATAGCATGTACCATCTTAGTTGAATAACATCTTTTCACAACAGATCCATTTTGTAGCCCACATGTGTCATTGTCGAACCTTGGTGGTGATTTGGAATTCCTTGAGCTGATTTCACCTGTACACAAATGTTAGACAGGATAGAAGACATTTCTTTACAATAGTTCAACATGTCATGTTCACACAATTCGGTTGATGGCACTCGTTGTTTAGCCCCTTCCATTCCCAAAAATGTGGTCTTCCAACCTAATTTAAAAAATTTCAGCCATATTTTCAATTTTACATTAATTGAGTTACCATCCCCCCTTTTGATGCATTGCCCATCAATTTATCATAGTGGTTGAAGAAATGTTTCTCTAAACAACATTTGCAATCAACACTAAACTAAATGTCGTCTTTTAATTCTGCAAACAGATTTCCTCCAGCTTTCTCCGCCTCTGAACATGCTCTGTAAAGAGTTAGAAGAATCAAGGTTATTTTCAGATAACAGATTACACACAATCTCCTGTGTCTGCTCCGGCACTTCCTACAGAGTTTTTTTTACATTAGTTTGGGCTGCACAAACAAGAATTCAAACCACGGCACCCCAAAATTGTCTACCACCCCGCTCTAGTGAGGGTCACAAGCTCATCTCCTTGTACCAAATAATTAGAGGACAGCGGCCCTGAAACTAACACTTCACATTCCATGGTCACAACTTAACCTTCGCAATTCAAGCCTGTTGTTTTGTCTCCAAAGGCAGAGCCATCTACAAACAACACGTTCTCACGGTTATCAAGTGGTTTGTCTAGCAGGTCAGGTCATGGTGTACAGACCTGATCAAGGATAGTCAAACAACAATGATGTTCCTTCCCATCCTCCTTTGTTCTCCCACCAGTCCTTCATACTGTGAATGTTACTGGGCTCTCTGGATAATTTTGATTGCCAGTGTGTCACTGTTTCTCTGCCGTCAAGTCTACAACATTTTACGTTTATCATTGCGACCACACATAGCTGACAGTGTTTAAATTTAGACCCTCAGTTGAATTTAGACAAGGGGTTTTAACCCATGGATGGCAATCTTCAATTTCACAATTCCAATTTTCCATAAATACTTAAATATACTAATCCAGAGAGTAATTCAAATCAACATCATAACATCATAAATGACAAAAGTAGTCATAATTACCACTAGTAGACAGAGCTGGATAACCAATCCACTTAAAGCTCGTCCCATGTTCTGTATTGTCTTTTCATCAGATTCAATCAGAATTATCGGCTTGTCAAAATTTGTCTTTTCACTTAACCCATCTGAAATGATAAAACACTCATTCCAGAGGTTAATGACATATACACACAATGGGGGCAGAATAGTTCCCCAAACTAACACATACAAAACATAGTTCAGTTACCCTCACACTCACTCATACTCATACTAGGCACACATGACTATGAACTGCTTATTTTCAAGGTTTGCTTTTGATGTTAAATCTAAAAAACATATTTAAACTTCACATTTTCTGTAGGTTTTACTCTTATCTAGTCTCAAAACATATCTTTTCATTATAATTCTTTTTTATAAAAGTCAGCTGGGTTGTTTTGGTTCTAATCTCATTGCTTTGTTTTGTTTAAGCTTTAACAGGCTGATAACAGACACACAGAGTAACCTTGCCTCCACCCCAGCAGTCTCTCTCTCTTATTGCACAAATAATCTTTTCAACAGTCTCACAAGACTATAACTTAGACAAAATGTAACATTAAATTCATTACTATTTAGAACCCTTAATCATTCACCAAGATTAAATGTAAATGTTTATTTCTCAAATAAAACCATTACCACAGTCTAGAAATGTTATGCTAGGAGCATTTTTAAAGTTTTCTTTAGGTTAAATGCTGAATTCACTTAACTTTCTCTTGAATCTGCAAAAGTGGTCTTCATCTTTAGCCACCACCATGTCTTGGAATTATCCTCTGCCATGTCTAATGACCTGCAGGAGTAAAACTATGATAGAGACATGTTAGTTCAAAATCAACACAGCCTCATGAATTCAGGGACTCAGAGTAATGCTGAATCCTAAACTTCTATACAGTTCTTGCCAATAGGGCAACCAACATCATGTTAATAAATTTTGCTATGGTCTCCCCAGAAATTACAGATAATCCCCTCATGGTCTCAGCCGGCTCTTGAAAGCTCATTCCCATCAGCTCTATATCAATAATAATTTTTTCCTCAGGGTGTCCCCTGGCATAGTCGCATCAAGTTGTGGACACTTGTCACAATGAAAAACAAGCCATCCTACGAATGCAGTTTCTGGTGAGTGGTATAGAGGAACATTTTTGGGGCAGACTGCTGTACCTTCTCACAGGTCATCCCCCCTTTACGATGCTGCTGGCCTCACAGACATCCGCTCAACTCTCATACCCATCTCACATAAAACACCTCCCTTCAGGGTAGATGCCCAGTGGCGGTGGCAACCCCCTGCCTTAGGTTGTCCCCTGTCTGGCCAAAAAGGATATTACCCATCATTGAGAAATCACCTCGTGCACACTGGTGACCGCTCTTTCCCATCATGAAATCTTTGACAGTTTTCTTCAACAGAATCAGGTGTTTTCTGGAGCTTAGGAAAGGTGCATTCAAGAGCCACCAGAGCCATTGGACTGCCTAATAGTGTTAAAATATGGAGACAGGTTAATGACAGCAGTATTTAATCACTAAAATCCATTAAACATCTTTAAAGCAGCAACATATCAGTGCTGACATTATACTGAATGGTCTAAACTGTCCATTCAGTGTAGTGTTCTGCTATATCTGTAACCGGAGCCATCGGCCCTGCACATGGTGGTGACAAAGATCAGACAAAAAGTTACTGGTCATAGAAGAAATTCATCAAAGTGGTCACTTCTATCATTCAAGGTCTGTATTACTACTTAAAGACCTCTTTATACTCGTTGAGTTTTTGACACATTTAACAACTAATTGCCCTCTTCATGGCAATCATTTCTTTTAACATCTCTGTGTCCATGATTTTCAACTGAGACACTGTGCTTCACTATAAATAGCTTGTTATCACTTATGACACAGGCTCAGATAGCAGCTTTTAGCTGACTTTGAATGAGAGAGACTGTGAGGAATTCAGGACTAGTACACTGCCTTTTTATAACTTTTAACATCAGACTTTATCTACTGTCTTTTGACTCTGGCCCAGCTTAAGGCTTTGCCAGAAATGACATACGTTTTCAAATAAACAACTGTGTTTATATTTGTCTTTTACCCACACATCAGGGAAATTAGAAATTACAAATTTCCAATCAGGTCGAGTCTCTGTTACAACTGGCAGTCTCATTTTTGCCATTTAAAACTCCCTTCATTTTGACCATCAAAAACCAAACATTTAGAAATTAGAGGTCCTAAATCATTTTAGTTATTTTACACTATGGTAGTGATGCGTTCATCACATAAAAAACATACTTGAGACTGTTCAAATATTTTTCCATAAAGTGAAACATTCTTTCAGAATTTTTATTTTCATAACATTAATTTTTGCTGCTATATTTCTCTTCATTATTAACATATTAACATATTATCAGTATGGTTTCTACTGTTTTGCAGAACCACAATGTTATTTTACCCATATCTCAACTACTAGGTTGCACCGACAGCCTTATAGCTGCTTTCTCCTTCAACCATTATTATATAAATTGTAGTTCTCTAGACATCTAATGTCATGCATCCATTTAATGGATGAAAAACAAAACTTTTTGTAAGTTACATTCACTCCTCCTTCCCTACATGCCAATTCTTTCTGCATCGACCTTTTTTCCCTTCTGTCTGCTTCCTCCAGCCTACAATCTATTGTCTGCTTACATTTCACACACACACCGCTTTCACACAACATCCCCACATCGCAGTTCTCTTCTTCAACTCATTCTCTTACGACCTTAAGTCTTATGACACTTAATGTTCCTTCTCTCGGAAAAATCATAATATTTGACTAATTTTCCTACATCTTGCATGCATTTTTGGCCATACAATCTTCTCATTTGACAAAACACCAGTGTATCATATTTTGCGAGCTTGCTCTGGGACTTCCCCATAATGGCTGTCCCTGACTTTTGTGGATTTTCCCGTTCGGCGCGCGCCTAAATAATCTGTTGGACGTCTCCAACAGATCCGACTTTCCCCCCAAGTCCGGCTAGGCAAGGTTGAGTACTGGCTCTACTGTACAGTCTCACTTTTACACTCAGAAGGTTCTTGACACGTGCACCTTAACTGCACCTCTCACTTTCTACTCGGAAGGTCTTGACGGCACTAACCGTCTCACCTTCTACTCGAAAAGTTCTTGACCGCACCTCACGTGACTGCAATTTCTCCCCAGATTAATCTTGATCAAACTGCGTTTTCCCACCCACAGTTTCAATTTCTGTCACTACCAGATATTTCTTAACTGTGTTGTATATGCCCATATGATCTCAATCTGCCCAGAAATGTCTTAACCACGACCACCTGAGTCAGCCAGTCCCACCTTTATGGTTTGTCCCGTTTTCTAATTTTTACCCAATTTTACTCTTAATCACACTTAATCACAAAATTTTAATTCCCCATAAAATTTTGATTTATCTCTTACCAGAGAGTCGTGATGCCACCTGAGTTCGTTTACTGATTCCAGTGGTGTCCCCTTCTGGACCCTGGTGGTCGGCCCCTCATCCCTCAATCTATTCGGGGTAGGGCTAAGACCTAAGTCCAGGATGATCAGTCACCGTCCGCTCTCAGGTCCAAAAGGCACATCCAAGGAATATCACTCTTCTGACACCAAATTGCGGTGGCAAAATCAAAACTGACTCTTACTGCATAAGAGACAAACACGTCCAATTGTCTTTCGAAAGTTTTATTTCTTGCAAGAAAGGTCAGACAGTCATACAGAAACACAAGTAGCTGCAGAGTGTAAGACAAAGAATGAAAGCTTCCCCTCACTTTTATATCTCTAACCTCCAAGGCTGAAGCCTCTGTCCTTTTACCAAATTAGGAACATGTTTACCACTTCAGTGTTTTTCCACCTGTCACCCAAAGAATGCATACTTAAACACTTCTGAGAAAAACAAAATCATTTAACCATAGACATATAAGTAAAATCATATGGAAATTATACAGAAACTCAAAATTTCTTCCACAGATCAAAAAAGCCCAACCCAAATATGGCAAATTTTTTTGGTAACATCAAATCTCACCGATGCATGCATCATGATGTTAAGTTGCATGACAGGCAATAACCAATGGGGTTGGATGTAATTGATGTCTCTTTTTTTTGTGTGTGTATTGTATACATGAGTTTTGACGGGGTGTCAGAAGTTTCACACACCAGAAAATAATATTCTACATTTAGACAGTACTATTCACAAGCAAATGCTCGCACTGTAGATCCCTGTAGGAATATTTTTTGGGTATGGTTGTGTCGAAGAATGGTTTTCTAAATTTCTTAGCATATTATTTTGACCTTAAATGGGTTTAAAAATTTTGCAGGACATTATGAACAATAAGGTGTATTGTATTTTCAGGTTCCATTCCAGATGAGAGACTCTACCGGATGTTCGTCAATAACCAGGTGACAATGCTACGGCCACGAGAGGACGAAGATGGCTGGTTTAATTTATTTGTCATCCATCAAAACAGGTTCAGGAACTCATTTGTGTTTTACATTTCTCTTTTTAAGTATTATTATTAGTTATTTTAGGCATAAAAGCAGAACATCTTAGCAAGTCCAGACGTGGTGGAATGGTCCCATATCCCACCCATTCATCAAGCATACATACAGATCTCTATCTGAGAATAGGTGGTGCTATAATAATCATATTTACATCTTTACTCTTACCTAATAACTTTAAAATCATATTGGCTAAAGTACTTTTTTTTCCTTCTGATTCTTTGAGATCTTAAAAAACTATTGGCCATGTTTAATTTCATCTTTGTATGTTTGCACAAAATTTGGAATGTATAACCTAAAGATCCTCTTGACAAAATGAAATAAGCCAATGATTTTTTTTGTGCTCATCTTTATCTTCTAAAAACAAGGTCCAAGCTTTATGAAACTTGATACAGGAAGACAACAGGACATTCTGAGAATGCAAACAATGTCAAACTCTGTCCATAGACAGAGTCAATTTTGACATAGAGTCAGTTGACTTTGCAGTACACATGATATCTAAAAAGATATAGTTGTATCACTTTTTTCGTCCACATGAGCTTTTAGTGCTTGGACCCTGATAATCACCACTTGTGGCTATATTTGATTTGTAATTTTGTTCAGAATATATGAACCACAATAGATTTACATGGTCCAGAATGTGTAATTAGTCTACTACATTTGGACAGTGAAACAATATGAGTACACATGCATAATTTAATCAATTTCCAGTAAAGGAGAGTGCTGTAACTTAAAATCCAGATATGAACTTAAAATGCATTTGAATGTTTTTTTGTTGTTGTTGTTTTTGTTTTTTCCTTCAGGAGTAAGCACGGGGCGACTAACTACATCCCGGAACAGTTTTTGGATGATTTCCTGGATTTGGTGGTGTGGGGTCATGAGCATGAATGTAAAATTGCTCCAGTCCGTAACGAACAACAGCTCTTCTATGTCACACAGCCTGGCAGCTCTGTTATTACCTCACTGTCACCAGGAGAAGCAGTTAAAAAGTTTGTGTTCCTGCGCTCATATAAAAACACATACAGTACACAGTTCTGCTATTGAATGATTCTGAATGGTCAGTTAGAGCATTCGGCCTTTAAAGCCTTGTTCAGACTGTCAGTCCAAATCCAATTTTTGTGCATATCCAATTGGAATCTGAACATATATTTAGTAAGTATGAACTGCAAAAAATCACATGAAATATGATTTTTACAAATCAGTTTTGAGCAACATTCATATGTGGCTTGAAATCCTATTTCAAATCACATTTCTGGAAACACACTCCAGTCTGACTGGCACTGATCAGATTTTGCAAAGGCGTTGTTGTAGGAAACATGCTAAAAATCATTACAGAAACAAGGTTGTGTTGTTGCGAAGTGCAGGTTGAGTGTAAAATCACAATTAGGGAGGGTCATTTTTCAAAAATATTATATTTGAATATTTGGGCACATAAAAAATAAATATTTGATAATTTATTTTAAATGAAGTTTTAATAAGAAACAGTTGAGAAAGAAACCAGATGTGTGTCAGTATATTCAGTCTGTGCATTCCATCTTAAAGTGACAGCAGCCTAATATTCTTGCTGTTGTCTGTGTCATTAATGTTAATTAAAATTTAAAAAAACATCATCATCATCATCATCATCATCTACTATGTTCGAGAGAAAAGAAGATAGTGATGAGAGCAAAGTGTGAGTACCAAACAACATCTCCAGGTGCTCCCTTGAGAACCAGACCAAAAAAATTATGTGCACCCCTGAGTATTTATATTACTGTAATATTAGGAAATTTAGGAATTTCCTTATGTCATGATTACAGTTTATGAACGTAATTTTGACCTGTTTTCTTTTTTATTTAAAGAAATAGTTCACTATTTCTTGCCCTCATGTTGTTTCAAATCTATATGCTGTTCTTTTTTTCTAGAGCACAAAAGAATTTCAGAATCTTCACTCAATGCTTTCCATATAATGACAGTTTAAAGACCATAACAATAGTCCATATTACTTTTGCAATAAATTTGAAGTCTTCTGAATTCATATGATAACTTTAGGAGTGGAACAAACCTAAATTTAATTGTCAAAAATAACCTTCCCTTCCAACAATGTCAGAAATCGTATTCATGTCTGCATTCAGATTTAGTAAGTTCCGTTGGTGGCATTCTCACTTGCCACATGCTCCAATTTGTAAATGCTGAATGGAGAACAAAATTTGAGAGCAACAGTGTACTTAAATGGTACTTTAATGCTGTTTTATTAATGCATGTGTCAATTTATTTCAGTGTATTTCAAGTTTAAGGATAATGTAATAAATGATGTATTTTTTTGTTGTGTCTGGGTTTTCCACAGGCACATTGGGTTATTGAGAGTGAAAGGAAAAAAAATGAATCTTCAGAAAATTCCATTACAGACAGTCAGGCAGTTCTTCATTCAGGATGTAACACTCTCAGATCACCCTGACCTTTTCAGCCCAGAGCAACCCAACGTCATGCTCAAAGTCCTGGCTTTCTGCCAGGAGAAGGTACAGATGCACACACACACACACACACACACAGACACACAGAGGTAACTGATGTATTCAGAAAGTTGTACACAAATCTGTATTTGTTAACTGTGCTTTGTAGTAAAACAAAAAGAAAATGGGATATTTTTCGGTATCAAAGCTGAGATGATGTCGAAATTTACATTAATTTATCAGACACATTTATCCAAAGCAACTAAAAAATCTGCAACATTTTTCCTCCCTATTGTGATGTATATTTAAGTGAAAAGACTTCTCAAACAAGGAAATGATTTTGACCATCAGGAATTGATTAGAATTGTCATTCTCAGTGAGATTGGCAATGATGCAGAACTGAACAGTGAAAATAAGCTGTGTTACCAAGGTTACATCAAAGCCTATTAATTAATTTTGCTTTTAGGTTAATTTTAAGAGTTAGCTGCATGACATTTTCATTTAGCAGCCACGTTTTACCTTTTTCACCCCCCTTTTTTTTTTTTTTTTTTTTTTGTTTTTACAAATGAGGAATGCTGCAACAAAAGCAATTAATTTACAGACACTTGAAGCATTTCTCATTTTAGTAAGTTGAAAAGTATGTGCTAGTACAAAGATGCTGGTTAGTCACTGAGGTATGTAGCAAGAGACTACTGTTTTCTCTCTATTTGAAGATGATTTCACCATTGAGGTACAGCGAGTGTTCACACAAGAATAACTGGACATTGCTTTTTTAATCACACATTTTTCTGTAATTAATTGTGATTAATTGCACATAACATTAAAGTTTTAATATATTTTTATATTGTAATAATTTCACATTTTTCTCCAAATTAATGTAAAAACAACAAAGACAGTATATTTTAAATATTTGATCCAACAGGTAGGAAATATTAAGAATCAAAAGTTATTAAACACTTCAGTCTTCACTGCATAATTTAGATTAAAATACTCACTTTAAGACCTGCTGCACATGATGCAGATCTGCATCCTATTTTCTCAACTCATTATGTTCATTTAACATTTTATTTAACTCATTTAAGACTGCTTATGAGGATACTCAGCAAAATGGGCATTTTGGCTTAATTTTTTGTCCATTCAAGCTCGAAAGGGAGCCGGCTCGCTGTCTGAAGTGGCTTTCTATGCGCATGAGTCGTGTGTGTGTCGCACAGACAGCGCGCCAGTATCGCACTGCGTTCTCTTTTGTGTCTTGTCATGCTTGAATGGTTTAAAAGCATTTGCATGAATAAGAGCGTGATCATATAATGTAACGCTAGCTAAAGGATGACGGAAAAAATTGATGCAGCTTTACTTTAAATATTTTTAACGTGTTAAACTGAAAAAAAAATAATTGCATGCGTTAACGCTTTAATTTTGACAGCACTACTTTTTTATTTTGCCCTTTTGTTCTTTTAGGTTGAAGAGATGCTTGAAGAGGCAGAGAGAGAGAGACTTGGAAATCTCCTTACTCCTGAGAAACCTCTCATCAGACTACGAGTATGTATCAGTCACGCACCCTCTCATTGCCTGGATTTACTGTTATTTTCTCAGTTCATGAAGATGTATTTCACTGGGTGAAATACATCTTCCATGTGACTCTCTCTCTCCAGGTTGATTATAGTGGGGGTTTTGAAGTCTTTAACACTATGCGCTTTAGTCAGAAGTTTGTAGATCGAGTGGCAAATCCCAAAGACATCTTGCATTTCATCAGACACAGAGAGGCCAAAGACAGCATTAAAGGCAAGTCACACTGATTGGTAATACTTTATAATAAGTATAATAAATTGTAATAAAGTACTTACAAATCATTTGCAAACTATTAGTTTATAGTTCTAAGTTAATATATTGTAGTCTCTACATTTTTAATATTTTAACAGTATATATACAAATAGTGAGTTCTTCATTCATTGCTACTGTAATTAACAAAATTATTAAATTATTACTGGCTCATATATGTAAATGCCCGTATATGAGATAATGTTTTTTAATACTTTGTTAACAACTTATTAACTGTAAATAGTTCTCACTTTAGATTAGGTCATAACATTTCAGGCAACTGATAGTGTGATAAAACATCATTCATTAAGTGCTTTAAACCAACCTTCATTGGACATTAATTGCACTAGTATTAAGTGTTCCTTAAAATGTTTACAAATATATATTAAGCATGTGTATATACAGATGGTACTCAACCAGAATGCGTTTTTTCCCGCCGCACATAATGCCACGGTTGCAGTGGGAAATGCATTTCTTCTCTTTACCGCTAAGTGGCGCTATAACAATAGATTTTCACATGTTAAGGAGTGGACGTATTACAGCTCGTTTTCACAAGTAGCAGTCAACAGCACCATGTGAAGTTCACAAAAAAAAAAATACTATCAATAAGATTTTAAAAATCACATTCATATAACCAAATGTAGTTATCAAACGCCAATGTAAGTATTTGCTGTTTAGAACGAATTCAAACAGAACAGTAAATGTCAAAATTGTTTACTTTTCCATGGACTGTGCTTTATAATGCAGTACTAATACCCCAGTACTAATATGTATTATGTTATTTTTCTCCTTGTAATAAAATAAAAAACTATAGAAATGTGAATTATATAGGCTACACATTTGCATGGGAGTATTAAGAGCGCTAGCATAGTTTTCTAATAGGCTACTTGAATTAGGCATTGCATAAACGAGGCAAGACCATAGCCTTGTGGGCAGCGCTACAATATATTCCGCAGCTGTGCTTCAGGTCATCCGAGTTTGAGTCCCAGGCTCGAGGTTCAGGAATCTAACCAACATGATAGTTTGGTCACAAACTTTAGACTCCAGTTTAATATTTGTCACAAATAAAAACGTGAAATGTACAATGTAGGCTACATTAATTAATGAAATGTAGGCTACATTAATTGATTCGAAGCTTTGTTATTCATTGTCTGTCATTTTTATTAGTAGTATTCATGTTTATTTTTAATTGATACTTAATAACAACATTTTAAATATTTGCTCTTTAACCGATGTTGGTCAGCGACAGCGGGTTTTTTTTTTTTTCGCGATGTTTAGTACAGAAGCCCTGAACCGCGTGAAGAAAAAAAACTTGGTGGGGAGAAAAAAAAAAAACTTATCTCGTTATTTCAACATAATAAGTTGTTATAACGACATATCTCCTTATTTCAAGATATTAAGTCGTTATAACGACATAATATCTCGTTATTTCAAGATATTAAGTCGTTATTTCAACACAAGTTGTTATAATGACATATCTTGTTATTTCAAGATATTAAGTCATTATAACGACATATCTCGTTATTTCAAGATATTAAGTCGTTATTTCAACATAAGTCGTTATAACGACATAATATCTCGTTATTTCAACATAAGTCGTTATAACAACATAATATCTCGTTATTTCAACATAAGTCGTTATAACGACATAATATCTCGTTATTTCAACATAATAAGTCGTTATAACGACATAATATCTTGTTATTTCAAGATATTAAGTCGTTATTTCAACATAATAACTCTTTATTGTCTATCAAGTATGTTAAAGGAGGAAAGCACATCAACGTCTTCAGTGGCGCAACGCTTATGTATTAAAGCTTTTACTGCGATCGCCTTGGTTTCGAATCCGCCTTTTGCCGAGTTCGCTCTTCTCTAGTTACACTTCACATATCAAAAAAGGCATTTATTTTCAATAAAAAGGAAAACAATGTTCTAAAATTGCAAATAACCTGCCTAACGAGTGTTTAATAACATTAAAAGTATTTATTGGGCAGCGTTAGCAGCATGTTCTCTTTCGATATTACCCACTAGAGGGCAGAATAAGACAGGGAATCAATTAAAGAACGCAATAGTTATGTTGACCTACTGTTGTTACAAGTTGGTGCTGCAAAATCCCAGAGGGTTATCATTGGAATTTGCATTCATCCCAGGCTAACATTGAGGTTAAATTTATTAGCCCATAGTAAATAAAACAATTTACAGTGCAAATAGATGTATATCAGGGGTGTCAAACTTACGGCCCGGTGTCCAATCTGATTTGAACTATAATAAAACATAGAGATGCACTAGTCCAGGGGCCAAAAACGTTTTTATTCCGGGCTTGCAAACAAACTGCTTTGTAATAATTTCCCAAAATTTCATCTGTGTATTTACGAAGTATGTAAACAGGACTTTAACACGCTGAATACAGACACAAAGAGAACAGACCCGCCAGCAGTGGGATTGATATGAATGTATCTCTGGAAGGAACTGTATTATTAAAACATTTGATGGCTTTTCCTCTTATCTCCATATAAAGTAGTAGTATTAGCCTATATTTATCGAAAAGCGCTGCTGTGTGTATAGCGGTAACCATGGAAACGCTATATCACTGCTGTTCCATTTTCATTCAGTCCGTCTGCTGATTTTGTTTTAGCATAATTTCACAAAGCTAAAGTCAGACCAGACTTAGTTTTTGCTGTTAATCTTGAAATTATTCAGTAATTTAAATTAAAAACAACTGCTCATGCTCATGTGCATAACATCGTTGTTGGGATTATGATAAAAATGCCTCTAATATCTAAATGCCAGTGTTTGCCTCTAATATCAAAGAGCTATACATATTTGTTTAAGGCCAGATTGGCCTGTGAAAAAATAAACAACAAATAAATTTGCTTTAAAAAAATCTGCAACCAGTATCAGAATCAGATGATTTGCTTCTTATAAAAATTGAAATTGGCCATGAAAAATCAAAATAAAAAATGCTAATAAAAAATATTAAATAAAAAATCATTTAAAAAAAGAAAGTCTTTTCGCTGTAAAAAAAAAAAAAAAAAAATACAGTTTTCTTACAAATTAATTTGTTGTTCATATGTTTAATATTAATGCAACTATCAGCGCACTAAGGTTATTATAAGAAGAAGCTAATTCGGCCCGCATATGGTTAATTTATTTCCAGTCCGGCCCTCAAACTAAAATGAGTTTGACACCCCTACTGTAGATGCTATTTACACTAAGTGAAAATACCGATACATCCTATTTATACTAAGTGACAATAGCAACATTTTCACGATATGCTATTTATACTAGATGAAAATAGCGATATATTGACACCATGTAAAAGTAGCCTATCAGTTCTTTGCAAGAAGTGTAAATAGTATTTAGATGCTGTAGGCTACATTGTATTGGCAGATATTATTTGTACCCCAGTATTTTTGTACAGGGTGCAATAATATCATAGAGTGTGATTATATTGATTAAAATTATTAAATGGATGCTGCCTTATTGGGAGAATAAAACCCCTCCACTACTCAATGAACACTTTTAAAATTATTAAACTCTTGTTCACATTTTATTTCCACTTTTTGAACATGATTTTCATTTTATTGAAAATGTATATGATAAGAAAATAGGAGTGAGCTCTATTATTGGGTGAGCTCGGCAAAATGCTGATTCGACCCCGCAGCGATCACTGTAAAAGCCAAAATCTGAAACCCTACATGCTATTGTTGCGCCACTGAATACATTGAATTACATCTGTCCCTTTTTAAACTTGAGTGGCCCATCCAGACATTGGAGCTAAAGAGTGTTTGTCAACAAGGGACGCTATTTGCACTTATTGTAAATAGACACTCCGTTATAGGCTTCTGAAAAGTTAACAGATAAGCAAAACTATGAAGCTGGCTGAAAGAGCAATACTGGCAATTAGCACAAAACTCTATAGCTAGCCTATGTAATTGCTAAATAAATTAATTATTAGGCCACGTATTAGAAGTATGGATTAGTAGAAAAGTATGAATTAGTAGAATATCCAGTGTTATGAAAACTACATAGAATAAACGCCTATAGAGTATTTATGAGAATTTATGGGCTACACAAATTTAACCTCAATAAAGGTTAGCCTAGGATGAATGCAAATTCCAGTGATAACCCTCTGGGATTTTGGAGCACCAACTTGTAACAGTAGGTCAACATAACTATTGCATTCTTTAATTGATTCCCTGTCTTATTCTGCCCTCTAGTGGCTATTATCGAACGAGAACATGCCGCTAACGCTGCCCAATAAATACTTTTAATGTTATTAAACACTCGTTAGGCAGGTTATTTGCACTTTTAGAACATTGTTTTCATTTTAATTGAAAATAAATGCCTTTTTTGATATGTGATGTGAAAATAGAGAAGAGCGAACTCTGCAAAAGGCGGATTCGAAACCGCGGCGATCGCAGTAAAAGCTAGAATTGCGATCCAATACTTTAACGTTGCACCACTGAAGACGTTGATAAGTGCCGACTTAATATCTTGAAATAACGAGATATTGTCGTTATAACGACTTATTATGTTGAAATAACGACTTATGATGTCGTAATAACGACTTATTATGTTGAAATAACGACTTATGTCGTAATAACGACTTATTATGTTGAAATAACGACTTATGATGTCGTAATAACGACTTATTATGTTGAAATAACGACTTATGATGTCGTAATAACGACTTATTATGTTGAAATAACGACTTATGTCATAATAACGACTTATTATGTTGAAATAACGAGATATTATGTCGTTATAACGACTTATGTTGAAATAACGAGATATTATGTTGTTATAACGACTTAATATGTTGAAATAACGACTTAATATCTCGTTATTTCAAGATATTAAGTCTTTATAACAACATAATATCTCGTTATTTCAACATAAGTCGTTATTTCAACATAATATCTCGTTATTTCAACATAATAAGTCGTTATTTCAACATAAGTCGTTATAACAACATAATATCTCATTATTTCAAGATATTAAGTCGTTATTTCAACATAACTCTTTATTGTCTATCAAGTATGATAAAGGAGGGGCACTTATCAATGTCTTCAGTGGCGCAACGTTAAAGTATTGGATCGCAATTCTAGCTTTTACTGCGATCGCCGCGGTTTCGAATCCGCCTTTTGCAGAGTTCGCTCTTCTCTATTTTCACATCATTTTCAATTAAAATGAAAAAAATGTTCTAAAAGTGCAAATAACCTGCCTAACGAGTGTTTAATAACATTAAAAGTATTTATTGGGCAGCGTTAGCAGCATGTTCTCGTTCGATAATAGCCACTAGAGGGCAGAATAAGACAGGGAATCAATTAAAGAACGCAATAGTTATGTTGACCTACTGTTACAAGTTGGTGCTCCAAAATCCCAGAGGGTTATCATTGGAATTTACATTCATCCCAGGCTAACCTTTATTGAGGTTAAATTTGTGTAGCCCATACATTCTCATAAATACTCTATAGGCGTTTATTCTATGTAGTTTTCATAACACTGGATATTCTACTAATTCATACTTTTCTACTAATCCATACTTCTAATACGTGGCCTAATAATTAATTTATTTAGCAATTACATAGGCTAGCTATAGAGTTTTGTGCTAATTGCCAGTATTGCTCTTTCAGCCAGCTTCATAGTTTTGCTTATCTGTTAACTTTTCAGAAGCCTATAACGGAGTGTCTATTTACAATAAGTGCAAATAGCGTCCCTTGTTGACAAACACTCTTTAGCTCCAATGTCTGGATGGGCCACTCAAGTTTAAAAAGGGACAGATGTAATTCAATGTATTCAGTGGCGCAACAATAGCATGTAGGGTTTCAGATTTTGGCTTTTACAGCGATCGCTGCGGGGTCGAATCAGCATTTTGCCGAGCTTACCCAATAATAGAGCTCACTCCTATTTTCTCATCATATACATTTTCAATAAAATGAAAATCATGTTCAAAAAGTGGAAATAAAATGTGAACAAGAGTTTAATAATTTTAAAAGTGTTCATTGAGTAGTGGAGGGGTTTTATTCTCCCAATAAGGCAGCATCCATTTAATAATTTTAATCAATATAATCACACTCTATGATATTATTGCATCCTGTACAAAAATACTGGGGTACAAATAATATCTGCCAATACAATGTAGCCTACAGCATCTAAATACTATTTACACTTCTTGCAAAGAACTGATAGGCTACTTTTACATGGTGTCAATATATCGCTATTTTCATCTAGTATAAATAGCATATCGTGAAAATGTTGCTATTGTCACTTAGTATAAATAGGATGTATCGGTATTTTCACTTAGTGTAAATAGCATCTACAGTAGGGGTGTCAAACTCATTTTAGTTTGAGGGCCGGACTGGAAATAAATTAACCATATGCGGGCCGAATTAGCTTCTTCTTATAATAACCTTAGTGCGCTGATAGTTGCATTAATGTTAAACATATGAACAACAAATTAATTTGTAAGAAAACTGTATTTTTTTTTTTACAGCGAAAAGACAATTTTTTTTTTTGATTTTTCATGGCCAATTTCAATTTTAATAAGAAGCAAATCGTCTGATTCTGATACTGTTTGCAGATTTTTTTTAAAGCAAATTTATTTGTTGTTTATTTTTTCACAGGCCAATCTGGCCTTAAACAAATATGTATAGCTCTTTGATATTAGAGGCAAACACTGGCATTTAGATATTAGAGGCATTTTTATCATAATCCCAACAACGATGTTATGCACATGAGCATGAGCAGTTGTTTTTAATTTAAATTACTGAATAATTTCAAGATTAACAGCAAAAACTAAGTCTGGTCTGACTTTAGCTTTGTGAAATTATGCTAAAACAAAATCAGCAGACGGACTGAATGAAAATGGAACAGCAGTGATATAGCGTTTCCATGGTTACCGCTATACACACAGCAGCGCTTTTCGATAAATATAGGCTAATACTACTACTTTATATGGAGATAAGAGGAAAAGCCATCAAATGTTTTATTAATACAGTTCCTTCCAGAGATACATTCATATCAATCCCACTGTAATATTTATATTATTCTCCCTATTTTTCACGAACAGTGAGCTTGTGCATGGTACAGTATTTCCTCTGCTGGCGGGTCTGTTCTCTTTGTGTCCGTATTCAGCGTATTAAAGTCCTGTTTACATACTTCGTAAATACACAGATGAAATTTTGGGAAATTATTACAAAGCAGTTTGTTTGCAAGCCCGGAATAAAAACGTTTTTGGCCCCTGGACTAGTGCATCTCTGTTTTATTATAGTTCAAATCAGACACCGGGCCGTAAGTTTGACACCCCTGATATACATCTATTTGCACTGTAAATTGTTTTATTTACTATGGGCTAATAAATTTAACCTCAATGTTAGCCTGGGATGAATGCAAATTCCAATGATAACCCTCTGGGATTTTGCAGCACCAACTTGTAACAACAGTAGGTCAACATAACTATTGCGTTCTTTAATTGATTCCCTGTCTTATTCTGCCCTCTAGTGGGTAATATCGAAAGAGAACATGCTGCTAACGCTGCCCAATAAATACTTTTAATGTTATTAAACACTCGTTAGGCAGGTTATTTGCAATTTTAGAACATTGTTTTCCTTTTTATTGAAAATAAATGCCTTTTTTGATATGTGAAGTGTAACTAGAGAAGAGCGAACTCGGCAAAAGGCGGATTCGAAACCGAGGCGATCGCAGTAAAAGCTTGAATTGCGATCCAATACATAAGCACTGTGCCACTGAAGACGTTGATGTGCTTTCCTCCTTTATCATACTTGTTAGACAATAAAGAGTTATTATGTTGAAATAACGACTTAATATCTTGAAATAACGATATATTATGTCGTTATAACGACTTATTATCTTGAAATAACGAGATATTATGTCGTTATAACGACTTATTATGTTGAAATAACGAGATATGTCATTATAATGACTTATGTTGAAATAACGACTTAATATCTTGAAATAACGAGATATGTCGTTATAATGACTTAATATCTTGAAATAACGAGATATTATGTCGTTATAACGACTTAATATCTTGAAATAACGACTTAATATCTTGAAATAACGAGATAAGTTTTTTTTTTTTTTTTCTCTCCCCACCAAGGTTTTTTTTTTCACCATGCGGTTCAGGGCTTCCGTAGTTTAGGAATAAGAAACAGTAGATCATTATGATTATGGTCAAGCGAAAATTGAAATTCAGTTAAAAACTCCATATATCATTTTCAAGGTTAAATAAAGTCTCGGGACAGTTTTATTTATTTTTTACAGGTTTGCACAGAGTTAAGTGTTAATTCTCTGTACGATTTTATGTAAAATGAGAAATACAGAATATTATTCTTGCGACATTTTAATTTTGTAATGCTAAAGAAATTGCAGCGTTGCTGAGTACAATTAAAACAATTAAAAGCAACATAATTAATAACAGAAGGTTTTCTTTGCCCCTCTCTCTCTCGCGCGGACGCACTGGATCTCTTTCTTCAAGTTTCTTTGTATCCCTCACTGATGTGTGCCGGGTCTCTCTCGTACATGAAATTAAACGTTTAAGGGAAGAAACACTTCATGTTATATTGTATATTGTATAAGCTGCTGCATGTCATCCACACCAATTACAAAATCTAACTGTAGCATTATTTAGCATTTTGTCCTTAAAATAAACTGAATGCCTTGTTGAATAAAAACAAGTATCCCCTGCCCCACTCGCATTTGTTGACACGTTCATGTTTAGATTATAATGCCAATTGTTGACATAACACACTGCTCAAACATTCTAAATACATACAAAACCAATTGAAAAGCTTGGATTGAACACTTCAATGGATTAAACATTAATATGTAAAAACTTTAAATCCATTACAATATTTATAATTTCAGATACATTATTTCAGATTTTTAACCCAGATTTTTAACTTCATACATTTCAGATACAATATTTATAATTTCAGATACATTTCTCTGTGTCTCAGACACAGAGAAACGAACTTTGCCTTTGCCTTCTTTGTAAGTTAAAACACTCATTATCAGGTAGGCTATCTGACACTCTCCGTATGAAAGAGAGCGATTTACACCTTTATAACAAAGAGAAGTCGCATAATTCAGACTTCTGAATCGTACAATTCAGATTTAAATCGCTATTCTAGACAAATGGCTATAACATTAAAGCATGGACATGAAGGAATTAAATTATTTACATGTCATAGTATTTTTGTCATAAATGTTTATTAATTGTTAAATATTTATTTTTTTCAATGATTGAAGAAATAAAACTGCTTTGCTTGATCAGATGATTAGCTACTTCGTTTTACTAAGCCAACTTTTTCCAAGCAAAACAAAATGGTACAAACTTCACACTCATATTCTTTGTCACCATGATCAACATTTTCAACTCAATTACAGACGTGTTTTTAAAAACTCTTTCTGGATAGCGAACCCCATAAAGGTTTTTTGTTTTTGTTTTTGTTTTTACAGAACAGCTTTTTGTTGATATTGTGATTGGAATTATACAAATGTTAATTCAGTCATACTGTGGGATAATAATTGTTGCTTAGTTTAAAATGGAAATTCACGGTAATTTTATAGCCTATATAAATGTAACAGTAAATGTGTTCTGAGCAATGTTGCAAACTGTCCCTTTGCGCCACCTGGTGGTAATTTTGCAAACAAGTGTCACATGTGACTGGGTTGTATTTAACGCCACAGTGTCGCGGCAGCGGTGCGCACAGCGGTATTAGGCATTTTGCCTGACTACCCAATGTGTGTGTGTATATATATATATATATATATATATATATATATATAGGGCTGTCAATGTTGGCGCATGTGATTAATTCAAAATCCTTAATATCTCAAAGTCTCCAAGTGTCCTTTTTAGGAAAGACACCTATATTTACCTTGAAAAAAGCTTGCAGAAAATAGTTTTGTGAGAATCAATCTGACGGTTTACTTTGCTGGATGTAGAAAATTATGACAACATGAATGTGTTAAACAAGATAAATGGTGTATGGTTAATTTCATAAAAAGTGTACAATTAATCGCGATTAATTGCACCAAAGGGTTTTTTAAAATTTTAATCTATTTTATAATCTATATATTGGTTTAATATAAAATATTTTAACCTTATCCCCAAAGCTAAACATGACCACTTTTTAAAAGAAAAAAATATATCATAATGCTCTCATTATGTCAATACTGTACATTTTTGTGTCTATGCAAATGTGAGTAAATGTATGCGTGTTAGAAAAAAATACATACAAAAATTCACAAGATCACATTAAAACAGTGGTAGGGTTATGGTTAGGGGAGAGAATATACAGTTTATACAGTATAAAAATCAGTACTTCTATGTAAATCCCCATAAAACATGGAAACCCAGTGCATGTGTGTATTCTTAATGTATTTGTAGGCTAATCATTTTAAGGAATACGTAATATGATTGCAATTAATTTCCAATAAAGTTTGGTTTAAAGCACTTTAAGGGTTAGTTCACCCAAAAATGAAAATAATGTCATTTATTACTCACCCTCATGTCGTTCCACACCCGTAAGGCCTTCATTCATCTTCGGAACACAAATGAAGATATTTTTGATTAAATTCGATGGCTCAGTGAGGCCTGCATTCACAGCAATGACATTTCCTCTCACAAGAGGAAAACAATTTTGTTTTTTTGGCGCACAAAAATATTCTCGTCGCTTTATAATATTAAGGTAGAACTACTGAACTCGCATGAACTGTTTTAAATATGTTTTTAGTACCTTTATGGATCTTGTGAGAGGAAATGTCATTGCTGTGAATGCAGGCCTCACTGAGCCATCGAATTTAATCAAAAATATCTTAATTTGTGTTCTGAAGATGAATGAAGACCTTACAGGTGTAGAATGACATGAGGGTGAGTAATTAATGACAGAATTTTCATTTTTGGGTGAACTAACCCTTTAATTAATGACTTTTCCAATTTTCTGTGACCTAATCTAAAGTGAGAACTAATTACCCTAATAACCATTAACAATACCTTTACTACTGGTTTAAATGGGGAATTTAGATTCTTGATGGGAATTTAGATGCTGTGAGTTCAGAGAAACACTGTTGCATATTAATTTTTGCTGTTGCATAATTAATTACAGTATTGCAGAATACCGGCATGCATCTACAGTTGAGATTTGCTATATGGTATACATCACTTTATAAAACTACACTGTATAGTGTGTGGGAAAAGTTGGATATATTTGTAATAGTTGTCATTTGAAGTTACTAAGTCATAAGGTTTTTCGTTTCAATTTATAATATGTAGTGTAGTGACAAACCTAGTTACTATTAGGTGATGTGTATCACTGACATGATTAAAATTATGCATATCAGGGTTTAGGTGTTTCATATAGCCTAGCCTTAAGCAGTTTAACTGAGAAGTTTAATACTAATTGAGAAAGTCATAATACTTATGCATAATACATAATTGTTCAAGTGTTAAAGCCTAGTGTTCAAGTCAAAGCCAGCAGTGGCTGGAATTCTGTATTGAGTTTTCTGTCAGCATGTAGAACTGTTTAATGAAAAATTGAGGGGAGTTATGTGTGATATTTTAAGAATAGATCACCCAAAATAAATATTGGCATTATTTTCCTCCTCCTTGTCCTCCCAAACCTGTATGACTTTCTTTATTCTGTGGAACACAGAAGCAGAAAGTTTAAAGAACACTGGTTGCTCTTGTCCATGTATATGAATTTACAGTATCCTGCCCTAAATTGTGAATTCCACACAGATTGGCTTTCAAGCTTCAAAGAACACTTGACAATTGCAGGTATGTTTCTAGGTGTGTTTATGAGAGAATATATAGACACTTCTGAGATAAATTCATGGTGCCTTTGTGTCCTTTTGAAGCTTGAAAGGCCCCATTTATTGTAATTACATGGAAAATGGCAACCAATACAACAACATTTCTTAAACTGTTTGATAGAAGTCAGTCATATTGGTTTGGAACGACTTGAGGGTGAGTAGATGATGACAGTTTCACTAAGTTTCACTTTTTCTAGTGACGCTACTGCCCATCATTGCTTGTGGCTTAATGCTTAATTGAAAATCTTGAATGACTGCATATGCACAGGAAAAATTTTAGTTTCATATTTGAATTTGAATCGTGCTGTGTGTGTTCTGCAGAAGAAGGTGTGGATTTTGGAGCACTTCTCTCTCGTCCCACTTCTGAGGTCTTGCAGCTGAGAGTGGAAGATCTTGTGAAGGAATACTTCCAGACGGCTGAGAAGGTTTGAAGTTTGTCTTGTGTGTGTAAAGAATACAGATAAATCTTGAATTCCTCTCAGTCCTCTCCTAACCTTCCACAGATTTGTTATGTAAGGAATAATTGACAACAGGCCGTTGAATTCTTAGAAAATAATGCACACCCGAGGTGGTAATGCGGCCACGACGCAAAGCGGAGAAAAGAATTCAATGGCCCGGAGTCAATTTTTCCGCTTATACTACGGTTACCACACCTCAAGACACTGTTCCGATGTTGTATTTCAAGACATTTGTCAGGTTTTTGTCGTTAAAACACTCTTGTGTGTGGGACTAATTTCTTACGCATCTCATCCCAAGCCTCCGTTGCTAATTCCAAAATGTCATTTCAGAACTAGTAACAAAGGCTTGAGCCTTGATAGCAGAATAATATCGTTGATACAGTTATTAACGCAGTTGATACTGAAATCATTTGGTGAAGTGTTATGGAACTGCAATGCAGTCAAGACCTGCTAGAACTACTTTAGCCGTGTGTTTCCCTGAAAATAATTGCACACCTTAGAACGTTGGTCAACCAATCAGATTTGAGCATTCAACAGCCCCTTAGTATAAGCTTAAGTAATAGATCTCTTTTGAAAGATTCTCATTACTTTCTTTGAAGCTCTTATTCTAATGGCTCTATTGCTTTATAACAAAGTCCTTTTAAAGAAAGTCTATTTACTTAGTGGCCATATTTGCAACACCTCCGGGCAGCTATTTCGGGCAGCTATTTCATGCATCCAAGACCAAGTCCTATCTACTTGGATGTGGGAATTCTGAAATCTCAAAAACTGTTTGCTGAACTCCCATTTAAATAGCATATTTCAAATCGCCAGCAAAATCTGATATTAACGGTCTCATAAATGTTCTTTCTTATGCTCACATAGCATTAAAAAAAGCTTATTTTCCCAGTCGACATTAAGTCGAAAAAGCCCTCATACTCTGAGAATTTCCAATTCAAATACGAGAAACAACTATAAAATGAGTGGGGCGAAGCCTTAAAAAGAAATTGTGAAACAAAAAACAACTGAGGAGGGTAACGAGACGGTTGATGAGAACGACAAATCAGCACCGGAGAAAGATGGCGCCAAAACTTTACGAGCACTGCGGGTTCTCAGCAAGGATATCTCTGACTTGAAGACGGAGTTGAGAAAAGAATTTAGCCAAGGAGGATATTAAAACTGAAGTTGAAAAGAGACATAAACCAGAAGCTGCAAGATATTGCCCTGAAGAAGGCAAGAGAACTGCGAACTGAGCTGAAGAATCTTGAAGATGAATTACAGCGTCTAACAGAAACATGCAATTAGCAATGATTCCCAGATTCTGAAGCAGATTAAAGATATTAAAATTAAGATATATGATATTTACAAGGAGGATATAGAGAAAAAACTAAAATTTCTAAAACAAACATTTTATGAAACAGGTGTAAAAACAACCAAATGATTAGCATGAAAACTCAGAAAACAACAACATAAGGCAACAATCTATAAGATACCAGGACCCTGTCTCAGGAGGCATGTTGTATAACCTGGATAAGATTAAAGAGGCATTTGAATTATATTACAAATCCCTATATTCACAACAGACACAGGTAAATAGGGATTCAGTTAAAACATTTTTAGACTCTCTTGACCTTCCTTCTGTTGGACGGAATCAAAAAAAACTTTTAACGAAAAATTACACAGGATGAACTAGATATAGCATTAAATAATCTTAAGAATAATAAAATGCCTGGTAATGATAGTTTGCCTTCAGAGTGGTTCAAAACATTTAGAAGAGAGATTTAACCACTTCGTATTACATCATTTAATTGGACCCTTAAAGAAGCAGTTATCCCCCTTTCTTGGAGGGATCTACTGAGGGTTCTACTGAGGTTTGGTTTTTCAGAAAAATCAGTCAGAAGTTTCCAATCCCTGTATTTCAGGCCAGAAGCTAGGATTAAAATAAACGGTGGCCTTACAAAAAAGATAAACTTAGAAAGGGGACTCGACAGGGATGCCCTCTTTCTCCCTTATTATTTGCAATTTACATTGAGCCTCTGGCCCAGGCAATAAGGGAAAACAATACAATTGGAGAGATTACTATTAATAAAGTAGAACATAAAATGGCATTATATGCTGACGATGTGTTAGTTTATCTTTCTAATCCAGATATATCACTTCTTAAGCTATTTGACTTTCTTGAAGAGTATGGACGGTTCTCGGGGTATAAATAAAACAACTCAAATGTTGTCAATTGGTTTCAATCCAATAAAAGAATTTAGACAGATTAAATATTAATTGTAATCAAAAATCAATTAAGTATCTGGGTGTATGGTTAAGATTTAACAAAGTTACATAAAAAGAACTATAATATAATCAGTGAAAAAATTAAAGAAGATTTTAAGCGTTTGTCTTCTCTACCACACTTGGATTTTAGTTCAAGGATTGAAAGCATAAAAATGAATGTACTTCCGAGACTGTTATACCTCTTCCAATCACTTCCTGTGGAAATACCACCTAAACAGTTTCAAGAATGGGATAAACAAATCTCTAGATTCATTTTGAATGGAAACAAACCAAGAATTAGATATAAAACATTGCAATTGGAGAAAAATAAGGGTGGCATGTCACTCCCCAGTTTGAAAGATGATTATTATGCCGCTCAGCTGAGACCATTGGTGTGTTGATGTGATTTAGAGGTGGAGACAAACTGGAAGGAAATAGAAAGTGAGTTTCAAGGGATACCAGTTCAAGCTCTAATAGGTTAAAAAAAAAAAAGAATACTTTTCAAAGGCAAATTCAATATATTAATCCAATAACTGAATTTACTTTGAAAATTTGGTTTATAAAGGTAAAGGAACTTCACTTGGATAAACAAATCCAGATTTTGAATTGGGTGGCGTATAATCCAGGGCTCTCATTTATCAACAGTGCGTAGAAAAGGGTCTATATTTTGTCCTACGAATGAAATTTAGAATGTGCCTAAGTACAAGAAAATCCGTATTTATCAAAAGTGCGCACGCAGTTCTTACGCGCATGAGTAAGCAATCATTGTTGATAAACCCCACATGTGCGTAAGTACCATGCTCGTTCACGTTCATGGTCATTAGCATTCAGAAACACCTCCAATGAACCATATATGGTGACAACACTTCCCTTTAAAAATCACATGATTGTGTTTTTTCCTCACCGCAGTAGTGGCAAAGAGAGCACTTTCGTCAAGCAGATCAGCACGATCTTGGAAAACGCGCTGTCTGCGGAGCGCATTGTTTGCCAAGTCTTCCAATAACGCAAGATAAGCCATTGCAAACATTTTTCACAGCTGTCTTTTATAGGGTTTGACACTAGTTACACATCGTGTTTAAAACTAGACAAATGATAAATTGAGTGTTTTATAATTAAAGGAAACACAGGACATATGTGGATTGCTTAATGCATACTGTGACACTCTTAAATGCTTTTTATGTACAGTGTCGCTATTCTACGACTAGATTATCTGCGTAAGCATGCTCAGAGGTGTGCTTATATTTACACACATTTCTACGTATAAGTTGGTGAATCCCACACTTTGCGTGAAACTGTTCTTACGCACTCACTACGCACAAATCTGTCCGTACGCACCATTGATAAATGAGGGCCCAGATTTCAAACCAGGGACAATGGATCATAGGTTTACGCAATAGATTTATTTAGGAATTTCTGCACTCTGCACAATTATAAACAATAGTAATATGGTGAGCTTTCACACTTTAAAAGACAAGTTAGGTCTTGTAAATCAAGACCTATTTAGATATCTACAGGTTTGTCAATATTATTTGAAAGAAATAAAGGACAATGCTGAAATTAATCAGATTGCGCAGATTATTATACAGGCATATAAGAAAGGCACAAGTAAAACTGTATCCAAATTATATAAAGGGATAAGTAATTTGAGGAAACATACAATAGAATATATAAGATTAAAGTGGGAAAAAGAGGTTGGCATTTCCTTATTATCTGATCAATGGAATAAAATATATACTATCCCACATACCTCAACAAGCTCAAGAATATGGCGTGAGTTTTGTTGGAAAAATCTGACTCGCTTTTTTATCACACCAAGACTTAAGGAATTATAAACGAGAACCTCTTACTCATGCTGGAGGAAATGTGAAATAGAAAAAGCCCATCATACACACATTATTTGGCAATGCCCAAAGGTGAATAGTTTTTGGGAGGTTGTATGGTTTACTATTAATAGTATTTTCACTCTACATATACCAAAATCATTTTCTGTTTTATATTTGGGAGATATTCCAGATGAGGTTGGAAAAAGATGACAAATATTATTTAAGATTTTACTGGCAACAAGTAAAAAGGCAATAACATGGAAAAATGGTACAAGGAAGACCCACCTACGAGAGAAGACTGGTTCTGGAGAAGACTCACATATATACTTCGACTGCAAATGCAAATCTTTGAGAACAAATAGAGGAAATGGTTAACAAGTTCCTCTGTGGTTTAGATGATTGTATTTGTAAATGTATATAAGTGTTTACTGATATATTGCACTGGTGAAATAACTAAAGGTTTATATTTAATATATGACAACCTTTGTTATTCCTAACACTTTTTTTTTTTTTTTTTTTTTTTTGAAAAAAAATATTTAAAAAAAAAGCTTATTTCTCAGGATAGACTAGACAGTGCACATGTGCTGTCCTAAGCATACATCTCCTAACACTGACTGTTTCTATAGCATCCGGAGTTTCTAATGGCAGCTGCAATGACACAATGACTTTACCAATCGGCAATTGGCTCTTTTATTTAGAAGGCAGGAATTATTTCACCATATTGCACTTTGCAGTTTCTCCCATTTATAAATAATATGAGTGCATCGTCTTTGTTTATAATAAATGTGTTTAATAAAAGTATAGTTGTTCTTATTATTTTCAAGATCTCACTGGTTAACCTGTTAAACCCAGAGCGGGGGTACACACCCTACATAAAATCTAATAACAATTACAAAAAATGTGTGTGTGTGTGTGTATATATATATATATATATATATATATATATATATATATATATATATATATATATAATGCACCGATCAGGCATAACATTATGACCACCTTCCTAATATTGTGTTGTTGGTCCCCCTTTTGCTGCCAAAACAGCCCTGACCCATCGAGACCCCTGAAGGTGTGCTGTGGTATCTGGCACCAAGATGTTGGCAGCAGATCCTTTAAGTCCTGTAAGTTGCGAGATGGGGCCTCCATGGATCAGACTTGTTTGTTCAGCACATCCCACAGATGCTCGATTGGATTGAGATCTGGGAAATTTGGAGGCCAAGTCAACACCTCAAACTCGCTGTTGAGCTCCTCAAACTATTATTAAACCATTTTTGCTTTGTGGCAGGGCGCATTACCCTGCTGAAAGAGGCCAACCGGGAATACCGTTTCCATGAAAGGGTGTACATAGTCTGCAACAATGCTTAGGTAGGTGGTACGTGTCACAGTAACATCCACATGGATGGCAGGACTCAAGGTTTCCCAGCAAAACATTGCCCAAAGCATCACACTGTCTCCGCTGGCTTGCCTTCTTCCCATAGTGCATCCTGGTGCCATGTGTTCCCCAGGTAAGCGACGCACACGCACCTGGCCATCCACATGATGTAAAAGAAAACATGATTCATCAGACCAGGGCACCTTCTTCCATCACTCCGTGGTCTAGTTCTGATGCTCACGTGCCCATTGTTGGCACTTTCGGCGGTAGACAGGGGTCAGTATGGGCACCCTGACTGGTCTGTGGCTATGCAGCCACCAAACTGCGATGCACTGTGTATTCTGACACCTTTCTATCAGAACCAACATTAACTTCTTGAGCAGTTTGAGCTACAGTAGCTCGTCTGTTGGATTGGTCCACACAGACCAGCCTTCGATCCCCAACATGCATCAATGAGCCTTTGCTGCCCATGACCTTGTCGTTGGTTCACCACTGTTCCTTCTTTGGACCACTTTTGATAGATATGTATGTGTGTATGTGTATATATGTATGTATGTGTGTATATATATATATATATATATATATATATATATATATATACACCACTGCAGACTGGGAACACCCTACAGAGTTGCAGTTTTAGAGATGCTCTGACCCAGTCGTCTAGCCATCACAATTTGACCCCTGTCAAACTCGCTCAAATCCTCAAACTCACACAAATCTTTACACTTGCCCATTTTTCCTGCTTCTAACACATCAACTTTGAGGACAAAATGTTCACTTGCTGCCTAATATATCCCACTCACTAACAGGTGCTGTGATGAAGAGATGATCTGTGCTATTTACTTCACCTGTCAGTGGTCATAATGTTATGCCTGATCGGTATGTGTGTGTGTATAATATACAGGGCTTGACATTAATACCCGCCAACCCACCAAATGCGAGTAGATTTCAGCAGTGGCGTGTAACACAGTTACTCTTACTAGCCACTTTGGCGGGTTGAATTATATATATATATATATATATATATATACATTTTTCAAGTGTAGTCTTTTAAAAAGGCATCTTGAAATAAAAAATTAAGTGCAATGTAGTGTTGTCAAAAAATATATATTTTTTCGATACATATCGATACTGAAATACTTGAAACGCTTTCAATACTCATTTTCCACAGAATACGACAATACCAGCTGCACTTTCTCGCTCTCTCATCTCTCTGACAGCGAGTTGACACACACAAATCCGCCTCCCCTCACTCACTCATTTCATTTGCTTCAGATGAATATTGTTGGTGATACAAACTGAAAACAAACTGAAACAACTAAATAGTCTTTATTCACACATAATAAAAACACACATATATATATATATATATATATATATTCATAAAGTTCGAAAAGGTTGAAGCGAATTACAAGGGTGTTTGCAGTGGGCTGTGTTTACATTAATCTCGCATCATAAAAGCATTCTGAGCCAAGGTGCAAGTATATTTAACCACTTGCATGACTCAGCTGAATGCACAAGCTCTCTCCAGCAGTCTTCTTCATGAACATTTGAGTGTGCGGTTAAAAACTAGCCTAGAGCGCCATCTGCTGTTAAAACTAAGCTCAGAATCGATTTGAGAGAGAAAATATCAGGATCAATCCAGATTCATTGTATCGCGAATCGATGTATTGTCCCAGCCCTACAAATTTGATGTGCAATTCATTTACAATTAATTAGATTAATTAATTACCACATCATGTAATTAATTAGACCACCACCCAATGTAAGGTTTGTGCTACAGCTGCCCTAAACTAACATTACCAAAATCATTTTTTATGTTTTTGTTATGGTTAATCCACACCAGTATGTTTAAGCTCTTTAGTCACAGTAGTGTTTCTAATGCTAAAATATAATTATTGTTGGGATTTAATGAATTCAAAGATAGATTACACAAAAGTTTCATCAAGAAATATTTAGCTTCAGCAAGAAATATTTTATTTGATTCAACAGAATTTATTACACATACTCTTTTGGACCATGAGGGTGAGTAAATGATGACTGAATTTTTTATTTTTGGGTGAACTATACATTTAATTTTTTTATTACTATGGAAATACGAAATTATTTTTTTAATGAAATCATACCCTAAAAAAGAAACTAAAACTGCCAGTAGGTGGCAGTAAATGTTTTATTGATTAAGTCTTTGAGTCATTCATTCATTTGATTCGTTCAGTCGGCTGATTCATTCAGGAGTGAAGTAAATGGTTCTCTTTATGAATGGTCCATTGAATCATTAGGCTTGTTCGACTTGAAACGTCGCTGCACAGACCGATCGGTGCTTGACATCAAAGTACCGTGAGAGCGATTAGAGAACAGATGGCTCTGTATGCTTTTGAATCGCAGTAGTTTAATGTCATACACTGATCGGTTTGTGCAGCGCTGCACACAGTCCAACATGCGGAATGGTTCACCCGAATCATTAAAAATGCGGATTCTGAAATGAAATTCTGCTATGTGTTGCTTGTAGACAAACAGTTCTGCTTTGTCTTTATTTTTTCATTGGCAAAATGAAATTCAAATAACATTTATTTCCTAAACATTAACAATTTTCAGTAACTTCGTTATACATACTACTTTATAAAGAATTTAGAATATTTCAAGATTTACTTTAACTTTCTGTATGTAAATTAACAATTGACTAGGTGTGTCACTGAATTTTAGCATGAAATTAGAATTAGGATAGCTGAAACATTCTTAAAGGGATAGTTCACCCAAAAATGAAAATTATCCCATGATTTACTCACCCTCAAGCCATCCTGGGTATATATGTCTTCTTTCAGACACAATCAGAGATATATTTAAAAATATCCTTAGTCCTCCAAGGTTTATATATTTGTATAATGGTTGTGAATGGCTGCCCAGATTTTGACAAGACCAAAAAAAAAATGCATCCATCCATAAAAAAAAAAAAAAATGAATCCATACGACTCCAGGGGGTTAATAAAGGCCTTCTGAAGCAAATCGATGCGTTTGTGTAAGACAAATATTCTTATTTAAAACTTTATAAAGTAAAATAATGAGCTTCCAGGACAGCCATATGCATTCGGCGTACGTCCAAAAAGTGTTAACTTCCGCAACGTAGTACACAATGCCATGATGTTCTACACTACGCCATGACAAACTACGCGTTATAGTGTAGGACATAGCGTAGTACATCATGGCGTAGTGTACTACATCGCGGAAGTTAACACTTTTTGGACGTACGTCGAATGTGTATGGCTGTTGCCCCGGAAGCTCATTATTTTACTCATTATTTTATTTTATAAAGTTTTAAATAAGGTAATTTGTCTTACACAAATGCATCGATTTGCTTCAGAGGGCCTTTATTAACCCCCTGGAGTCGTATGGATTCATTTTTTTATGGATGAATGCATTTTTTTTTTTTTTTTTTGGTCATCAAAATCTGGGCAGCCATTCACAACCATTATAAACCTTGGAGGACTAAGGATATTTAAATATATCTCTGATTGTGTTTGTCTGAAAGAAGATAAGGGTGAGTAAATCATGGAATAATTCATTTTTGAAAAATGAATTTGTAAAATCAGACATTTGGCATTATCTAGACCCACAAATATTGCCCCATTGCATTATTATACATTATATTCAACATTAATTATAGTAGTTTAATGTAGTACTGTTACTGAAACTCTGTAAACTTTCATTGTTTCTAATGCAGCATCACTTTCAGTAGCTTAGCCGTATAGGGTCTAACATACATGTTATTGATTTAGATGATTTAACAAGTTTAGACAGTCCTTCCTCTCATATAGCAATGAGTGAATGGAATTTTTCCTCAGGGACACTACAGTGCACTGTCTGATGCAATAATGTAGTAGACGGTTGCATGGTTATAATTTTCTCTCTGATATCATCAATCTTGCAAGTGAAGAAGTTTGTAAAGTCATTACTGCTGTGCTGTTTGGAAATTGAAGCTTTATTTTTTTTGTTATTTTAGCCACTGTATCAAATAAATACCTAGGGTTGTGTTTGTTTTCTTCTAAGAGTTGAAAAATATTGCTTTTTTTCCACAAAATGTGAAAAACCTCTAGGTTTGTTTTCTTCCAGCTGCGCTTTATTTTTCTGGCTGCTCTCTTGAGGGCCCGAGTGTGCTCGTTGTACCACGGTGTTGGACTATTTGCCTTAATCTTCTTTAAAGGGATAGTTCACCCAAAAAATGAAAATTATCCCAGAATTTACTCACATTCAAGCCATCCTAGATGTATATGACTTTCTTCTTTCAGCCAAACACAATCGGAGTTATATTAAAAAATATCCTGCCTTCTCTCAGCTTTATAATGGGAGTGAATGGTGCCAGGTTTTTTTGTTTTTTTTTTGAAGCCCAAAAAAGCGCATCCATTCATCATAAAAGTAATCCATACAGCTCCAGGGGGTTAATAAAGGCCTTCTGAAGTGAAATGATGCATTTTTGTATGAAAAATATCCATATTTATAACTTTATAAACCGTGGGGTGGAGGTGTTCAGGGTTATGCTGGTTACTGCATGATGATTGAAATCGCAAAATGGCCTTAAACAATTAATGAAAAACAATAACAGAGGCATAGTGAATGAGCGTGGAATCATGGAACTTGTAGTCATGCCGATGGATCTAATAATGTTTATGGGGAAATAATGTTTATGGATGAGTGAATGCATTCATGTTTTTTAACATGACTGTCGTATGAAGCAGGGCGTGGCCGAGAATCGCGGACGCAATTGTTAATGAGAGACAGATATCAGTGCCACACGCGAGTCCCAGGGGATATAAGCAATGAAGACATTTCATTCTACCGAACTATTCGCAAAGCTGAAATACTACTCATACAGGTCAGTTTATTTGACAAATTAAAATTTTGAGGTAACGCAGCACTGTTTCACTTGGTCTAACGTTACACTTTCATACTAAACTGCATTTGAGTGTGTTGAAAGTTGTAATGTTATTCTATGTATTAGTTTGTTGGCTGTATGAGCCACGCCGATGTTGATCCTCGTTTTATTTCTCCTTTTGTCCCAAAGTTTGCTTGCCATGGTCCATAATGTTTGAATGAAACAACAACGGCATGGCGCTAGATGTTACGCAGCTGTCCACGTCTGTTGCCCTGGTTACTATGCAGTACAAGCAGAAACCATGGATAACGCAGATATTACGTCATTGACAGGCGACAAGGGACGGGCACTATTTAAAATTGTGAATTTCTCTGAATTTACAAATTCTTGGAAACATTTAGGATAATGTAAGTACACAATTGAATGAAATATATAACACTGTGCAAGTGGTTTTTGGATATTTTAATATAAAAATCTTACATATTGTGCCTTTAACACCCTGAAGCCGTATGGATTACTTTTATGACGGATGGATACCATTCACTTCCATTATAAAGCTTGGAAGAGCCAGGATAATTTTAATATAACTCAGATTGTGTTTGGCTGAAAGAAGAAAGACATATACACCTAGGATGGCTTTAGGGTGAGTAAATTATGGGATAATTTTTGGGTGATCCTATCCCTTTAAGCGTAAAGGAACAACTGTGTCTAATGTGCTGGAAAAGAGAGAGTCTGTATTTTTTGTTGTAACATCAAATTCTTCTAAGCTATCTGGTATGATGAGGAGATTAAACTGATCAGGAAGATTATTTATAAAGCAGTCTTTAGTGGTAGAAGTGATAGTTCTACTATATTTGTAACAGAGTCAGTTTTGCAGCCTTGACTAAATGTAGTATACACGAGACTAGATAATAATCTGAGATGTCATCGCTCTGCTGCAGAATTTCAATTGCATCAACATCGATTCCATGTGACAATATTAGCTCTAAAGTATGATTACAACGATTGGGTCCTGACACATGTTGTCTAACTCCAATAGAGTTTAGAATGTCTGTAAATGTCAATCCCAACGCGTCTTTTACATCATCTAAATAGATAATAAAATCACCAACAGTTAGGACTTTATCTGCCGCCAGTACTAACTCCAATAGAAAATTAGCTAATTCTTTGATAAAGTATGTATGGTTCCTTGTATATAGTAGCTAGTACAAATGTCAAATGGAATTTATCACTTACACTAGACCTTTCAGACGAGGCTCATGTTTATAACAGTAGTCTTGGGGGGAGGACTCATTTAAAGTAATGTAATCATTTGGTTTTAGCCAGGTTTCATCTAGGTTACAGCACATCTAGGTTATAATCTGTGAACATATAATTTACAATGAGTGCTTTCGAAGAAAGGGATCTAATATTCAGCAACCTGAGCTTTATCATTTGTTCATCTGTATTATATCTGTTTTTTTATTTGTTAAACATAAATTTTTACCCTTAAATGGGTTTGGGAGTTTTTTGTATTTACTAATTCAGGGAACAGACACAGTCTCTATGTGATGATTGAAAGAGTCTCTATGTGTTGGGATTTATCTGACTTCTGTGATGTGAGGCAGCTAGCAGATGGTTGGTTTAGCCAGTCTGTCTGCTTCCTGACCTGGGCCCCATTTAGTCAGGGTTCAACTCTAAGACTATGTGTCATATTACTAGAGAAAAGAGCGGCACCATCCCAGGAGGAATTAATACAATCTTTTTTTAAAAGGTCAGGTCTTCCCCAAAAACATTTCCAATTGTCTATGAACTACATTATATATCTATGTCTATATTATTCTGCAAACACCACTTAGACAGCCAGCTATTGAGTGATGACAGTCTGCTAAGTGTCTCATCACTCCGGCGAACTGGGAGGGAGCCAGAGCATATTACAGTGTCTGACATCGTTCTTGTGAGTTCACAAACCTCTTTAATGTTAATTTTTCACACACCTCTTTGTTAATTTTAGTCGAACATCATTAGTGCTGACGTGAATAATAATCTTAGAATATTTACGATAAGCATTAGCCAGCACTTTTAAATTTGCTTTGATGTCAGGTGCTCTGGCTCTGACTATGGTGGCTGATGTCTTTATTTTCACATTCCGTGTAAATGAATCGCCAATAACTAGGGAACTTTCAACAGGATTCTCAGTGGGTGCATCACTGAGTGGAGAGAACCTGTTTGATGTTATAATCGGAATGGAACAGAGGTGTTTTGTCCCCGACTTTGCCATCTCACAGTCACCCAGTTGCCCTGCTGCACAGGCTCTACAGCCGGAACCAAACAATGTACAGGGTTCACTTAGCTAGTCGCATCTAAATCAGTCCAGCCCAGTTCAGATAACAAAGGTCTTATATAACCATGTCATTAGAATTTAAAGGGGTTGTAAACCTTTGAAATTCCATTTGGTAGGAAAATATTAATCATTTAAACCAGGGGTCTCCAAACTCGGTCCTGGAGGGCCACTGTCCTGCAGAGTTTAGCTCCAACTTGCCTCAACACACCTGCCTGGAAATTTCTAGTATGCCTAGTTAGACCTTGATTAGCTGGTTCAGGTGTGTATAATTGGGGTTGGAGCTAAACTCTGCAGGAAAGTAGCCCTCCACAGCCGAGTTTGGAGTCCCCTGATTTAAACAATAAATGAGATTGACTTGTGTAGTTAAGACTTTTTTGCTCATTACTCGTTAGGGAGGAAAGCATTGAACCAAGGCAACTGTGACATTTATGTAAACAATATGTTCAGAATCATCAGTCAGATTTAATTCCAAATAATAAAAAAATGTGTCCATGTAAATGTATCTACTGTGATGAACAGAATAATGTCACTACTAAATATGTTACCCTACCCCTATAATCTGAAACCAACTGTTTGTCTTGGGGTAACACTAGCTAGGGCGTCTGTCTGTAATGTGCAGTCTGCAAGTATTTTTGTTTGTTTTTAGAAACTGATGGATGAGTATATTGAGTGTAATAAGTTTAGGAAAAACTATATGTATAATTTTGTTTAAAATAGTTAACATGAAATGTTAACTGCCCACCGTTAATATTTCAGCATGTAATGGTGTTTATTTCTGTACGTGTAGAATGTGCAGTTGTCTTTGTTGACGGAGCAAGGCATGGGAAAGGCAGTGCAGGAGTTTGTGGATAAGGAGGAGAAAGATGCTATTGAAGAACTCATAAACTACCAGCTGGAGAAAACCCAGCGCTATCTCAGAGAACGACGGGTGGAAGCCACAGAGGAGAAGATTGATGAGGAGGTAAGAGGAAGAGCACCTCAAGTAAACAAGGCAACCAATTTCCAATGCCTAAAAGGTGGCCAGTTTTAGTTCTTTACCAGCGCATGTGCAGCCACTGTTGGTTTCTGAGAAAATGTGTTTAGCAAACTACACAGATTAAAAACTCCATTACCCCCTTAAACAACTTTGCCTGTACCACTTACCAAAATGAAACTGGTGATTTAAATGTACATGGTCTGTCACGTTTACCTACATGTGTCTTTAGATTCGACAATTTCGAGACTCAAAGAGAAACACCACAGAAGAGGATGAGGAAGTTCAAGAGGTCTCTTTTTATCTCTTTTGCTCACTAAACATATCATTCACTCTTTTTCACATTCATTACCCCATGCCATTCATTCTGCTTCAGGCTATAATCCGTGCAAAAGCTCGTAGTAAAACTGTGAGAGACGATGACCTCAACCTATCAGATGAGCCTGCTGACATTGCTATGGAGTCTGATGAAGAGTCCACATCTGTTCCCCCGATCAGTGGAAGGGGGCGCGGCTCCAGAGGAGGACGTGATCTTAGTACTAGCAAAAGAGGAAGAGTGAGAGGTATCTACATATTCGCAGAGACAGAAACAATTTCTTTGATGTATATCACAAATATATATCACAAAACCTAAATTGTGAAGACACATCCTTTTGAGCCAAAAATGTGGACATCCCTTTGTAATTAAAAGGTTTGGGTATTCCAATAATTTCAAACCTTAAAGGGCACCTATTATGGCCCTTTTTACAAGATTTAAAATAAGTCTCTGATGTTCCCAGAGTGTGTATGTGAAGTTTTAGCTTAAAATACCCCACAGATAATTTTTTATAGCATGTTAAAATTGCCACTTTTTGGGGGTGAGCAAAACTGCACCGTTTTAGTGTGTGTCCCTTTAAATGCAAAGGAGCTGCTACTCCTGGCCTAAGAGGGCAGAGCTTCAAGAGCTCATTCTCCAGGGTCAGGAGGCACTAATAATGTCAGAAACTGTCAGTAACAGTGTTCCGTCTGAACCAGATTCGGACAATAATGCATACAGAGCCAGAGAATATATGCTGCATGGAGATAGAACAGGTATAGTTTAGTTTAATTACGGTTATAACTTATGTTGTCATCTTGCTTTTATCCATTATTATGTCTACTCTTAACAGAAAACATGATTTTTGTGATCTCATGCATGCACGTATTATTGCACATCATGTGAAGAAAATTTTGTATAGGTCTATTATATTTTAAATTACAGTACAGGTCAAAAGATTGGACACATATTACTAATGTTTTTGAAAGAAGTCTCATGCTCATCAAGCCTGCATTTATTTGATCAAAAATACAGAAAAAAAAAAACAGCAATACTGTGAAATATTATTACAATTTAAAATAATGGTTTTCTATATTAATATACTTTAAGACATAATGTATTTCTGTGATGCAAAGCATCTAAACATTCATATTACCTCCATGGCATTTTATATATTATATTTGTTATATTATAGAGCCTAATTGTTATCGGCAGTTTAATACATTGCTAACACATTTTATTTCAGTATTTATTACGTATTTCAGTCGATTTCACTCATCTCAGTATAGCAATATAGTTTGGGAATAGCCAATATGGCAATTTACTAATGTAAGTTATGTGTAGTAAACAAAACCGTGCATCGATCTGCCCCATTAATTCACAGTGAGACACACAAAACTTGCAGGATTCATATTTAAACAGTCTTTTTGCGGTTTAATATTCACAGACACTATATCGCGATTAGAATAAAGAACTTAAGAATAAAAAAAACTTACCATTCACAATCATCGCCTTGATCAAGTTGATCCTCGATCGAAATTAAATTGAAAATGCTCTTCCTCTGAGGCAAATTCTTCCAGAATTATTCCTCACTGTGTCTCAAAATGATGTACATGAATCTGACTAAGCTTGATACATTTTTTCGAGCTGATGCGGGCATTGTTGACTGTTGCATAGATCACCTCAGAATTTGCATTTGAATAGAGTACGCGCTCCATGGGCGTGGCCGCATTAATGGATAATGAGCTGACTCGCGAACGACTGACATTTCTCTCTTTTCAAACAGATTACATAAACAGAGAATATTTGTTTTCGATTCGACATGATTTAAAACCTGATGTTTCGACATTTATATATGTTGCATATTTGTGTGATTAGTATTCACTAAGTTACAGTTAATTTTCTGAGGACTATCAGAATGGACTTCATTGAGAAAGAGACTGCAGCTCGCGCATCATGTTAGTTTTCTTTATTTTGCAAAAAGCACAACATTTAGTTTTTACTGTGAGTGTACACAAATAAAAGAAGACATTCTGTAGTTTCAATTAATGTATTACTTTTGTCTGTATGACAAAAAAATGGAGTATTTTAAGTTGATTTTGCTACTATGTGAAAAAATTCCAGCAAAACACGCCGGCACGTTTCCCGACCCCTGAGTGTTAACAGTAAATGTATATACAGACCTTATGCCTTTTTGGGGGGTGCTTAATAAACTGGTAAGCTTTATATCTGTAAATCAACTCCAATGAACTATAATAAAGTGCGTGCTCTCCCTTTCATTACTGCCGTAATCGCTCTGAAGACTGTAAGCTGGATCACAAACAGTTGGTACTGATCCGTCCTTGAGTAACAACTTTTTAGCAATACAAATCCTGTGTTTTGTATTGTCCCTTTGTATTGACATTTGTTCACAAAGCAGTCTGGTGTAAAATGATTCGCGCAGACATAAATTAATTTAGGTATATGGGGATGCATTCCCTTAAAAAATAAAACTAATCCACTGCGTCTTCAGCGGCTCTGATGTCAGGAGTACATGGAGACTGTATGTTCACTCTTATATCCAACAAAAAAACACCTCAATTGCTTACGAGACATTCTTGTCGCTACAGCTACTCCTAGGGGTGGGCAAAATGCTAGTTAAAACTTCAAGTACTGTTTCTATCACAGTTATGCCAGTGTTATGGAAGTAAATTAATAACAAATGTCTTTGAAACAAAAAGCATGTCGAATTGTACTAATTATAATTATAATTCAATAATCCATATTCACCTTCCAGACTTCATTTTCAAAATGTTTGTTTCCAAAATATTGAGTCTAAAAATACCATCTATAACGGGGGTGCCTAATTCAGCTTCTGGAGGGCCACAGTCCTGCAGAGTTTAGTTCCAACCCTGCTCCAGCACACATACCTGTAGTTTTCAAATAATCATGAAGGGCTTAACTAGCTTGATCAGATGCGTTTGAACAGGGTTGTTGCCCGCTGCCACTCAGCCTTTCATATTCACCTCTCACGATGCACGTCTTTTACGTCATTAGAATGTGATCAGTATATGCAAGCGTCAAGTTGAGAGACTCAAGGAAGTGATTATCAGCTGGCTCAGGAGGCAAGATCACAAGAAAAGCTTGACGTGTGCCGGTAACTATAGATTATTTAAGGCTATTTTCTATTCAGTAGCATATTTATGTAACTGTTGTTGTCAAGTAAGCTTCATTCATAACTCGATTCCCCCATTGCACGCATGTGCGCAGGTGCTGGCTGCTCTATTCTCGCATTTGACTGCCACCGCCTTTTTTCCGATATCACGTTAATAATAAACATTTATTATTCGATTTTTTTAAATTTGTGAATTGATTAGAATCGTTAGATGAATAGATAGGGAGTAGGGCATGATAGGGATGATCACTTTCATTTGGAATTTGCCCCGTGAACCATTCGGTACGAATACACGTACCGTTGCACCCCTAATATATATATATATATATATACAAACCCGATTCCAAAAAAGTTGGGACACTGTACAAATTGTGAATAAAAAAGGAATGCAATAATTTACAAATCTCATAAACTTATATTTTATTCACAATAGAATATAGATAACATATCAAATGTTGAAAGTGAGACATTTTGAAATGTCATGCCAAATATTGGCTCATTTTGGATTTCATGAGAGCTACACATTCCAAAAAAGTTGGGACAGGTAGCAATAAGAGGCCGGAAAAGTTAAATGTACATATAAGGAACAGTTGGAGGACCAATTTACAACTTATTAGGTCAATTGGCAACATGATTGGGTATAAAAAGAGCCTCTCAGAGTGGCAGTGTCTCTCAGAAGTCAAGATGGGCAGAGGATCACCAATTCCCCCAATGCTGCAGCGAAAAATAGTGGAGCAATATCAGAAAGGAGTTTCTCAGAGAAAAATTGCAAAGAGTTTGAAGTTATCATCATCTACAGTGCATAATATCATCCAAAGATTCAGAGAATCTGGAACAATCTCTGTGCGTAAGAGTCAAGGCCGGAAAACCATACTGGATGCCCGTGATCTTCGGGCCCATGGACGGCACTGCATCACATACAGGAATGCTACTGTAATGGAAATCACAACATGGGCTCAGGAATACTTCCAGAAAACATTGTCGGTGAACACACTCCACCATGCCATTCGCCATTGCCGGCTAAAACTCTATAGGTCAAAAAAGAAGCCATATCTAAACATGATCCAGAAGCGCAGGCGTTTTCTCTGGGCCAAGGCTCATTTAAAATGGACTGTGGCAAAGTGGAAAACTGTTCTGTGGTCAGACGAATCAAAATTTGAAGTTCTTTTTGGAAAACTGGGACGCCATGTCATCCGGACTAAAGAGGACAAGGACAACCCAAGTTGTTATCAGCGCTCAGTTCAGAAGCCTGCATCTCTGATGGTATGGGGTTGCATGAGTGCGTGTGGCATGGGCAGCTTACACATCTGGAAAGGCACCATCAATGCTGAAAGGTATATCCAAGTTCTAGAACAACATATGCTCCCATCCAGACGTCGTCTCTTTCAGGGAAGACCTTGCATTTTCCAACATGACAATGCCAGACCACATACTGCATCAATTACAACATCATGGCTGCGTAGAAGAAGGATCCGGGTACTGAAATGGCCAGCCTGCAGTCCAGATCTTTCACCCATAGAAAACATTTGGTGCATCATAAAGAGGAAGATGCGACAAAGAAGACCTAAGACAGCTGAGCAACCAGAAGCCTGTATTAGACAAGAATGGGACAACATTCCTATTCCTAAACTTGAGCAACTTGTCTCCTCAGTCCCCAGACGTTTGCAGACTGTTATAAAAAGAAGAGGGGATGCCAAACAGTGGTAAACATGGCCTTGTCCCAACTTTTTTGAGATGTGTTGATGCCATGAAATTTAAAATCAACTTATTTTTCCCTTAAAATGATATATTTTCTCAGTTTAAACATTTGATATGTCATCTATGTTGTATTCTGAATAAAATATTGAAATTTGAAACTTCCACATCATTGCATTCCTTTTTTATTCACAATTTGTACAGTGTCCCAACTTTTTTGGAATCGGGTTTGTATATACATACAGTGCCCTCCACAATTATTGGCACCCTTAGTAAATATGAGCAAAGGCGGCTGTGAAAATAAATCTGCATTGTTTATCCTTTTGCTCTTTCATTCAAAAAATTCACAAAATTCTAACCTATCATTGAAGTAAAACAATTGAAAATGGGGGGAAAAGCTCATTATGAAATAAATGTTTTTCTCTAGTTCACTTTGGCCACAATTATTCGCACCCAATTATTGCAACGTCCTTTTCCCAAGATAACAGCTCTAAGTCTTCTTCTAAAATGCCTGATGAGTTTGGAGAACACCTGACAAGATATCAGAGACCATTCCTTCATACAGAATCTATCCAGATCCTTCAGATTCCCAGCTCCATGTTGGTGGTGCTTCTCTTCAGTTCACTCCACTCATTTTCTGTAGGGTTCAGGTCAGGGGACTGGGACGGCCATGGCAGAAGCTTCATTTTGTGCTCAGTGACACATTTTTGTGTTGGTTTTGATGTTTGTTTTGGATCATTGTCCCGATGGAAGATCCAATCACGGCCCATTATAAGATTTCTAGCAGAAGCAGTCAGGTTTTGATTTTTATCTGTTAGTATTTGATAGAATCCATGATGCCATGTATCTGAACAAGATGTCCAGGACCTCCAGCAGAAAAATAGGCCCACAACATTAAAGATCCAGCAGTACATTTAACCATGGGCATGGGGTACTTTTTATCCATGTGGTGGGTTTGCTGCCAAAAAGCTCTTTTTTTAGTTTCATCTGACCATAGAACCAGGTCCCTTTTGAAGTTCCAGTCTTGTCTGACAACTGAATATGCTGGAGATTGTTTCTGGATGAGAGCAGAGGATTTTTCTTGAAACCCTCCCAAACAACTTGTGGGGATGTAGGTGCTGTTTGATAATTTTTTTTAGGCTTTCTGAGACTCAAGACACAACTAATCTCTGCAGTTCTCCAGCTGTGATCCTTGGAGAATCTTTGTCCACTCAAATTTTCCTCCTCACCGCGCATTAGGGCAATTTAGACACACATCCTCTTCCAGGCAGATTTGTAACATTTTTAGTTGATTGGAACTTCTTAATTATTGCCCTGATGGTGGAAATGGGGATTTTCAATGTGTTAGCTTTTTTCTTATAGCCATTTTCTATTTTGTGAAGCTCAACAATCTTTTGCTGCACATCAGAACTGTATTCTTTGGTTTTTCTCATTGTGATGAATGATTAAGGGAATTTGGCCTTTGTGTTTACACATATTTGTACTCCTGTGGAACAGGAAGTCATGGCTGGACAATTTCATGCTCCTAGTCACCCTGGTGTGCTAAAAAATGTAAATATGAATGGGAATATACTTCAGAGATATTTTACTCATAAGAATTTCTAGGGGTGCCAATAATTGTGGCCAACATGTATTGGAGAAAAACATATATATATATATATATATATATATATATATATGTGTGTGTGTGTGTATATATATATATATATATATATATATATACACATATATGCTCACACCATACTTCCTCCACGCACTCACAGCCACTCGAGTACTAATCAGCCCTCATCACCCCTGCAATTACCATCACTACAAAAGGGCACACCACCAGTTAGTCAGCGTCTGGCCTCCCTATGGATACCTGCAAAGATCTCTGCGTTATACTTACCCAGTCTCCAGTGATCTCCTACATTTTTCTTCAGTGATCTCCAAGCTCAATCGTATCTCCCTGTTCTCCAGCACCTTCGTCTAATCCTCCTTTGTATGGGTGTGTGTGCTCCATCAGACTCCTCGTTCCACTGTGAAAGGTATCACTGTTATTGTATTGCATCATCTTCCCTTGAACTGTCACTCTGTTTCAGTAACTACCTGCATTTGGGTTTACCTCATCTCTCTGAGTCTGGGCATTACAGAAAGCATAACACCATGAACCTATCAGGATCATTACTATCAGATGACACCCTCTGCAGTCCACTCACTACACCAAGATCCATATCCATCTCAACTGACGCTTCTGTCACTCTCATAAGCTCTGCTTCTCCTCCCAAGTACAGCCACTCCCATGGTCAATCCAGCTCCCTACTCAGACTTGGCAGTGGACTGCAGTTGCTTTCTGCTTCAATGTTCCCAAACACAAAAGACGTAGCCACATCACTTTCCCACCAAACATGCCAAGATCTCATTCATTCGTCTCTACTCACAGAGAGAGCGCTATGGGCCGAGAGATTTTGGCACGAAGTCGGACCAGCCACCCAGTCACTCGAAAACTTCTCCCATCTTCCATTTCCGCAAAGTTTTTGGCCATCCTGCAGGGAAAGTGAACAGCTTTATAATTTTAAGCAAGGAAAAAGTACTATTCCTGATTATGCTTTTAGGTTTCGCACTCTAGAACGCCATGTGGGTGGAATGAACTAGCTCTACTCACTACCTATATCAGCAAGGACTTCAACAAGCATTGCAGCTGCATTTTTCTGCATATGATAAATCAATGGGATTTGAACGCTTCATCAAACTCTGCATCTGAGCCTTGCATCAAATGAAAGTCTGTCTTAAGGTTAGTCTGCAGCATCCACTACTCAACCATCAGCTCTCCAGAATCAGACAGCAAACCCATGCAGGTCTCCACCAGCTTCTACCGATGGTTCATCCATAATTATAGCTCCTAACCATCACTGCTCCGTTAACCTCCCTCCTTAAATCCAAGCCCAAGTCTCTGTCCTGGTCCCCAGAGGCCAACCCATGCCTTTCAGTGCCTCATGAAAGCCTTCACAACTGCCCCACTCCTAGTCAGCGTTCATACAGAGTTTTGAAAGTTTGGGGAAAAAAATTAACTGTTGACTTCTCAAGGTTTGAAATGTGCTTGAATTTTGAATACCCTTGAAAATTCTTGATATTTTTTCTTAGACTGTCTCAATAAAAAATAAGGAACCCACCCCACCCCTGGGGGGGAACTGTTGGTCAGCTGTCAACAAACCTGACTTCATTCCAGCCTTTGCCAGTCAGTCAGAATTTAACATTTTGGCAGTGACTGAAACATGGATCATTGCAGACAACGCTGCTCTTCAGCCCTCTTCACCGGCTTCACTTTGTCCCACACACCACGTCCAATGGGACAGGGTGGGCGAACAGGTCTATTTAGTTCCACCACCTGTAAATTCTCTTCTGTCCCTTGTCCCTGCAATTACACCTCCTTTGAATATCATGCCCTCACTGTCACTAATCCAGTTAAACTTCATCATGTTGCCATTTACTGTCCACCTGGTCAACTAGGCAACTTCCTGGAAGAGTTTCCTCTTTTTCGGAGGACGGCACTCCATTGGTAATTCTCAGTGACTTCAATATCCACTTAGACAAACCTCAAGTGTCTGACTTCCTTACTTTTCTGGCTTCATTTGACCTCACGAAACAGCACACCCCTGCAACACACAAAGCGGGCAAAGAATCATAACACTGCACCACTGACAACCATCTTGTTACTCCATTACATCTCTCAGACCGCTTCGTTTTCCGATTCTCTGTCAATTTGCCTTTATGTTCACAACTGACCCCTCCTCTGATCTCATTTCATCGCAACCTCCGCTCACTCTCCCCTACACAAATTTCCTCTGTGGTCTCGGCATCCTTCCCCCCAACTAACCACTTCTCTTGATGCCAACGAGGCAACAGACATTCCTTGAGTGCTCCACACTACCATCCTGCCTTGATGATATCTATCCTCTCACCTCCAGACTAGCATGTGCGACACCCTCCAGCCTCTTCACAGATGCTCTTCATGACCATCAAACCAAGCTCAGAATGCTGAGAAGAAATGGTGAAAGACTAAACACCCTGCTGACCTGAGCAAGTACCATTCTCTCCTGTCCCCTTTCTCCTCTAGCAATTCTGCTGCCAAGATATCCTACTACCAAAACAAAATCAGCAACGCCTCAGACACCCGGAGACTATTCAGAACATCCTCCTCTCTTCTCTGCACCCCTCCACCTCCTCCCACTTCTTCTCTGACTGCTGATGTCTTCGCCACTCACCCACACCCACTCTCCCCTTATAGAGAACAAGGTCTCAAGTTCTCTGTACCAGCCGTCCTACAACCTGTCCCTTAGATCCAATCCCCTCTCACTCACATCAACACATCTCTATCTACTGGAAAATTTCCTACCACATTCAAGCAGGCTCAGGTAACTCCACTCCTCAAAAAGCCAACACAACCCCACAGCAGTTGAAAACTACAGACCAGCCTCTCATCTGCCTTTTCTGTCAAAAACGCTTGAAAGAGTGGTGTTCAGTCAGTTACTTTTGTGCGTACCATGAAAATAAATTAAAATAGAAATAAAAACAAAATTCTGTGACTGCTGAAAACAGCATTTATTTAATTCTAATTTAGACATATAGCTCACTCCAAAATTAATGTTTAATTGTAAACACATTGTAGATAAGTGGACAGGCTGGCAATTCATAGTGATAAGCTGTTTCCTCACAAAAGTCAGTGTAATGAAATGTGTACTGAAGCCTTTCCTCCATTGACATACATTCAAAAAAGAGGCCACGCCTCAGACATCTCACAGGTATCACATACCAGTACCCAGGTTGTACACTAAGAAAACAGCGTGTTCGAATTTTAAAGATAGGACGCTTCTCATCCAGTGTGCAACCCTCTTTACACTTTTTGATAATCTTGAAAGCTCCTGCTTGGAGGACATAATTTATAAATCATAACCCACCAAATTGGCTAGTGAGTTGATGCGTATTACACCATGGGCTGATTTGCATTTGATGGGTTGGGGGAATTCATTTCAAACCCTGCCTGCAATGTCTCTTTTAATGTGTCCAGGTGCTGCCTCAAAGTCGGGGCGGGGGGGACGTGGACAAAAAGGATCTCTCTCAAGTCCACTAAAAACCAAGTCAATAATGGATGGTAAGATAACACCTGACACTTGAACACACACAAGCATGTGGTGTTGAAGTTCAAACCAATTACACATTAAAGAGTGCAAGTAACTCTTGTGGCACCACAGCTGGTGCACTTAAAATCACAACCACATCCACACTCAGTGTCTTTCTAATCTCCCTAACCTCCAAGTTTTCATGTGACATCACCATGTGAGAGTCCAGTGAATACTTTGTCTTTGAGGCATTGAGCCATTCTTTTAACCAATCCTTCTGTTGTGGTTCCCATAACTCAAATTTAGAATCATTCAGTTTCTTTTATTCTCTGTTTCATTCCTGTGATAGCTTCGAGGTTTATTTTAAATGATGTGAAATGGAAGGTGTAAACTGCAGCCTCGGGTGTTTTGCGCATTAAAAAAACTCATTAAAAGTCTTCTGTTTTCAGTTAAAAAGGTGTCATGTAAGCGGCCCCTAAGTTTAATGATTTTTGAATTGTTGAATAATTAATGATTTTTACAATGGAAGTGATTCAACTTACTTTAGCTTGATAATAACTTTTCCTAGAGCTGCTGTAAAGCCAAACCAATCTCTGTCCATTAATTTTCCTGTTATCACTGTGGAGCTGCTTTGAAACAATCTGTATTGTAAAAAGCGCTATATAAATGAAGATGACTTGACTTGACTTTTTTGTTTTTTTCCTTCTATTTACAGCCTTCCAGGCTTCAACCCAGAGGACCTCTCGTGGAAACACATCGAAGTTATATGCTGACGAGGTATACGCACATAGGGTACAACGGGGCTAAAGGCACACTTTAAGAAAAATGTGCTTTTCACTACTCCCATAGTATGATTGCAGAAAAAAATGTGTTTTTATTGAACATTGATGGAACAACAGATTTTGTGTAGTGGAAAAAAAATCATAAAAGTGGTTTGTTTATTTAAAAAATCTTATAAATGTATGAGGTGGCGAGGGGGGTCTTTTACTGCACACATGAGGTAAAAGGCTCACCAGCATGGGGCAAAAGGCACAAAGTATTGTTGATACAAATACTTAAGTTTAAATAATATATTTTTATTAGTTAATACTTGTTCGAAACAATCACTTTAGCAAAGTTTGTACTATTTTCGGTTCATTTTCATAAATAAAAGAATTAATTTTTGTTCAGTAAATACACTGTCATTAAAATGTTCATTTTAAAAATACAGAAACAAAATAATTTTAAAAAGTAAAGATTCTGAAAGCATTGAATGAGATCCAATAATAATTAAATATACCTGTACAGTAGTAACAAATAAATTATATTTTATTATATGAAATGATCATTATCATATTTTTACATATGATGGTTTCATTATAAATATGGTGATTATCTCTAAGGTGGACACCCAGCCTAATGATATTTACCATCTGAATCTAACCATGTCATGTCAATACATGGAAAAGTCAGCCAGTTTTTTATTATCATGTTAATTATTGTGCATTTAGCCCCAACAGCAGGGGTGCCTTTAACCCCAAATACCATACTTTTATATATTCTTCTGTTATTGAAATGTTTATGTTTATATTAATGTTTTATGTTTATATATTCTTCTGTACAGCACTTTGGTCTACTTCGGTTGTTTTAAAGTGCTCTATAAATAAAGTTTGATTGATTGATTGAAAAACTGTTGCTTTAATTAACTTGAACAAAACTGAAAAACATTAAGACCTTTGTCTCAAAATATTTTCAATAATTTTATCCATTCTCATTTGCTACATAAATCAACCTAACTCTAGCCCTAATATTTTAAAAAAAAAACATTAAATATTAAATATTATCAAATTAGTGCAGAATCAACTTAGTGTTGCTGTTCACAATCTCATCAAGGATCAGCCAAATTTCCATGTACATCATCAAAAGCGGTTGTTAAGAAAAGTGCTGAGCTGAATTTTTGTGCCATCTAGTGGTTTAAAAGAGAATAAAGTCAAATGTGCCTTTTGCCCCAGTGTGCCTTTAGCCCTGTTGTACCCTATATCTGCATGTCTTTGACTGTTAAAAGCTAAATGATAATTCTGTTAACCCTTTTATGAGAACACACAATGATGATAAGAGAGATCTACTTTTTTTGACAAGTACAATTACCTTGTTTAACCAAGTCCAAATCAGTTTCCTATTTAAGCTTCTAAAAATCAAATAAAAGAAAAAGAAAAAAAATCATTGAAGCTTTTAAGTCTAAGCCCACAACAAATTGACATTAAGCGTGCTGGGCAACCAACAATAATCTAGCCTTGAGGTCATGAACGCATGAACTAACTTTTCTGCATTTGTCATTGAGAGCATATGTCGTAATTTAGGTATATTTTTAAGTTGGAAAATGCGGTTTTACAGTTTGGTTACCAACATTCTTCGAAATATCTTCTTTTGTTATGGAGATTTTTTTTTTCATACAGTCATACAGCTTTGGAATGACATGAGGGTGCGCAAATGACAGAATTTTAGTTCACCACAACCTCATTCAGAAAAAAATATGCAATTATAACAATTTTCATAAAATAGTTATCTGCAATCATAACTATATTTGGATAGTGTATGTAGCTACAGGTACCTGTTTCTGTATAGAGATTTTTTACAAGAGAAGAGACTGCATAGGTCCTTCACAAGATTCAGGATGGGAAAGTGGTCTTCCTGTTCTGTGATATGTAATTTGATTTCATTTGGACTTTTATTTATTCTTCTTTTCTTTCTCTGTGATCAGATCACCATAGAGGACAGTGACTCAGATGAGAATGTTTCATTTTTAAAATGTTCTGGGTCAAAACAAAAGTAAGTGGTTTACATGTTTACATTTGCTTTGCTCTTTAGTCTTGCTCTGCCAGGTCATTCAGGTTAACTGGCATGGATGAAGTTTGCTCTGATGTATCGGAGACTGATAAAAGAGTGAAGAAATAAATGTTTAATAAATGAGTTGGGCTTGGCTCATTGGTCGATTATTTGTATGACTAAAAACTGTGTCAAGTGTTGCGAAAAGTATTAGTTTTGTTTCATAGATTGAAAAGAGCTTTGATATTATGCAAACTGGCAATAGAAAAACCTTTATTAAACTGTTATCTTCCCTTAAACACTTGTATAATGCTTGCAGACAATACAATTTAACAGCATAAGTTATTCACATCTGTATAGACAGGTTTTCTGGATTCAGTTAAGCAGAGAAACCCCAAGACTAAAAGGTTAAATACTGTAAACTGTTAAAGGGTTAGTTCACCCAAAAATAAAAATTTTGTCATTAATTACTCACCCTCATGTCATTCCACACCCGTAAGACCTTCGTTCATCTTCGGAACACAAATTAAGATATTTTTAATGAAATCTGAGAGGTATGACTCGTCCATAGACAGCAATTTAACCGACACTTTAAAGGTCCAGAAAGGTACTAAAGTACGGTGACCGGGAGGGGACATGTTCGGTTCACTTAGTTTGTCGTGGCCACGACATATAAACTCGTGGGATCATGATAGTAAGTCGTGGCCACGAGATCATTTTGTCGAGGTAACGACATCCTTCAGTAGCGGCCTCGAGATCATATGGTGAGGGAACGTTATATTTTTCTCATGGCCACGACTTCATTATGTTGAGGGAACGACATCTATTTCTCATGGCCACAAGTTAAATGTGTAAACAACCTGTGCAACCATAACAATTATCAAATCGAATTATCAAAAATGGATAAGACTATAATAATATTTATTTTTAATTAAGAAAAAGTGTGGAATTAAGAAATGATTATATTAACATATTGCATATTATATTGTATTGTGCCCGATGTTGCCTAGACAGCATTCGAATGAAGTTTGTTATTATCAGTAACAATGATAAAAGGATAGCCTATGTCAGAACATAAAATAATATAGGCCTACAATAAAACATTTTTATCCATCCCATCTCACAGCCTTTTTAATCCATTCACTGTTCATGTCTTTATTTATCTTTATTATTATTATTATTATTATTATTATTATTATTATTATTATGCCTATTAAACCTAAATAAAATGAAATATAGCCTATATATTAAATTCCCGTACATGAACTTCCTGTAAAATTCCTGTGCGCCTACAGAAATAAAATAAAATCAAAGCTTGTATATAGGCTATATACAAATAATAAACAAAATATTCCTTTGTTAATAGTAATAGCTAATAGTAACACTTTTTTTTTTTTAACTTCATTCAAATGCTGTCACTGGCACGAGGGGCTACAAGTGAAAACAGACGCTCATTTAAGCTACTGTAGTTTATAGACTATACAGAATACAGTATACAGAAATACAGTCATAAAGTCAAAACTTTATTGATTGGGCATCTACAGTATTTGCAAAATACAAACTTTAAGTAATAAGGTAGCCTACAGAATGTTAATTAGATAAAGAGATATGGGAAATGAAGGGGAAAATAAAGCAAATATGTATTTACAATGAATAGCTAAATTTAGCTTAACTAATAATAATATAAAAATATTAAATAAAAAATAAACGATCAGTAAATGGATTTAAAAGATGGGATTAAAAATGTATAAGGCATATTCTTTTAACATTAATTAATAAACTTCATTTGAATGCTGTCTAGGCAACATCGCACGCAATACAATATAATATGCAATATGTTAATATAATCATTTCTTAATTCCACACTTTTTCTTAATTAAAAATAAATATTATTATAATCTTTTCCATTTTTGATAATTCCAGGTTGCTATGGTCGCTCAGGTTGTTTAACTGATATATCGTTCCCTCACCATATGATCTCATGGCAACGACTTTAAATCGCGGAGCCACGACATAAGGATGTCGTTACCTTGACAAAATGATCTCGTGACCACGACTTATCACGTTTCCACGAATATCTCGTGGCCACGACATATTATTATGTTCCCACGAGTTTATATGTCGTGGCCACGACAAAACTAAGTGAACCGAATATGTCCCCTCCCCGTCACTGTACTAAAGACATTGTTAAAAAAGTCAACATGTCTCCAGTGGTTCAACCTTAATTTTATGAAGCGACGAGAATACTTTTTGTGCGCAAAAACGAACCAAAAATAACGACTTTATTCAGCAATCTCTTCTCTTCTGTGTCATTCTCATACATTGTTTACGTCCAGTGCTCCCAGGTTCTACATCAGAACGCCAATTCATTATTGGCAGGCTCCTGCGTCCGCATCACACACATGCATCGTGGTGCTCACGTGATCAGCTTTGGCCAATAATGAGCCGGCATTCGGACGTAAACACAGAAGCATTCACTATGCTTACTGCTGCAACTACATAAGGATAATGACAGGGAAGAGAAGAGATTGTTGAATAAAGTCATTATCTTTGTTTTGTTTTTGCGCACAAAAAGTATTCTCGTCGCTTCATAAAATTAAGTTAAACCACTGCAGTCACGTCGACTGTTTTAATGATGGTCTTTAGTACCTTTCTGGACCTTGAAAGTGTCAGTTAATTTGCTGTCTATGGACGAGTCATATACCTCTCCGATTTCATCAAAAATATCTTAATTTGTGTTCTGAAGATGAACGAAGGTCTTACGGGTGTGGAACAACATGAGGGTGAGTAATTAACGACAGAATTTTTTGGGTGAGCTTAACCCTTTAACTATTTAAAAAAAAAAAAAATCTTCTGTTTTTGCTTAACCAATAGGCTGACTTCATTAAGCTCCAGTAAGAGAGGCTCCCAGAGTCAGAGCCAGTCTTTAAAAGGAGTATGCTTTGATGATGACGACGATGAGGTAAAGTTAATTTTTTTTTTTTTTTTTTTTTTTTTTTTTTTGATTTGTTCACAAATTTATCTTTATCATTTTTTCTCCTTTCAGGATGAGTTTGATCCATTCAAGGGGTCAAGACGGCAATGCAGATGAGGAAATAATTCCAACTGCTTGTATAGTCCTAAATAATCCTCTTCTTTTTTCCCTCAATGCTTCCACAGTTTTTGCAGATATTTGAGTAAACTAGTTTGTTCAAGGTTTACATGCCTACAATTGTTTTAAAAACGTTAAATGCTGAATGTTGAACACTTCTGTCTTTTATACTGGTCTTTTATTGTCCCAAGGCTTTACTTGAGGACATGCATTCATGTGTGTTTATCAAAGCAAAAGTATGTTTATGTCTGTTCCATGCCATTAAAACCATAAATATGTCACTCTTCTTATGTGTACATTCAGGAAAATAATTGTTGCTACAGGGCAGAATATTCTTGTATTTGCGGCTGACAATTCAGACAGGGAGAGTCATATTAGTTTGTTTTATCAGTTCAGTGTTAAGTGTGTTTGTATATCAACAAATATATTTTACAGAAAAATACTGCTACAACAATCAACCCCAAACTCATATTTCCCCTGCAAGTATGTTAATCAGTGCATCTAAATGTCCACAGTCTGTATTTGGGTTAATATAAACATGTGCAGTCACACAAAAGCACTGAAATATTGCTATAAATTGCAATGACACTTTCTCCTCTGACTTTCAGGAGGTTTGTGTTTTTTGTAATAACCTTGTTGGTAGACTCATTTCAATGCAACAGTCCTACCTTAATGTAATTGTCTGGTTTTTGCCAGGTTTCTCTCAAACAAACCTTATTTAACCATATAATTAACAATAAGTGCTTTTGTAGAATGGGATCGAATCTAGTTGAAAAACCAAAGCTTAACAGGTGTTATCTGTAGTATATCAATTTGCCTTTAGTTTGACTTCAATCAAATGTCTCTTTAATGGTTTAGAGTGTTTTGTATGTAATAGTTTGTTAGTCCAAGGAAGAGACAATGTTTGTTCAGGGAACAAAGTCTCTAAATTATGATATCTAGATGACAAAGTCTTTATGTGCTAAAATCAGGGGTGTGTGGCACATATTGACCGCAAACACCCTTCTGAAACCTAAAATGACAAATGGGACACCCTGCGGTCTCATGGACTTAACGGATACACGCACCCGGCAGCCATTGTTAGTCCATAAGTCTATAAGTCCACAAGACCGTAAGTGCATACAAAGTGTGCCATTTGGGACAGGGCCTCTATTAAAATGCAGTAAAAATGTCCCATTGAGTATTTGTATTTTAGGCTATATTTATATCATATAATATAGTTAAGCAATCACAGAAAGAGTGCCGTTTTCCCCCCAAATATCAGCAAATACTATACTGATTTTGTACAACAGTTTAAACAAGGAGTTAATATTAAGTGACTTACATTTTAGACGCAATATTGCTTGTTTTACTCTATTTCACCGACGAAAAAATTTCCAAACAAAGCCACAGCTAAACTGTTCTCTGTTCAACACACCGCGGTGTTTCGTTACTTAATGAATCAGTCCATTTTAACGAATCGGTTGAATAAATGATTCAATGACTCACTCAATAAGAAAGTCAAATACATCTAAATGCCACTTCAGATGCAGCTTCTGTGTTTCCACTGCATTGCAAAGACAGATTTAGTTGATACTGATTTCATTTGATTGGTAACAGCTTAGTGTCTTACATTATTACATTTAATCAATAAATTAGAATTATGACATAATAAATTATGCATAGGCTGCATTTAATTAGGTAAGAAAAATTATGAAGGTAAAAATGCAGATAAAAGGTAAAAATCAGTTTAAAAATTTAATTTTTGCTGCGAACTAGCCACCACACAGAATATGAAGAATAACACAAACTTAAGGAGTCAGCTGTCCATGGCAGCCCTAAACCTGCCAAAGTACCAGCACAATAACACACTCAGCAAAAAAATCATCTGATCATATCGACAAAATCCCAGAAAATATCAAAACATCATTTTTTTTTGACAATATCGCACAGCCCTAGCTAAAATTGAAATGGCCTTGGTGACATTAGGAAGCTGGCAGACGGACAGCTACTTGTTTAACTTATTGGCATATTACACAATACATAATGAGTCACCTGTTGCACAATCAGCCCATTTTGCACCTGTTATTCTCCGCCCTATTTGAGGGTGCATTACAGAGGACATAAGGGCTTCATACTAGGCGTACAGCTCTAACAAAATCCAAATTTTGAGGGCTTCCAATCTTTTTTATGGTTCTTTGAATATGTGGGCATCAGTACATCATAGATACATGAAATAAGTTCTTTTCAATTGATGTAGTGAACACAGATACAATGTATTGTAATGTTTAACATGACAAGTTCTGGGGTCCATAAAAAAAAGATTGGTACAGTAAAAACTGTCCAACATTTGGACTTTGTTAGAGCAGTAGCCCTTTTGTCCCCTTTAACACACCCTTAAAGGAGGTGGAGAATAAGAGACACGAAATGGGCAGATAGTGTAACAAGTAATGCATTCAAGGGTCCATAAAAAAACTCACAAAGGGGGTAAAGAATAACTGGCACGAAAAGAGCTGTTGGTACAATAAGCACCTCTGTTTATTGTCAAATATGCCTAGTTCAGTGGTTCATTAAAAAAAGTGATTGTTACAGTAAAAACTGTTCAGAATCAAGCTCTTGTGTCTGCTTTAACGCATCCTCATAGGAGGTGGAGAATAACTGGCGCGAAATGATGGTGCAGTTCCAAATTCAATGCGTCTCCATTCACTTTCATTGTGTACATTCTGCTATAACTCATTTTGTGTTCAATGGTTGAAAGTAATTCAGGCTTTAAAGTTGCATGTGCTGATTGGGTAGATTATCTGAACATGCTCCTCCTGAACTTTGTTAATAAAACATGTCATCATAACTCAGATCTTTTTGCTTGCCCATTTTTCTTGCATCCAGCATGAAATTCAAGAACTGACTGGTCACTTGCTGCCTTGAAAATGTGGGCATCAGTACATCATAGATGCATGAGGATTGCTCCTGTCTGCTCCTGTCTGCCTCGCTGCTCAGAGTGGTTTGCGTCTGTAGCTCTGTATAGCTTTGTTTTGAATTTCTTACTATCATTCCTTGTTGTTTATATTATCATCACCATATATCTGATATTGTCTAATATTGCCTATCACATTAATCTGACGTCGCTAGCTTTTTAATCTTTTAATCTAGATTGCTATCACAACGCGTTAGCATTTCGCTAGCCTGTTAACATAGAGACTGTGTCTGTACCCCGAATTAGTAAATACAAAAAACATCCAAACCCATTTAATGGTAAAAATTTAATTGATGTTCAACAAATAAAAAACCGAGATAATACTGATAAATGATAAAGCTTGGGTTGCTGAATATTAGATTCCTTTCTTATATCCATGTAGATAATGATAAAGATGCATTGGGATTGGCATTTACAGACATTCTAAACTCTATTGGAGTTAGACAACACATGTCAGGACCCACTCATTGTCGTAATCATACTTTAGATCTAATATTGTCACATGGAATCGATATTGATGCCGTTAAAATTCTGCAGCAGAGCGATGAAATCTCAGATCATTATTTAGTCTCATGTATACTACATTTAGCCAAGGCTGCAAAACCGCCACCCAGCCATAAATATGGTAGAACCATCACTTCTCCACTAAAGATTGCTTTATAAATAATCTTCCTGATCAGTTTCATCGCTTTAGCATACCAGACAGCTTAGAAGACCTCGATGTTGCAACAGAAAATATTGACTCTGTCTTTTCCAGCACATTAGACGCAGCTGCTCCTCTGCGCTTAAAGAAGATTAAGGAAACTAATCCAACGCCGTGGTACAACAAGCACACTCGGACTCTTAAGGGAGCTGCCAGAAAAATGGAGCGCAGCTGGAAGAAAACAAAACTAGAAGTTTTTCGCATTTCGTGGAGAGAGAGAATGATTGAGTACAGAAAGGCCTTAAAAAATGCTACTTATTTTTCAAATCTCTTAGAGGAAAACAAACACAACCCCTAGGTATTTATTTGATACAGTGGCTAAATTAATGAGAAATAGAGCTTCAACTTCTGATGTTTCCAAACAGCACAGCAGTAATGAGTTTATGAACTTCTTTACTTGCAAGATTGACAATATTAGAGAGAAAATTATAACCATGCATCCATCTACTACAGTATCGCGTCAGACAGTGCACTGTAGTGTCCCTGAGGAAAAATTCCATTCATCCGTTGCTATAGGAGAGGAAGAATTCTCTAAACTTATTAAATCATCAAAATCAACAACATGTATGTTAGACCCTATGCCGACTAAGCTATTGAAAGAGATGCTTCCAGAGGTCATAGATCCTCTTCTTAATATCATTAATTCATCTTTATCACTAGGATACGTACCGAAAACTTTTAAGCTGGCTATTATTAAACCTCTTATTAAAAACCACAACTTGATCCTAGAGAATTAGTCAATTACAGGCCGATCTTGAATCTACCTTTTCTGTCAAAAATACTAGAAAAGGCAGTTTCATCACAACTATGTTCCTTTTTAGAAAGAAATGGTATCTGTGAGGATTTCCAGTCAGGATTTAGACCGTACCATAGTACTGAGACTGCTCTCATTGCTCCTATCATCCGATCGTGGTTGTATCTCTCTGTTAGTGTTATTAGATCTCAGTGCTGTTTTTGACACTATCGACCACAATATTCTTTTGAATAGACTTGAAAATTATGTTGGCATTAGTGGAATTGCATTGGCATGGTTCAAATCTTACTTATCTGACCGTTATCAGTTTGTAGTAGTAAACGAAGAGATGTCATATCGATCACAAGTTCAATATGGAGTACCGCAAGGCTCAGTACTAGGACCGTTGCTTTTCACTCTGTACATGCTATCCTTGGGAGATATCATTAGGAAGCATGGCATTAGTTTTCACTGTTACGCTGATGATACTCAGCTCTATATTTCTTCGCGCCCTGACGAAACTTACCCATTCTCAAAATTAACGGAATGCATAGCTGACATAAAAAATTGGATGACCAGTAATTTCTTACTACTAAATTCAGAAAAAACAGAGATTCTAATTTTTGGACCAAAAACTTCTCATGTAATAACCTAGAATACTGTCTAACACTTGATGGCTGCTCTGTTAAGTCTTCGTCGTCAGTTAGGAACCTGGGTGTGCTCTTTGATACCAATCTTTCATTTGAAAGCCATGTTTCTAGCATCTGTAAAACGCATTCTTCCATCTTAAAAATATATCTAAACTGCAACATATGCTCTCAATGACAAATGTGGAACAGTTAGTTCATGCGTTCATGACCTCAAGGCTAGATTACTGTAACACTCTACTGGGTGGTTGTTCCGTTCGCCTGTTAAACAAACTACAGCTGGTCCAAAGCGCAGCAGCTAGAGTTCTTACTAGAACCAGGAAGTATGACCATATTAGCCCGGTTCTGTCAACACTGCATTGGCTCCCTATTAAACATCGTATAGATTTTAAAATCTTGCTACTTACTTACAAAGCACTAAATGGTTTAGCTCCCCAGTACCTGAGCGAGCTCTTAATGCATTATAGTCCTTCCGTCTATTGTGATCTCAGAATTCAGGCCAATTGATAATACCTAGAATATCAAAATCAACCGCAGGCGGTAGATCCTTCTCATATTTGGCACCTAAACTCTGGAACAATGTTCCTAGCATTGTTCGGGAAGCAGACACACTCAGTTTAAATCTAGACTTAAAACGCATCTCTTTAACCTGGCATACACATAACACATTATCAATATATGTTTTTAAATCCGTTAAAGGATTGTTAGGCTGCATAAATTAGGTCAGCCGGAACCGGGAATACTTCCTATAACACCAGATGTACTCGTTACATCAGAAGAAGAATGGCATCTACGCTAATATTAGTCTCTCTGTTATCCCGAGGTTGACCGTAGTCAGTCAGAAGTGTCAGCAGAGATTGTGTCAACTAGATCATCCCATGTGAAGGCCTCACCGACACGACAGCCAGTGGCACAGATTCCCAACAAACTGTCCCATATTGGCGTGATGGGCTGTTGTAAATGACCTAGATTTTTGATAGCCAACCATCATGTGTTAGATACCCGGGGCCATTATTAAAGTATTGGAGCCTTACTTGGTGAAATTTCAGTTCTGTAAGATATACCATGCTTTAATTCTTCTAGAGGATGGGATGCAGACAGGTCAAAGATTTGTGACAGATTAGGCAGAATAGGCAAAATGAATAAACCAGTCTTATCTCGCTGACATGCCTTTCCTGCCATAGAAATCAAGGGCCTGTTCTGCCTTTTTGGGGGGTTGTCACAGACACCTTGGCACTTAGTTTTGTTGTTGGGAGAGGGGGTTTGCTGGATTATTCATTAAAAATAATTAATAATTATGTGTCTGATTGGTCCAGGCACTACATCATATAGAATGATGTTTGGGTAGATCCAGCAATGATTTAAGACATTCGTGGGTACAAGGAGAATTAAAACACAGAATTAAGGAGAGCAAGGATGTTTATAGAAGGAAACTGGAGAAGAGCTTGGATAACAACAATACTAGGGATGTGTGGAGTGGGATAAGAAAGATCACTGGTTTTCAGAGAAAAGGTGGAGGTGCATTGGAGGGTAATGTGCAACAAGCAAATGAGTTTAACCTATTTTTTAACAGCTCCGATATTGGTTCCTCTACCTTTAGTAGCCACCTTACCATTGCTACCTCTACTACTTCTATTGGCCCCCCTCCCCCTAGTGTTTCACTGACCCCTTCCAGACCACTCTCATACTCTTTATCATCCTCCACAAACTTCTGCGTCCATTTCAGCCCACCTATGTCACCTCCATGTCAGATTGGACTATATATCACAGCCAATAAGGTGAGAAAAGAGCTGGAAAGGTTAAATCAGTGTAAGTCTGCTGGACCAGATGGCATTAGTCCTCGTGTGTTGAAGGCTTGTGCTAGCCAGCTGTGTGGAGTACTTCAGCATCTCTTTAACTTAAGCTTGCACCTTCAGAGAGTCCCATTGCTATGGAAAACATCTTGTCTGGTTTGAATGCCTAAGAATAGACATCCTATGGCACTAAATGACTACAGACCCATTGCACTAACCTCTCATTTAATGAAGGTTATGGAGAGACTGGTTCTGGCACACCTTAGACCGCTAGTGTATCCATCACTTGACCCTCTGCAGTTTTCTTATCAGCCCGGGTGGGTGTGGAAGATGCAATTATATATCTACTGCAGAAGGCATATTGTTTTTTGGATAGACCCAGTACCACAGTTCGCATCTTGTTTTTTGATTTTTCCAGTGCGTTTAATACCATCCAGCCAAGATTGTTGAAGGCAAAACTGGAAGAAATGCAGGTGGATGCTTCCTTAGTCACTTGGATCCATGATTATCTGATGGGCAGGCCTCAGTTTGTGAGATTACAGGGATGTGTCTGAACGTCTGATAAGTAACATTGGGGCCCCCAGGGAACTGTGCTATCTCCCTTCCTGTTTACAATTGCAAAAAAAAAAAAAAAATGTCTTTCATTTTTAGTCTATCTCCTACCCTGAAATCAGTTTTGCAGAGATGGACTAAAAATGAACTTGCAAAACTTACTGCCAGATTCTGGAAGATAAATTCTTCAAACAGTGGTACAAGAGGATGTGGTGCTGGTCCTTCAAGAGTCACTCTCAATCTGTCTGTCTTTAAAGCCTATAAAAAACAGTCTTCATGTATTTTACAACACTTCAGCTTGCAATTCTTATTAAGTGGGGGTCATTTTTTAGGATTCTTTACCTAACCTAAGTTTCTGAGATCCTGACACCTTGCACTTCTGGAGACTCCAGGTAGGTTGCAGTTCTGGAAAATGGTAGCGCTGGAGACTGAAGGGTTCCTGATGGTTTCACACTTAATTCTTCACCTTAATTCTTAATTCTTTTGCAGTTAACATGTGTCTTTTCTTTTCCACCTGTTTTTGTCTGACCCTGCTGACCCAATGAGCATTTCGCTGTACAATGGTCATGCCTTAACTGCAATTTCTAGTATTGCATTAGTATTGCATCCTTCTCATGGGCATTTAATAATTTTTGACTTTTCAGTCTGAGTTAAATGTCTTTTTTGGCTTATTTAATCTGTAAAAGAAAACGTATAATAATTATCCACACCTAAATATAAGGCGTTTTTCATTTCCAGCCTTCATAAACAATTATATATCACTTATAAATTATTAAATACAAAATTAATAGTAGTTATTAAGATTAATGTGGTTCGGAATTGGTAAGATGTGCCTGGAAAAAAATAGGATCAGAAAATCAACTTGCCTAATAATTCTGCACGCACTGTACTGGCCTCCTTTCTGCAGTGACATGCATCCGGTTAGCTAAAGTTGGGTATGTGTAGCAATGATGGCACAGTATGCATCATGGCAGACAGCATGAGGGCTGATTGAGGCATATGGCCCAGGTTAGTCCTGTGATATTTGAATTGAAATTGATAAATAAACTTTAAAAAGGATGCCTAATTTCTTGTTAGAAATAGATATTTTAGCAAATATTTGGAGAATAACTGATAATTAAGTGCAAGACATTTCTAAATTGTTATAAGGTCGTTCCTAAATACCTCTTATAACATTTGTGTTCCATCATAAATAGATAAAATTGACACAAGTATTGTTTTGTAATATATAATTAAATATTCCATAAAACACAATACGTACCTATACCTATAATGTTCCGTATCAGTTATAAAGTATTGCTACTGGCTTATAAGGCCCTAAATGGTTTAGCTCCTGTGTATTTAAGCGATCTTCTATTGCCCTACAATCCTTCATGCTCTTTAAGATCACAAAACTCTGAACTTCTGGTTGTACCTAGGATATCTAAGCCCACTAAAGGAGGGAGAGCGTTTTCATATTTGGCTCCTAAACTCTGGAATAGCCTTCCTGATAATGTTCGGGGCTCAGACTCACTCACCCAGTTTAAATCTAGATTAAAGACGCATCTCTTCAGCCAAGTATTCACATAACGCATCTCATATCCTTGTACTCCAGTTATATCAGATCAAATGCACATGACTATCTTTGGTTAATGTTATGAACAGCAGCTATACTAATTGTTCTCCATTTGCTTTTCTGTTTTATCTCGGGATGCCCATCCCGAGGTGACTAGAGAGTACATCAGCTCCAGTTTGGATCCAGCCTCTTATGAAGACTTCAGATGCCTCAACACCTGTGAAGAGAAGACCCCAACCTCTACGAGGACTTCAGATGACGCAAACTCTGGATCAACATGCACCAAGTTCAAATTTTTCTACATATCCTAATCATTGTTAACATGTATTCATTACTTCCATGAGCTCATTGTTTCTACCTTGAATTAATACATTGCTTAAATTAATACATTGTTAGCTAACTGTGTTATTTGTATATGTACATTTCTGAAATTACATAATTTGTATACAGTCACCTCTGATAACAGATTACTCTAAATTGTAATGTTGACATGCATTTTCTGCAAAGCAGCTTTGAAATATGTATTCTGAAAAGCGCTATACAAATAAATTTGAATTGAATTGAATTTAATACATTTTAGATTTAATTTTAAAAAATGTTAAAATATATACAAATACATGTTGTTTAGAGCAACCTATATTCCTGCACAGTTTAGCTTTAACTCTCAAACATAAAATTTACAGTTAATGGCTGAGATTTAGGGTGGTGCAGTGGCTGTCACCCCCCAGCAAGAAGGTCCTTGGTTTGAGTCACAGGTTTCCTCCACTATCTAAATGCATGCATAAATTGTCCATAAGTGTACATTTGTGTTTCCTTGCATGTTGATAGATCCATGGCTGAGTTTATTGGTGTCACTGGGCTAGATGTGGCTCAGTTTTGGGGTTTCTTTTTAAAGACTGGTTTTGATATGGTTTACTTAAGGCTAATATTTGGTAACACTATAAAACTTTTTTTTTTTTGCCTGGTTCAGGGTGAGTTATGGGTTATTAATTGGCTGAAACTTGAGCCAGTTATGGGCCCTTGTCTGTAATGCAAATCTGGACCACCACAGGACCGTCATTCTTTGCGGTGTGTGTGGTCAGAGGGAAAAAATGGGCAGATTTGGGCCATTAAAAAAAAATCAAGTCTCACATTTTCTTGGAGGATGGCTTCAAGGCTTCAAAGTGTAACAATGCCAGCTCCATAATCTACAACATCACTTCATGGATGCACCTTCTCTTACAAAAAGTTATTAGTACATTTCTATTCAATTTTATCTGCTCAGCGACCCAGTTGCCTATGGTGGACTCTACCACCTGGGGGACAGCGTCCCATCCGAGAAGCCAGTAGACTGCTGTAAGGCCCGTCCAATTGGCCCAACAACGGTTTCCAATAGAGCAGGTGAAGGTTTCCTGTGCGTTCTGTCTTTTCAGTGTGGCAAAGTAGTTTAATTCCAGTTTAATTAAACTAGTTTAGTTTAATTTACTTTTATCTGACATCGAATTTAGGTTAGAATGCCAACATTCATCCAGATTCCTATAACACTTTGAGACTCATCAGTCTTGGTCCCCTACTGAAAAATCCAGCATAAACCAGCATTAATTCCATGCTGGTTTATGCTGGTAAGTGCTGGTATAGTACTGGTATTGTCACAGTCACTAGCTCAGTCACCCTCAGCACTACACTTCCCACCATCTTCTCTGGCTCACACCTGTTCTCACGCTCCAATCACCTGCACCTGCAAGCCATTACCCTCATCAGGACTCACTATATCTGCAGTCACTTTCCTCACCTCAGTGTCTGGTCCTGATGTTGATACCTACCAGTCCACTTTCCTCACTCCTCACCTGATCACCACACATATGGTTCTCACCGTCATCCATCCTCATAGATTCTCTGCTCCAATCCTGATCATCCGGCTGTTTCCCATCTATCTCTACAAAGAAACAGAGACTGTTACGTTAAGTTCTTTCAAACAATCTACATTCCATCTACTCACCTGTTTGATTCCACTGATCTCTGCTACCAGTATTAAAGGAACACTCCACTTTTTTTGAAAATAGGCTCATTTTCCAACTCCCCTAAAGTTAAACAGTTGAGTTTTACCGTTTTCGAATCCATTCAGCCGATCTCCGGGTCTGGCGGTAGCACTTTTAGCATAGCTTAGCATAGTTCATTGAATCTGATTAGACTGTTAGCATCTCCTTAAAAAATGACCAAAGATTTTCAATATTTTTCCTATTTAAAACTTGACTCTTCTGTAGTTACGTCGTGTACTAAGACCGACGGAAAATGAAAAGTTGCGATTTTCTAGGCTGATATGGCTAGGAACTATACTCTCATTCCGGCGTAATAATCAAGGAACTTTGCTGCCGTACCATAGGTGCAGCAGGCGCAATGATATTACGCAGCGCCTGTGACCCTGCTTGCACAGGGAGCGTGCCTTGCAACCATGGAGACATTTGTGAGAGATGCTGCGTAATATCATTGCGCCTGCTGCACCCATGGTACGGCAGCAAAGTTCCTTGATTATTGCACCGGAATGAGAGTATACTTCCTAGCCATATCGGCCTAGAAAATTGCAACTTTTCATTTTCCGTCGGTCTTAGTACACAATGTAACTACAGAAGAGTCAAGTTTTAAATCAGAAAAATATTGAAACTCTTTGGTCATTTTTGAGAGAGATGCTAACGGTCTAATCAGATTCAATGAACTATGCTAAGCTATGCTAAAAGTGCTACCGCCAGACCGGAGATCGGCTGAATGGATTCGAAAATGGTAAAACTCAACTGTTTAACTCTAGGGGAGTTGGAAAATGAGCCTATTTTCAAAAAAAGTGGAGTGTTCCTTTAATAAACATTGTAAATTATATTACCCATGTTGTTTCCTTCTGTATGCTGACAGGTATAGTGCTGGTTATTGCTGGTATAATGCTGTTCCAGTTGATCGACCAGCATAGTCATGCTGTTCTCAAGCAAAACAGAGCTGGTGAAGCTGGTTCACCAGCATGGTCTTGCGGGGTTTGATTGTGAGTAGGCCAGCTGTCTGTATGCAAGCAGAGCTTTGGGACAAGCATTGTTTTTGCTTGCTTATTTCTATATTTAACACATTAATGATGTAATAGAAAAGCAATATATGATTTACCATGACTGACAAAACATATGATTTATTATATAATCATATGTTTAATAATATATAAAACAATTAAAATTTTCAGTTCTACTGTTAGTTTTTTTTTAATTGCTTTGGTGCAATTTTCACAAGCAATTGGTAAATTTTCAAAACTCTAAGTATTAATATTACAACAGATCATCAAATGTGCACTTTTTTTCAAATATTTCAGCATATTTTCAATTGTGAAACCACAAAGTATCCTTTTCACTACACAAAATGTGTTTCATCTATATAAATGTTTCATAACTGCCTTTTATGAAAAGCAAACTTTTGATTTGCATCTCTTTTCGTTCAGTTTAATACATTTGTCTATTATTTAATATAACTGAACTTAATGGTTAATCAATGAATCATTTGGTACAGCTATAGATTTCTAGATATTGATTCTATAAGCATAGTTTCTATAGAACTTGTTTGCAATTTCTGATATGGCTAACCAAATGTAATGAATTCTATTTACATTATAAGCAATTTACCTTAGATGATAACCACAATTTTCAAAGTGTGTGTGTGTGTGTGTGTGGTCCTGGTTAACCTGGTTAACCTTGCATTGTGAACAATGTCCCCAAAGTATGGTAATACCAGTAATTCTATACCTTTTTTGGTCCCCATGAGGAAAACAGCTTATAAATCATATGAAATTATATTTCTAAAAAATGTAAACTACAGTATAGATTCCATCATATGGTGCAGTGAGAACATTTACTGTATTGGCAGCAAACTCTTCTTGCACAAAACCTCATGACTATGTCATATTTCACATCTTCACACATTTTGATAACATTATGAACGTTATCAAACATAATGAATTTTATGTAAATTATGTAATTTAGGTAATGTAAGTGTATTTTCTAATGTGGCATCTATAGCCTGTTTTACTGTAATTCAGCAACAAGGGTGATTTGAAACATGTATCTTTCATTGTTTGCTATTGAATTAACTGACTGTTAAAAGTACTAAATTGAAAGAAGAACATACTGTTGTGTTTCGGTGATTAAACCAAATGTTCCCATTACATATCACAATGATCTTGTGTTTTGAAACAATGATTATGTGAATGAAAATTTGTACAAAGAATGAAAGCATGAGATCAGGTTTTGAAAGAATGACTAGCTGTGTTAGAACTGTGATTAGTTTGGAGTTTTGTACTAAGAGTTTTGAAAATATACACCTTGTGAAAATATTACCAAAGCAAATTAAAAAATCTGTAATGGTCATTTGGGAACTCGTGTGTGGAGATCCAGCTGTCAGTCACTGATTACAAAAAGTGTACACAGTAAAAGGTGTGTCATTGCAGTCAGGAGCATGAAATAATGTAGTCAATAATGATTGAAAGACAATTAATTCAACCAAAGTCATGGGCCAAGTGCCCAACTAAAGGGAACACTAATCATCATAATGGTGACTTCAGGCAGACTTCAACATTTATATATGTAACATATGAAGTAAATAAAGCCAAACTGGTTTATAATAAGTGAACATGGTAATGATAATATCTCACGAGAGGTTGTTTAATCATTGATTTTATTTGCAGTTGATTTCATCTAAGGCTGTGTGGCTGTGAGTCAGTTGGTTGTTCTGCTGTCTGCTTGTCTCTTCTCTTTTTTCAATTCTTGTTGTTCCTCTTATCTTCAGTGATTCTGCTTGTTAACTGTAGGTGTTCATCACTAATGATCAATCATCACTTGTAGAGTGAATCTACTTTATTTCACTAACTGCAACACTGCTTCAGTGTTACTTTTACTCTCATAAGAAAACTGGGCTGTGTTCATTTAACACTCAGGATTTTGCTATGTGCCAATAAACATAACCTGCAACATGTTTTTCTTTATTAAATAATTTAAAAAAAAATTTTGGATAATTGTCTTAATCTTTATTTAACTATGAACACACTAAGAAACGTGAGATGTGATATGTTTTGTTTTTGTGATATGTGATATGTCATACACAAGTTTTGTTGTGGTCTTGCTGGGATCATACCAGCACCCAAAAACAACATATGCTGGTCCACCAGCATCCCAAGCTGGTCCCAGAGTGCAAAACATACCTTATGCTGGTCCACCAGCACACCCATTTCCCATGCTTACTGATATAAAATTATAATTAACCTTTATTTGGAGTATTTCTTTATTGCACAATGCACATTTCTTAATATTATGCCTAAGTGTTTTACAGTTTTTCTCAGTCGATTTGATACATTTCTCCAAACTCAGGTCACTGTTCTCAAAACAGTTAACACAGTGATCTGAACACTTTGTAATTGTCCTAAACAGGTTGTAAATTTTCCTTCATTTCATGCTAATTTTAAATCACATGCATCATTTTCTCAAAACACTGTGCACAAAATTCCCAAATGTTTTCACAATAGTTCATACAGCCAACCAAAACTTTAATATATCAGGTGAAAACAATTGCAGCTCTTTTTATTGGTTTTACAAAAATCATAATCATTTGTGCACCATTTTTCCAAACACAACAAACAAAACTCTGTTATTTGTTAAAATCTCAGTTGTACTTGGAATGTTCTCAATCAGCCCCACATATATCTGATGAGTTAGTAATACACACAACAAAGGAAATGCAAATTTCCTAATTGTTTACACAGCTATCTCAATTACAAAAACTATAAAAGGGGAAAGAAAAACAAAAACAACAAAAGAAGAAGAATGGGAAAAGGAAGAGATGTAAGAGTGAGGGGTTTTGGAGAGGATAGAGGAAGGGTAATACTGAGAGGGAGAGGAACAGTGGAAGAGGTGAGGGGAAAGGAATAGAGGAATATAGGAAGAGGAGAGGGAGCAAGAAAAGTTGAGGATGTAGGAAGAGGAGAAGAGGCCGGAATGGAGGGAGAAGATATGGTAGAGTGGAAGGCAATGGTATTAGTGGAAAGAGCAAGAGAAGAAAATATAAGAAGACATGGACAGAGGGAAAGAGAAGAGCAAGGTGTAAGAGGAAGGAGGAGAGGTAGAAGAATAGGGTACAGACGAGTTTCAAATGAAATCAGAGCCAACCTGGTCTTTCCTTGAGATAAGCTGGAAAGATAATTCAGCCCAATATAAACATTGTGCCACAGTCAATGTCCCTGGACGACAAGTGCTCCAATCCACTGGTGGTGTGGCACACAACGCTGTCTTGGGGCCACACAACACAGAAAGGCTTCTATAAATTGTTTAAACTCCCTCAATGAAATCAACTTTCCACAGGGTCATCAGGAGCAAACTGAGCAAAATTGTGTAGCAATGTCCACTTTCACCATTCAGCACCGGTACAAGAGTGGTTTGAGCATCACCCACATTTCAGGATGGTGTTCCTTCCAGCATATTATTCTCTTGGAGATGGAAAGCATATGATCACAACCCTTACAACCAAGTAAATCTTCTTCAAGTGATGAAAGAGGCTTGTGGAGAAGTTGAGGCACAAGGATGGATCCAGCATTCACTGCTTTTTTCCCATGATGCATGACTCGTGAAAATATATGCTGAGATGTTGATTTGCCAAATTCTTTGGCCAGATGTAAATGACAGGCAAGATCTATAAAGTTCATTGATTCAATGATTACAGCCTGGCACTAGCCTTACACTGCCTTACCACTTCCAAAGTGTGTGCTAGATTCTTTAGTGCTTCTTTAGCTGCGCAGCATCAAGACACCATGCCTGAATAGCGGACGGTCTGGAGTCCCTTAAGACATAGCAAAACAACTCAACGACCAGACATTTATACCTTGCAGATTATGTTAAAAATGTTCAAATTGCATGAGACCTGCATGTGCTTTGGTAGATTAGATAGACATTACACATGGGTTATTTTTACTCTCCTACAAGGCTTGCTATTTTGTGAGAACAATTCACAGAACATTTCAACATCACTGATTTCAACATAAGCATATTTTTAATCATAAAGCAGAAACATATTAGAACAATAATCATTAAAATCCATAATTTTCCTCTTTTCTTTAAATCACTTTTCATAACACTTTTTCATTTGTCAAAAACTTTCCATCACAGAGTATACTTTCAATCTACTTTTTATGTACTTATCAGATATATACTCATAACAAAATTTCACTTAAGTTTTCTTGGCTTATGTTGATAAGTATATGTCATGAATATGGCTCCCACAGTTCATCCTCCGGACCGCCGGAGGGAGCCATCACCGGAATACTGATTCTCCACCATTCGGACTCCATTTCCCATAGGCCCTCATTCCTGGGACTGATTGCACACACACCTGCACTGCATCACACACACACTATATAAGACACGCATACACACCACATCTTTGCGAAGTCTTGATTTGCTGTGGTGATCATTTCTGAGCGTTATTCTGTGGACTGATATCTTGTTGTTACCTGGACTGTTTACTGTGAACCCCTGCTGCCGGCCCTGACTCTTGCCTGTACCCTGAACTGTGTTTGTTTGCTGCCTGCCCCGATCCTTGCCTGTGACCTGACTCTGATTCTCTGCTGCCAGCCTCGATCCTTGCCTGTCCCTGTTTACGGTACTGCTCTGCCCTTGTCTGTACTACTGCTGTTCTTAATAAAGCTGCAAATGGATCCACACTCTGTTGACCCTGCATTACAGAAGACTTCGCCATCCAGCAGCTTTGCTACAGATATCCACCGAGCTATCAGCTCAAGCCAATCAGTTAGCGATGCATCACCACCAACTGAATCGCTTAACCTCGTTAACGGAGGAGCTGGTAAAGACACTACAGGGCCTACGCCTCAACCCCGCCAAGGCCGCCACGCCGCCGCCCGCTGCACCTGCCACGCCAGTTTTCCCAAATCCTCCAGCCGTGAATCCCCGTCTGGCCTTACCTGAGAAATTCGATGGCACTCCAGCGAAATGTAAGGGGTTTCTTCTACAGTGCTCGCTGTATGTCAATCAGCAACCCTCTCTGTATCCCACCGAATCAAGCCGAATATCCTTTGTGTGTTCTCTGCTAACCGGCAAAGCGTTGGATTGGGCTACTGCTGTCTGGAGAGATGATAAATCCGTATTTCCCACATTCACTGGGTTCCTGCAGCGATTCAGAGAGGTATTTGAACATCCCGCGGGGGGTCAAAGTCCGGGCGATCAGCTGCTCTCACTCACACAGGGCAAAACCACGGCAGCTGAATATGCCTTGCAATTTCGCACTCTGGCGGCTCAAACCAACTGGGTGGAGGACACATTGAAGCTGCTGTTCCGTCGAGGTTTAACCATGGAGTTACAAGCAGAACTCGCCTGCCGGGATGAGGGCAGCTCACTAGATTCATTTATTGATCTCTCCATTCACATTGACAACCTTCTTCGCTCACGACGTTTCCCACGAGTCTCCAGCCCAATATGTCAGAATCCCGAGCCCATGCAACTGGGTTACACCCCACTCCAGCCGGAGGAGAGAGAGAGAGAAGACGACAAATGCACCTCTGTCTGTACTGCGGCCAAGCTGGTCATTTCAAAGTCAACTGCCCTGTTCGACCCACGCCTGCCAGTTCTAAAGCGGTGAGTTCTCTCATTCAATCCGGTTACTCAACCAACTGCCTCACAATCCCCGTTCAAGTCACTGTCAACAATCAAAGTGTTACCACTCAAGCTTTGCTGGATTCTGGCGCTGCCGGGAATTTCATGTCTGACACTTTCATCAAAGAATACAACATATCACTAACCGACTGCTATTCTCCGTTGACAGTGGAGGCGTTAGATGGAAAACCTATTGGAGGAGGAAGGGTGGCTCACATCACCGAACTCGAGTTACAAATCGGAATTCTACACTGTGAACTCATCCATTTCTATGTCATTCACTCACCTAACAACCCCATAATCCTTGGTCTACCGTGGCTTCGAACTCATAACCCACAGATCTCCTGGAAAGAGGGACAGATACTGCAATGGGACGCCTTCTGCCATAAGAACTGTTTACAGCAAGTCACCCCATTACCAATTCAAACTGTCGAGCTCCAAGAATCCAGCCCCGGGAAACTCGACATCCCCGCCGAATACGGCGATTTGGCAGTGGCATTCAGCAAACGGAAAGCTACCGAATTACCTCCTCACCGACCCGGGGACTGTGCCATCGATCTATTACCAGGCACCACACCTCCTAAGGGTAGAATTTTCCCTTTGTCACAGCCTGAGTCAACCGCTATGAAAGCCTACATTGAAGAAGAATTAGCCAAGGGGTTCATCCGACCATCCACATCACCAGCTTCGTCAGGATTCTTCTTTGTCAAGAAAAAGGACGGGGGCCTGAGACCCTGTATCGATTACCGAGGCCTGAACGAAATCACCATCAAATTTCGTTATCCCCTGCCCTTAGTACCGGCCGCTCTTGAACAGTTACGACAGGCTGAATATTTCACCAAGCTCGACCTCCGCTGTGCATATAATCTCATCCGCATCAGAGAAGGGGACGAGTGGAAAACTGCTTTCTCTACAACCACCGGCCACTATGAGACCCTTGTCATGCCGTTCGGGCTGTCCAATAGTCCGTCAGTATTCCAGTCCTACATCAACGACGTGTTCAGGGACATGCTGAACCGCTGGGTCATTGTATACATCGATGACATTCTTATATACTCCAGGTCCATGGAGGAGCACGTCCGGCATGTACGAGCTGTACTACAGAGACTCATTCAGCACCAACTATACGCGAAAGCAGAAAAGTGCGAGTTTCATCAAACCTCCACGTCCTTCCTGGGGTATGTTATCAGCAGAGAGGGGGTCGCCATGGATGACAGCAAGGTAAAAGCTGTACTCAATTGGCCTAAACCACGCACGCTCAAAGAATTACAGAGGTTTCTGGGCTTTGCTAACTTTTACAGGCGGTTCATTTGCAATTTCAGCAGCATTGCAGCACCCCTAACCTCCATGACCAAACGTCAGACATCTCACCTACACTGGTGCCCCGAGGCTGACGATGCATTCAAGGGATTAAAAGAACGATTCACTACAGCACCCATTCTCCGTCACCCGGATCCTGAACGGCCTTTCATTGTGGAGGTAGACGCCTCCAGCACAGGCATCGGAGCTATTCTGTCTCAGCGCCAGGGCACTCCTGAGAAGATGTTCCCTTGCGCCTTCTATTCCAGAAAGCTATCGGCGGCAGAACGAAATTACGACGTGGGAGATCGAGAATTACTGGCAATAAAAGCGGCGCTAGAGGAATGGTGCCATTGGTTGGAGGGAGCGCAACATCCATTCACCGTACTCACCGATCATAAGAACCTAGAATACCTCCGCTCCGCCAAACGACTAAACCCTCGTCAGGCTCGTTGGGCTATGTTCTTTACCCGCTTTCAATTCAAAGTGACTTACCGACCGGGTTCCAAGAATACCAAGGCTGATGCACTATCTCGACAAACGGAACGGGTAGAACGATCCGAGACAGAAGAGCACATTATCCCTGACACACTCCTCTTAGCACCAGTCCAGTGGGACGTAATGTCCGAAATTACTCAGGCCAACGAACAGTCCGCGCCACCAGCTGCATGCCCGCCTGACCGTACTTTTGTACCAGCTCCCCTGAGAGATAAACTCTTACACCACGTCCACGACCTTCCCAGCTCAGGTCACCCAGGTATCACCGCCACTCTTCACCTCCTGCAAAACCGGTTCTGGTGGGATTCCATGCTTCATGACGTGACTCAATTTATCCACAACTGCGCAGCCTGTCAAACATCCAAAACTCCTCACCAATCTCCCGCTGGCCTGCTCCAACCGTTACCCATCCCACAACGCCCCTGGTCACATATAGCCATCGACTTTGTAACCGACCTACCCGTATCCCAAGGCAACACCACAATTCTCACTGTTATCGATCGCTTCTCTAAAGCTTGCCGTCTCATTCCTTTGCCCAAACTTCCCACTGCATTCGAGACCGCTGAACTGCTTTGTAACTTCGTCTTCAGATTTTATGGGTTACCTGAGGACATTGTGTCAGATAGAGGTCCACAGTTCACCTCCCGGGTCTGGTCTGCATTCTTCAAGAACTTAAACGTTAACATCAGCCTCACGTCAGGCTACCACCCAGAATCCAACGGACAGACAGAACGGATGAACCAGGAACTCGCACGCTTTCTCCGCACCTACTGTCAGAAAGATCAGTCGGAATGGAGTCGTTATTTGATGTGGGCTGAATATGCCCAGAACTCCCTGAGAAAACCGGCCACAGGAATCACACCCTTCCAGTGCGTCCTAGGCTATCAACCTCCACTGTTCCCGTGGTCAGGTGAACCCTCTGAGCTACCTTCAGTCAATGAGTGGATGCGCAGGAGCGAGGAGACTTGGGACATAGCGCGTTGTAGATGGTGATGGGCCATCAGGAGACAAGAGGTACAGGCCAACAGACACCGCCGACCGAATCCCCAGTACACCGTTGGGCAGTGGGTCTGGCTCTCTACCAGGGATCTTCGTCTAAGACTTCCTTGCAAGAAACTCAGTCCCAGGTTTGTAGGGCCTTTTCAAATTGTCAAACAAATTACTCCTGTCTCATTTCGTTTAAACCTGCCTGCTAACTATCGTGTTTCTCCTACATTCCATGTTTCGTTGCTGAAACCCTCCGGGGGTCCGAGGGGGGAACCGGAGGGAGCCGAGGGCCGTCATCCCCCACCACTGACGATTGAGGGCGAGGAGGCTTATCAAGTCCGAGAGCTGCTCGATTCCAGGCGTCGGGGTCGGAGACTACAATATCTGGTCGACTGGGAGGGGTACGGTCCGGAGGAGCGATCCTGGGTCGATGCGGATGATATCCTGGACCCTGCACTCGTGGAGGAATTCCATCGGACGCACCCGGAGAGACCGGCCCCTCGACCACGTGGTAGACCCCGGCGTCCGCCTCCTCGCGTCAGGAGCCACTCGCAGGGTGGGGGCTCTGTCATGAATATGGCTCCCACAGTTCATCCTCCGGACCGCCGGGGGGAGCCATCACCGGAATACTGATTCTCCACCATTCGGACTCCATTTCCCATAGGCCCTCATTCCTGGGACTGATTGCACACACACCTGCACTGCATCACACACCCACTATATAAGACACGCATACACACCACATCTTCGCAAAGTCTTGATTTGCTGTGGTGATCATTTCTGAGCGTTATTCTGTGGACCGATATCTTGTTGTTACCTGGACTGTTTATCTCTTGTGAACCCCTGCTGCCGGCCCTGACTCTTGTCTGTACCCTGGACTGTGTTTGTTTGCTGCCTGCCCCGATCCTTGCCTGTGACCTGACTCTGATTCTCTGCTGCCAGCCTCGATCCTTGCCTGTCCCTGTTTACGGTACTGCTCTGCCCTTGTCTGTACTACTGCTGTTCTTAATAAAGC
>CM077447.1:27556222-27749888 GCA_039654765.1 Mylopharyngodon piceus
TGTTCGGAAGTGAAAAGATGAATAGCCTAAACCATGAGAAAATTTCTGGGTGTACTGTATTTTCTTTTAATGGGATTCCTTCTTAAGATTCATCAGTTGAGAAGAGGAGGAGGAAGCCAAGCAAGAGAAACAACAACAACAACCAAAAAACGGACAAAACGTGTTACTTTCTGTCAGGACTTTAGAATTTGAAATGAAAAGTTGATTTTTAAAAAAATGAATAAATGAATTATAAGTGTTGTAGACCTGTTTTTATAATTAAGTTGTTTTTCAAATAAAGGTTTCGGAGTCAGTAGCCACGTTTACATGGAGCATTGTAATCGGTTTAAAAGTCCAATCCGAATGAAAATGCTCCATATAAACACCTCAATCGGAATAAAAATGCCCAAACCGAATGAAATTGTAATCGGTTTGAGAGAGGTGGGATAAACCTTTCTATAAACCGAACAAAATAAAAAGTCATATCCAGCTGCAGACCCGCAGCACCAGTTTCAGAACTGCAGCCACAGAACGGAAGTGAGGGGCGGGGCTTAACAGTCATATTTGCGCTACCCATACATGTCATTTTCTTTTGTTAAATATAAGTTGTTTTTCATGGATTTTGATCGGATCGATGTCTACAGTATTTAACAACACTACTTTTAAATAAAGTCACTTTTCTGCTCATATATGTGTAAGATATCATGATGTACAATGAGGGTTTTTCCTTACCATGTTAATGGATAATACAAACTATGTTTTGTTAGTCCATAAGGCATGAACTAATTTGTATAAACTGTAAACAAATACTTTTAACCATATAATTTTGAAAATATATTAATAAATGTGTAACCATATAGTAAAATGTCTCCCTTGACTGTATGTGATATTATTTCCGTATGTATGTTCATGTTGTGAACTTGTGACAAATAGTATAAAGACATGGAGGTATGGGCATTTAATGTCAAAATGTAGGCCTACATGTATTTAATCATTGCAAATCCTTGAACAAGTGAAACATGCATTTAAGCCAATGAGACATTTAACAACAGAAGGTGTATACGGTGAGTGTATGATATTTCTGTCATGATGTGGTGAACGAATTTATATTTATATATTTATATTAAGTGTTTATCTGCTATAGGCTATTGAATCTGTTCACGTCTTTCACATTTTATCATTAAAGTTTTTTTTTTTTTTTTTGCATTTGTCAAAGATATTTATCGTGTTAATATTAAATATTAATTAATAAAACTTATTCATTTCGTTTTCAGGGATGAAAAGACTAATTTTTAAGTTTTAAGATGATTATTTGTTGTTTGCTTGTTTTTATTTTATTATGAGCAGTTTAAATATGTTTTAAACCTATTATTTTAGAAATGTTTTTTAAATATCCTATTTGTTTTCATACAGAGAAACACACGTTTCACTTGTTCAAGGCTTTTTTTTAAAATGGTTATTTTTATTTGACATTAAATAGCCTACGTTACATAATCTATTTGTAACAATTTGAACATGAAGGGAATAATACGATCAAATATACAGTCAAATGGGAAACACTTTACATGTTACAAATTTATTAATATATGTTTGAATTAATACAAAAAAAAAAAAAAAAAAAAACTTGTAGCCTATAGTTGTAGTATCGTTGAAGTAAACAATTAACTAAAGTGTTTGTATCCATTAACATTAAATCTTCTCAAACTCTGTGTCGGTAAGTATTATTTGGAACGTGGAGGAAATAATAGCTACTATCACATACAGTCAAATGGGAAACACTTTACAACACACATTAATTAATATTTTTTTAAATAAAAACGGCGTATAGTTGTAGCCTATATCCTCGAAGTATAAACTACTGTTTGTATCCATTCATTGACATTAAGCATGACCAATAGGCTGTTTTAAAATTTTGCTCTTTGTATATCATGATATCTTATGCATATTATATGAACAGAAAAGTGACCTATTGTTAAATAATGTAGACATCGATCCGATCAAAATCCATGTAAAAACAACTTATATTTAACAAAAGAAAATGTGACTGTTAAGCCCCGCCCCTCACTTCCATTCTGTGGCTGCTCACATCAAGCAGTCAGCGGTCGTCAGAATGCAAAATGTCGGCGGCAAAATTAAACTGGAGTAAATCTGAAACAACACATTTATTAAATAGACTGAAGGAACTCAATGAATGATTACTACGGACCTTCATCCACACGCTTCTGCTTTACGGAGGAGGGAGTGGTAGTATTGAGATGCTCAGCCACCAAACAGGTCAGCTTCCTGTTCCCGTCTTTTCCTCATACCATCCAGCAGTAATATGCTACAAATTTCACGCTGTTGCTTGATTAAGAGCAACACTTTACATTAAAATAGCGCGCATAAGAAATAATGGAACTCCATGTTGACAAGAATACAAGGCGGCAAACAGGACATAAGCTAATGTGCGCGTGTCACAAAGTGATTCAGATTGAAAGCGCCGGTGCATGTAAACACCATATCGGATTAGATAACGTCTCATGTACACACTCCACCGAATCTTTCAATCGGAATGATTTTAATCGGAATGACAAAAAAGTGTACATGTAAACGTGGCTAGTGATATCAGATTGTTTTTTTTTTTTTTTTTTATTACTTACCCTGTAACTACATGAAACAAGAGTGTAACAAGCACCACTTTAATTTACGGCCCGCAATGTCATACTTACCCTGTAACTACATGAAACAAAAGCATATTTCCCCATGTATTAAAAAAGATTGCAATAATTCTTTCTACTTGCCTTGAAACAACTTTTTCAGTGCACTTTCTCATTAAATTGCTCCCAAACTTAAGATTGTTGTCTATCATAATAGTATAAGTACCCCTTAGTTCTAAAATACTTACAGATCATTCGAACTTTGCATACTTGGTATTGAGAAACGCCTAATGTTGGTGCGCAGGACGCAAAGCTTGTCTTCTTCTTGTGACAGGCAGCCACATGCCGAGAAGCAAGAACAAGATCTGCTGTATGTCCTCCATTGTTGTTTACTGTGTCGCTTTCTTCTTCGCGCGAGAATGATGTTGATTGCTACTTTCCGGCATACACCACGCCTATCAAGTAAGGGTACTGTTGGCGGTGGAAACGCAAGCCTGATCAGGGTTTACCATTCCAAATCGTACCGTACTATACTGTACTGAACCGTATCGCACCGCTCAGTGGAAATGAGCCATAAGAGTTTTCTCTTAAAACCTATTCTCAAAGCTGCTGAGACAAACTTTTACTAAGGACTAGAGAGAAGTTTTAAGCTAAGAGAAAGGGCGGGGTTGGTTTATTTTCAAAGATTTAATGTTGGCGTTTTTGCCTTGGCGTTTAATTAAAGATTTAATTTTAGCGTTTTGCTTTTGCCTAGGACAGTGAGTAGACAGCAAGTGAAGTGGGAGAGAGAAAGGGAAAGGTTCACGAGCCGGAATTTGGCTCCAATGATAGGAGGATAGGATTTAATTTTCAACTTGACTGCAGTGTTTTATTCTACATCATTCAATACATTTTGCCTGTACATTTTGAGCCTTTATGTTATGTCATAAAACCTTTATGTTATGAACCTTTATGCTATGTCATTGCAGATTAAAATTTTATAAATCAAAATATTTTCTGGATTTTTGAAGAAAAGGCTCAGCACCAGAGGCTTTATCACCTACTGCCTCAAAGGTGTATGGTGTCTTTGGGTGCCATGCTGAGGCAGATTGCTGGCAGCAGCCATTTTAATATTGTTTGTGATTTGGCCTTAGCGACTTAGGAGTCTTCTTGACTACTCCTACTTTTTCAAAGATTTAGGAGTTAGTTTTAGTGTTAAAATGCTTTGTGAAATACTCTTAGAGCAAAGATTTTGGAGTCCTAAGTTTAGAGTTTCTCCTAAAGCGGCAAGTTAGGAGCTACTTTTAGCCTTAGGATGTTTTGTGAATACGGCCCCTGGGCCCGTATGTATATAACTTCTCAGAAATGGTCTTAAGAATAGTCTTAAGTTTTGACTTAAGTGTCAAAAAATTCTCAGTAAAGAGTAGGACTTTTCTAAGAGTAGGAGACTTTTATAAAGAAGCTAAAAGCAACTTTTAGTAAAGTATATGACTAATTCTTAAGTGCTGACTTAAGTGTTGTGAACTAAGGACTACAATGATGTCAACTCAAAATGGCCGCCCTCAACCTCTGAATCAGCCAATAGCGAGCCTGCAAGGGTGAAGTCACAGCAGCACAACACCAGTCATTTAATGTTATTATAAAAAAAAAATCATTGAAAAAGACACTGAAACGTTTTAATATTTTAATTTATTTTTAAAAAAATGAACCTGCTCCCCCGTCTTCTATACCTCTTCCAATCCTTACCAGTTGAAGTTCCAGTAAAACAATTTACTGAATGGGATAAGTGGACTTCAAGATTCATATGGGGGGGTAAGAGGCCAAGAATTCAATTCAAAATACTGCAGCTATCTAAAGAGAAAGGGGGTAGATCACTGCCATGTTTTTCAGACTATTTCAAAGCTGCCCAGCTAAGAGCTTTAGCATGCTGCTGTAACTCAGTAAATGTAGCAAAGTGGAAGGATTTGGAGATCTCTCAGCTTGCTATACCACTGCAATCAGTGCTTGGTAGCAAAATCTTATGTGAACAGTATTCTAAAAGGTTAAATCAATGGACTAAGGTTCCCTTCAGAATCTGGTTTAAAGAATGTAAATCAACATTACTTGAAAGACAGTCTAGACTACTAAGATGGGTTGCGTTCGACCCCAACTTTAAACCAGCAAGTGCTGATGGGAGGTTTCAGCTTTGGTATAGGTTTGGCATCACCTCTTTTAGTTCAATTTCGTCAAAGGGAGAATTAGATAGCTTTCAGGAGATTTCTGATACATATGGTCTGGAAAAACTAGATTTTTTTTTAGGTACTTACAAATTAGGACTTATTTTAATAAAGAGATAAGATACATGGAGAAGCATGACACCAATTTAATTGATCTATTCATCGATACGTATAAAAATAAAGACAATAGGAAACTTGTCTCAAAACTGTATCTAGCTATTCAGTCTATTAATAAACAATCAACAAATAAGGTTAGATTAAAATGGGAGAAAGAATCCGGTCTAGGCATCTCAGAGGAAGACTGGCTAAATATTTGTTCTGTACAGGCTACCTCTACCAGCTCGGGTATGTGGAGAGAATTCTGCTGGTGAAATATTATTAGATACTTTGTAACCGCCAAGTTAAAATTTATTCAGACTGACGACATTGGAGGTGGTCTGTGTTGGAGGAAATGTGGGGAACAATTGGCGGATCATTTTCATGTATTCTGGAGCTGCCCAGCCATTCAGTCATATTGGCAGGAGGTAATACATATCATTTTCGGTGAGGGAATTGATTGTTCTTTTTCCACAATTTATCTGGGCAGTTTAGCAGCTCATTTGATGAAGAAAGATAAATATCTTTTAAAGATATTATTAGCAGCCAGCAAGAAAGCTGTAACAAGAAAGTGGCTACAGTTAGAACCCCCGACAAAGACTGACTGGCTGGACATTGTGACCAGTATCCAAAATATGGAGAGGATGACGTTCGCATTAAACTTACGGATGGATAAATACTTACAGTATTGGGAAAAATGGATTGTGTTTTGACTCTATAACATGATTATTGTCTGCTGTATCATCTGAGATGTACTTCCATCGATATGTTTATGAAAGAATGTATGGGTGACCAAATGACCGTTCTGTTGTTTAGGTGTGATTGTATGTTGTTGTTTTTGTTGTTTGTTTTTATTTTATTTTTTCCTTTTTTCTCTCTCTAAAAGATAAAAAATAAAAAGAAAGTTTCAACAACAAAAAAAATAGCTTTGCATTGTGCAAAATTATCACAAATTTGTAGGGCTGGGTAAAAAATATCGATTTCTCAATTTTAATCGATTCTCATTTTTACGAACCGATATCAATTCTTAAATCCCAAGAATCGATTAGTCTAGTCTGTTTTCAGTTGATGAATGAATAGAACATTGTACCGCTCTTCCCATCTAATAAATGGCAATAAGCTTTGTGCTTTGTTACTTTTGATATGAAACAAAGTCTCAGATTTCAAATTCTGTCCATTTTATTACGAAATTAAAAAAAAAACCGTTTTGGCGCTGTTTGATGTGGCGTGACAGATGGCTACCTCAGATCAAGAGAGGCGGCAACGCGAAGCGCGCGTGAACTGATCATCTCCTCCGCTTTAATACCAGTTACAGCGCGAAATAAATATGAATGAATACCCGAACTTGAACTTACCGAAATCCGTATCCTGTCTCATGGAATAGCTCAATCAGTGTTTCAAACGCGAAAGACGTCAATAAAACAGCTTGTAAGCAATGTCACGTAACGTCACATTTACCTCAGAAACCATATTCAGTGACCATAACTCGTTAGTCAGCTATAAAACTGAACTCTAGAGAATAGCATTTTGCTATGCACCATATTACATATTCGTTATAATTTATAATGTTCAATAGGCCTATTTAATGCATGTTTGAATAAATCCGTCAAGTTTTTATAACAGCCACAATTTAAATAATGTATTTCAAAAAACGAATTGGAGTAGAAATATAATTACATAATTGTAAAGTTAGTATTTTAACTTTATTATTATAAAAACTTCCTTAACTTCCACTAATTTAAGTGTTTGTATACAAATCAGTTAATTTTAACCTTCAATATTATAGTAATGTAGAACTGATTTCCATGTATTGTTTACAGCATTAGTTGAGAGATTTTTTTTCCTTGAGAAAATTTGCCATGTACTGTTCCTTATATATATCCAAAATAATCGATATTGAATCGAATCGAATTTAATCGAAATCGAATCGAATTGCAAGCTTGTGAATCGAAATCGAATCGAATTTTGAAATTTGTGTCAATACCCAGCCCTACAAATTAGTATTGATGGTGTGGAATCTTTTTCTATTGATATATGTCTTCTCATTTACAATTGGAGCAATGATGTGAACACAAGTTCCATCAATGGCTCCAACAACTCCAGGGAAGCCCACTATCAACATAAAAGTGACTTGCTTTTGCTGCATGGTTTGATTGTCAGTTGGAAAGTCAATGAACTGCCATAGAGTAGTGGCCAAAAGTGATGTCCAGCCATATGAAAATGGACATCTTCAACCTTAATTCAAATATTTAAAAAAATGTGTTAAAAGATGTAAGCATATTGTGTAGCTGTGCTTGGAGTCAATTGTTTCATGTGTGATAATGAAATGAAATTTCTAATTATTTCAAATTATTTTTGGCCAGGCTGTCATGCAAAGAAATTATGAACACATGCAAAAACAAGAGAGAACCAATGAAATATTAAAAACTGATTATGTTGTAGTCAATGTCATATTTTAAAACATTTAAATAATATAAACATAAAAATAAAAATATTTTCCTCATATTTTGATGGTTTAAGCAAAATTATAGGGTAATTTAAAAACAAAACAAAAAAAAACTGCACATCCATTTTGGCCACTATGTTTGGTGTGGTAAGTTTACACAATACATAAGAGTTCAAAAGAATATCACTGCAATGAAGGTTTATGACTGGACAAGCTCTTTAGGACCTGCATTAATATTAGAAAAGCTTTCCAGTGCTGGAGAGAGCTAAGTGGGAAGGCCTGAAAACAGACGCGGAGGCTGCTTTGATTCCGTCTCATGTAAGTAACACTGGGTTTTGATTGTCTGGAGCTGCTGTTCTGTTGGCGATTAACAAGAAACTCTTGTTTGTATTTACTCTTGTGTACCGTACGTTCATTTTTTGTGCTTTCTTGTCGTTCCTTCATCAACTGCGCTTTATTTTTCGTGAAGCATCTTGTTGTGCGTCAGCTGTGATAAACAGGCATCCACTCGCATTACGTGTGGCCAGATAATGAGAATTTTGCAGTTGACGCCCGCTAGAGAATGAGGTGTTTAGTGTCATTGATAGTGCATTCGCCTCGCATGACAGCAGTGATCGGGCCGGGGTTTGAGACTGACTCGGAGCAGGGTGGTTAGTATTGAAGTGTGAGTTTTGGAGGTGGCGCAATGAAGAGAGGGGTGGGTTTGTTTGGGTTGATTTCAAATATCAACAGTGTTCAACAACGAATTTGAGAAATCGCACACAGCACCTTTAAATGTATTAAAATGCATTAAACATATTAATTATTGTTTAAGTAATATTTATTAAATTTATTACATTTATTTAAAGTTATTACATTTCTTATTAGGTCCGTCACAAAAAGAATTGTCAATCAAGTTTATATCATTTTATCAACTCCATGTCATCATATAACTCCAATACATCATATCTTCATTGGAGAGCGTGTATCTCCTCTTCTTTGCTGCCATCTTGTTACTCCTAACTAGGTTAGGAGACCTCTCCAGCTCTCCTAAATAATTTTGGATCAAGACCTAGTCTTGACACTTAGGAACCTTTATGAATCATATTTATTCTTAAGTCAAGGAATAAGAGTAAAATTACGTCATTCTTAGAATTTTGACACACTTAAGACTAAAATTTTACTCTGAGCGGCTTTATGCATACGGGCCCTGGTCTTTAGAAGTGGTTTTGAGCAGTTTTCATCCTCCTGTCAAAATGCTCATTAGTCTTCCTTGACCAGCCACAGCACTTTACATTCTGCATGGTAGTGGTTTCATTGTGCTTTGAAATAATTCTTTGGACATTGTGACCATTCACATTCAGCACATGATATCCAATATCCAAAACCGATTGACAAGATTTAGCCATTTCAACAATATCCTCCTTGGTTGCAGAGGACAGCTCCTTTTATCTTTCCATTTTCACTAAAACCCACAAAATAACAACTAATAATATAGCTAATACTTGCCACATATTGATTTATTGAATTATAGGCTGGGAATAATGAGTGCAAGCTTGGTATGACCTCTTGGCCAAAAATGACATCCACACAGTTCGATATGCTGCATTGCGTCATGACAAAGGATACAATTGGAATGTTGAACGCGTACATTAGTTTTACATTCCAGGCACAACTTTACAACATGCATACAAAATATTTAATAAATATTTAATAAAGTGCAAAGAAGCCAGTTTTCCTAAGTTGGACATCACTCTTGGCCACTATTGTATCTCCAATTTCATTTCTGCTTAATTGGTGTGTTTTGGGTGGTGTGTTGTGTTTGCTTTTTTTTCTTTCCTGAAAATGTGCCACACTCAGTCTCATTTGCGCTATGCAAAAACACACCTGGAAGACTCTAATGCCATCTGGCAAAATGTGCTATGGTCTGATGAGACCAAAATGGACCTTTTTTTGACTGAACACCAAGCACTATGTTTGGCGAAAAGCAAACACAGCACACCACCCAAAACACACCATACCTACTTTGAAGTATGGTGGTAGCAGCATTAAGTTGTGGGGGTGTTTCTTTTCAGTGGGGACTTGGTGATTGGTCTGGATTGAAGGGGAAAGGGATGCTGCCATGTACATCCAAATGTAGCATCTGAACCAATCAGACACGCAATTATTCATTATATTTAATGAATAATCCAGAAAATTCACTTTCCCAACAAAGTTCTGTGAACCCATCCCCCCAAAACTGCAACTAACATCCCAAATGAAGCTAACACAGAGGCAGAACCAGGTATCCTGTTACAGGACACATTAGGACTGATAAGATTTATGATCCAAAGGAATTTGCAGAGAGTTTTGACTCTCACTTAATTCTCATTGAAAAGGACAAATAAACCCTTTTTAGCCTATATATTCTAAATAACCACTTGAGAAATGTATCAACATGTATTCGATTTCACTATGTGATCATTCCTTTATAGTATTTTGCCTATGTATTAATCATTGAATGCATGTGTTAGTATTTGCTTAAATACTTGATTAATCAAGATCACATATATATCATTCTTGATATCTACAAATTTGTATTTTAATGAACTACATGATCATGTATATTATAAGTTGATACCTATGCAACATATTAGTATTATAAGAGTCTTGAAGTTTCCTCTTTTAAACACCCAATCAAATTACATATGCAAATACCTGCTAGAGGACAAAGGATCATAAAGTTTCCCTCCAAAGGAACAAGTTCTTATTGGCTCAGTCACCTCCAGAGGGTGTGACATCTTCAAACTTTAAAAGATCACTGATTACAAGATCATGCGGGTTTTTCCACTTTCTGGCAAATTCTGATGTGAAGATGATGATGAACTAGAAGTCTTCTAAGGACCCTTAAGTTTGTGCCAGGCTGCGGCCTTGTCTTTCCATTCACCAAAGATACTCCGACTCCAATTGGTTCTCCCTCATCAAGACAACATCAGCAAAGATCAACATGAGCCTCCACAAATTGCATCAGGACAGTTTAATTCAAATGGACGAGACTTGCAAGTATCAAACTTAGAAGTTTACACCGCGTTCCAAATTATTATGCAAGTGACATATCAGTAAGATTTCAGTAGAATAAACATTCAGATTTTAGTTTTTCTAAGAAAATGTTTGTTTGTTTATTTATCCATGTCTTTTTAGATAACTGGTATCAATCTCAGACAAAATAATTTGCCAGGTCTATGGAAACCCTACTTAGAGGTTGTTCCACATTATTAAGCAAGTCACAGTTCTCATGCAATATGGGGAGGAAGAAAGATCTTTCTGAAGATGAAAAGCATGAAATGGTGCAATGTTGTGCAAAAGGCATGAAAACAACTAATATTGTGTGAAAACTGAATGGAGATTATCGAATTATAAGATTTGTGAGTGATTTAGAGCACAGCAGAACTCGGTCAGATAAAGGCTTATTAATGAAAGTTCCTGTCAAAAAAATTAATTGTATTAAAAGGGCAGCTATAAAAAAAGCCAGTGTTGAGCAGCAAACAGGTATTTGAAGCTTCTGGTGTCTCTGGAGTCTCAAGAAGCTCTCCATGCAGGCTCGCAGTTGTGCGTAAAGATGCATTTCAGCCACTCTAAACCAAAGCTCACAAAGAGAAACATTTACAGTGGGTTTAGAAATACATGAAGTCTCATTTTTAAATAGTTTTATTCACTGACTAATGCCGTACTACAATGGATGGTCTAAATGGATGGATTTCTGGATGGTTGGTGAATGGCCACCACGTTCCAACAAGACTGCGATGTCAGCAAGGAGCTAGCGGGTGATGATTTGGGCTGGAATATTGGGAAGTGAGATGGAAGGTCCCTTTAGGGTCTCTGAGGGTATTAAAATGACTTTTGCATGATATGTGGAGCTCATAACTGGCCATTTTCAGCTATGGTATAAAAAGGAGGATAGTGCCTTCTGAAATACAATGCACTATGCACTATCCCATGCTGCAAAAAAACACCACAGCAATAAAACTGTTTGAAAATGTATTTCTACACCCACTGTAAATGTTTCTCTTTGTGAGGTTTGGTTAGTGGTGGCTAAAATGCATCTTTACGCACAACTGCGAGCCTGCATGGAGAGCTTCTTGATACTCCAGAGACACCAGCAGCTTCAAATACCTGTTTGCTGCTCAACACTGGCTTTTTTTATAGCTGCCCTTTTAATACAATTAATTTTTTTGGCAGGAACTTTCATTAATAAGCCTTTATCTGACCGAGTTCTGCTGTGCTCTAAATCACTCACAAATCTTATGATAATTCGATAATCTCCATTCAGTTTTCACACAATATTAGTTGTTTTCATGCCTTTTGCACAACATTGGACCATTTCATGCTTTTCATCTTCAGAAAGATATTTCTTCCTCCCCATATTGCATGAGAACTGTGACTTGCTTAATAATGTGGAACAACTTCTAAGTAGGGTTTCCATAGACCTGGCAAATTATTTTGTCTGAGATTGATACCAGTTATCTAAAAAGACATGGATAAATAAATAAACAAACAAACATTTTCTTAGAAAAACTAAAATTTGAATGTTTATTGTACTGAAATTTTGCTGACATGTCACTTGCATAATAATTTGGAACGCGGTGTATTTTTTAAAAGAAGGGTGTGTTAGAACTAAACTATGGTTTGCTCAAGACTGTTGATCTGCTGAATTTCAAACAATGCTATAACTTCTTGTTCTTGTATTCTGCTTCAGCTCTCTCTTTCCCTTGGTAAACTGTATACATGTATGTCTGTGAATGTTAGAGTAGTTTAAATGTTTAGTCTAGTTAATAAAGTCTTGTTCATGTCACACATAAAGTTGTCCGTGTTTCATGCTCATATACTGGAGTCCCTAATCATGAAGATTTTGGCTACATGCTCTTAGTACTGTACATTAAGAAATTATTTCCCATAGCCCGGAAATGATCATTTCTTAGAATAAATGAACAATTAACACTTGTGTTCACTGGACAAACAGGTTAATTGATTGTAATATTAATTTTACTACATTAAGTTAATTCTATTAAAGGTGCAATATGTAATATTTTTGCAGTAAAATATCCAAAAACCACTAGGCCAGTGTTATATATTTTGTTCACTTGAGTACTTATAATATCCCAAATGTTTCCAACTATTTGTAAATTGTGAGAAAATTGCAATTTTAACCAAGGCTCCGGGACGTGTGAGGAGTCGCCTGTCAATTGCGTCATACCCGTGTTACCCTCGGTCTGCCTCGGTTTCCGGTTTTATTTTGTAGAAACCATGGAAACAACAAAGACGCTTTAATATATTACACTTTTTAATAGACAAGGCAACAACTGTTTTGATATATTTATAGACAGAAAACTAATTGTTGTTATATAGCTTAACACGTTTAGTCTTATTGTTTAAATCTAATTTTCTTGATTTTTTGCGAGTAGGCCTACCATGCTTTACCATGCCTCAGAGAAAAACACTATTTTGTCAAGTAGCTAACAGCATAATCAGATGCAGCTTTATTTTTAGTAACAGTAATACAGAATTTTCTCCATCATACAGTACGTTTTAAAATGAATTGCATGCCATTTATCATCCAGCATTTAATATGATATTCTAAAATCGATCTAGCTTACTGCAGTGTGTCTCAAACAAGTGTCTCACAGCAGCCACCGAGCGAACGCACAGAGTAACGCTATAACATAATTTTCAACACTCTCAAATGTATCTAATATGATAAACAGAGCTGTATTACCTCATACTCATGACCGGAAAAGCGGAAGCGGCGCCGGCGACTGTGGCATAATAAAAGTTCCACTGCTCGTGAGGTGTGTGTTGCGCAATCGCTCCAGCGGCCTCGTTCAGCTCCCACAACACTCGGTCCTGCTCTGCTTAATACTACAATAACGTTAATAATCGCATCCATGAACATGATTTCTTCCCGAGTCCTATCCTAATTCTTTTGCACCGTCCGTTGAGGTGAAGACCACATGTCCCAAGATTCCGCGCTCAAACTTGGCGTCATCAAGCTACGCCTTTGTTTTGAATAGGCCTCTAGCGACATAGATATACATAATAAAGGCTAGATGTCTTACAGCGGAGTCTCTAAAGTCATCACCGGCGGCCATCTTGTCACAGGCAAGCTTTCTGGCGGGCTCTGTGGTACCTGATGTAAGGTGAGTGATCTGCACGAACACAAATACTCATCTCGCTGAAATCTTGACGGATTTACAAATGGTTTGGTTTCTTACAAACATTATTAACGTGGCTATAATTCTGGATGCTTGAACATGTTGAAATTGCAGCTTTTCTTTTCGAAAAACGACTTAATCGTGCAGCATAGTTGTGTATCACGGCTACTTGTGCAAGTTATCAAGGCTGAGACCACAATTGAGCTGTTCAATTATATAGGTTTTACTGACACCAATAACGATTTTATGACAACTAATCTTTTGTCTAAATTACAATCTTTGTGGATGTGGTTGTAGTTATTAGCTGGCTAATAACAAGAAGCTTTGAGTGAGACTTAGTAGATACAGTTTAGCTGCTACCCAGCAATTTTACATCAGTGGGAGAGGCAGAATTGCTCTTTCTTTTCAATATAACTTAAGTTGCACATGATTTCCAATCAGTTTGGTTTGTTAAAAGCATCTTACATTATGATACAGGAAATTGCTGTATCAATGTATATTTGTGGTTTTAACTTTTATGGAAGAAAACCGGAAGAAATGCACTTTCGCTAAGATATTGCCTAATAGATTTATCATTCATGCCATGCAGCGATTTTCACTTGCACATATCAGATGATTATTAAGAACTACAAAGGCAGCTGACGTTAACTCGCAAACTAGAGAACCAGGTGAGAACCAGATCCGTTATAAACCCAAATACACTCGAATTGAGTACATGAATTGAAAAGTGTACTATCCAAGTAGTAATAAAGATGTTTGCCGTCGTAATGATGACAGTAGCACACACAAAGTAGCAGCTGTTCCGTGCTCCAGCACGGTTAACGCTCACACTGCATGCGAACCGCGCTTGAGCCCAACCGAACCGTGCTCTGGCCCACCTCTTTCAAGTGGGCCAGGGACGGATAAACGAACCGCGCCCAGGCACGGAATGGAGCGATCACACTTGTCAAACGAACCAGGCTTTGGGGGTCAAACATGCTCGGGCACGGTTCAGAGTGCCTATTGTGAGTACACCCTTAGAGTATCTTGTTTCCACCACAGAATGTTATTAAAAAACAAACATAATTTAAGATGTGGGTGAAATTTACATGCTTTGTGGTCTACTGTTTAATCTACAGGAATGCATGTGGTAGAAATGATTATCATTTACTTCACATGAGAATTATGGGGAGACCGGGGATGGTTGTAACATGGATTAGTTGTAACACTTCCAATTTTTCCAATCAGTAACAAGTAACAAATCACCTGATTTGCTTCACACATGCTCGGTTTAATCCTTATTCCACATGCGGGAAAGTAGAGCCCTACTGACGTTTTAGCTGTAAGGTGAGCTAGTTCATGGCTACAAGACTCTGGGTTAGTTGTAACATCAATAAAGCATGTTACAGCCTACCCCAAGTAAATTTTTAGTTGTAATTATGCTTTTTTTTTTATTTCAGTATACCTAGGTCAGAGGTTTCCAGATTCGGTCCTGGAGGGCCACTGTCCTGCAAAGTTTAGCTCCAACTTGCGTCAACACACCTGACTGGAAGTTTTTTAGTATGGCTTGTAGATGTTGATTAGCTGGTTCAGGTGTGTTTTATTGGGGTTATTGCTGAACTCTGCAGGATGGTGGCCCTCCAGGAGCAGGATTAGACACCCCTGGCCTAAGTCTTGGAAGAGAAAGACAAATTGAGGGATGTAAAATGAGCATTTGCTCATTTTATTCATTTTTTTACACACACACAAACTATGTTAAAAAGTCCGAGTCAGAATAAAAAGCTTCAAAACTGATTTTTTGTTATAATCCTTATTTCATAATGTTACATCTCACCCCGGTGGATATCTTAATGTTACATCTCACCCCAGGGTCTTTTACAACTAACCCGGACTATGGGTTGATTTGTAACATTTCACTCCCTGTGTTTGAAACTAAACCCACATTTTCTGTTTTTGCTGCAAAGATAACAGCTATGTCACATTTTGAACAAACTGGCTTAAAAGAACTCCAAGATACAAAAATGTTACAGCCATCTCTCCCCTACATTATTTTTTTCTGTATGTATATACATTCTTGTATATTGTTAGATCTTATTAGTAAACACAATAAATAAACTAAGTGATAGTGAAAATGGTGTTTTAAAATTTTTTATTGTCTTTATAACACGTTGGATAGATTTTACAAGAATTATGGATTTGTTTTGATAGTGTAAGGCAATATATTGACTTGTGACTACATTGTAACTCTTCCATTCAGCCAAGATTTGAAACATGTATCTTAAATTGTTTGCTACTGATTTAACTGATTGATAGAATTACTGAAATGAACAAAAGGTAAATTATTCAATTATAGTATATCCAGTGGCCAATTTCTGCAGCCCTGGTGCTAATTTTGTTTAATAAAGATGTCTCAGAGTCTGTTGCTTATCATTTCCTGAGCTTGTGTGAGGCGTTCCAGACGCTGCTTTAGTTCAGCTCTCCTGCGTCCTCGCTCTGAGTCTTCACTCAGCAGTTTGACCACATCTGCCCCGTTCCTCAATTCTAGCATTTGATGCTGCAGTGTCTTAGCAACATCCTTCAACATGAAGAGAATGATCAGCATGGGCACATAGTCTGTGAGGCGCTGATAGACGATCTATATGGAGACAGAACATGAATAACTATAACATTCACTTAGATAATAAAGACATTTAATCTACCTTTTTGGGTTGGTTGCCCTCTACTGTGATCCTGTGGTGAACCTCTGCATTGACAATGTGTGGTTTGGTTCCACATACAGACTCAAAATAGTTATGTTAAAGAGGGGACAGCCATTTGTATTGGTGTCCGAAACCATAGTGGACGAGTGCTGAGTACACTCATTCAATCCCACAATGCACTGCAATAACGAGTGTACAACTGATGTTGTTTGAGAGAAAGGACCGCAGGTGCTTAGGAGGTTATAGTTCTCGCCCTGGAGCGCCGTTCAGAACGCAGGACAGGAGGCAGGAATCAGTCTGAACAGTTTACTGAACTTTCTTCAGCAGCACAGACATACATTAGACAGCAACGTTGCTACACTTTTACATTACAGGTGCAGATTTGGATGTAGCAGTTGCCACTCTGTTTATGTTTATGGAGATGGTAGGTTTACATTATAATCATGAGCATGTTGAGAGTGTGTGTGGCTGCAAATAAACAAAACAGTAATCAATGTTCCATAAAGCATAATTATTGATGTCTATTAGCTTAACATCACGTCTAGCACAATACAACAGCTTAACCAGGCTGAATCATAACTTAAGTCACCATTTCTTCACTTATTAATTTGTACAGAACAAATAATAATGTATCCGTTTCAATAATACAAGAGCAACACTTAAATCTCTTACAAAAGACGTGCATAAACATTCTACAATGACGTTCATCCTATGCTAACGACATAGCATGACTCATCAATTCTATCGAGTGGATTTATGACCCAAAAACTAGATTATTTCTAAATATTCGCTTATATAATAAATCTTAAACAAGTAATGAAAATTATCTCAAATGGACGCACACAATTATTAATAATTAACCCAAACACTGCATCGCGACTTCTGGAACAGTCTTCCAGTGGCGCAGCTGTTTTTATCATGTATATTTCTCATGCGCAATCACTTCCAGCACATCTACTAATGGCAACTAGATGGCGTTTTTGCGCTACCTTTGTAAGAGATGTACACTCAACAGCTAGAAGATACCCATAGTGCACTGTGAGAGTCACGCCGTGCACTGAATGAATTCCTGCTTCTGACCAGAAGCTGAATCTTCCATCCATCCACTTCCCAATGTGGCTATTACTAAATAGCAAGCACAAACTATGCAAAAGCGACAGCCCTTCCTGTGCACTCAGTGTCCGAATTCACTCACTCATTTTTATTCACTCCTTCAAGTGTACTATATTTGTGGACTAATATAGGGAATAGTGAATGAGGGTAAGAGATTCCCTTTCAAGGGAACTTGCACTGCGTTGTAAGTTTACGACACTATGGGAACGCCTCTGCGTGATTGCGTCTTGAAGCACGTGAAATCAGTCCAATGGTGTGATGGAATGTCATAGGCAGGTGACGTCATGACCAGGAAGGTATAAATTGCACCCAGACCAAACAATAGACTCGTTTGAGATGCGCCTCGCCTGAAATGTAGGCGAGAGTAGGTGGCTTCACTGAGGAAATGAGTGATAAAAGTGCAGGCAAGACAGTTTTCTCTTCTCATATATCAGAAAAGTGTTTTTGTTTAAACCAATGAGCATTAAGCTGTGTCGTCAGCAAGTCGTTTCCCATCATGATCAAAAGATCAGCACAGTCAGTGGAGAGCAACTGCACCTGACTGCAGAATCCGATGTGGCTGCCTTGTTGTCGCGAGAGGTTTTTGATACACATCAGCATGACATCAGAGCAAGTGAGACCACACTCGGACACATTTCTAACTTGATCACCGGTGATCGCACAGATGTTGCTCATGTCAAACAAGCCAAATGTTCTGCAAGCATTCTGTGTGACTCTGTCTTAGTTGGTGTTGTTTGTCATTATATTACATCTATATTAATGTTATCTATCGATTAAAATATTAACTAATTAAGCACACATTTTTTCTGTAATTAACATTGGAGTTTATAATAATTTCACAGTTACTCTCCAAATTAATGTAGAAAGAACTTCAATTTGTTTAATGGCATTTTTTATGAATGAAGGCCAGTATCACTGATACTAATACTAGTACTGATGTCCTTATGGAATTTATGTTTTTTAAACATTAATTATAGGCATTCAACATTACAGTATAACTAAAAGCTGTCAATTTCAACATTTATTAGGCTTTAAAAAATAACTTTTCTAAAAAATAACAATGTTCACATGATCCCATTATATTGTATGTCATATTTACCTGTGGCCTACCTGTCTAACAGGTAGGAAATATAAACACTTTACAGTCTTCACTGCATAAATTATAAATTAAATATAGATTAATCCTTATTAAAGCTACAATTTTCTCTGTTACCTTTGTTCTTTGATTAACATTAATTACTGATATCACAGCAACTGTTTTATTAGGCTACTGTGACTTTAAGGCCTGCCACTGCCGAACATGACGTGGATCTGACGCGCATCTCCTCACAACCCTTTAAGTTAATTTAAGTTGTTATTTAACTCATTTAAGACGGCTCTTATGAGGATACTCGACAAAATGGGCATTTTGGCATAATTCTGTTATTGTTTGTTCAAGCGAAAAAGAGAAATCAATCATCTTTCTGTGCATGAGTCGTGTGTGTCACACAGACACGACATTCACAGACAGTGCGTTCTAGTTTGTCCTGTGGCGCTTGAATGGTTTAAAAGCATTTGCGTGAATAAGAGCATGATCATTTAATGTAACACTAGCCAAATTATGACGGAAAAAACAGATGCTGCGTTAATTGCGTTTAATATTTTTAATGTGTTAAACTGAAAAAATTAATCACATGCGTTAACGCTGAATTTGACACCACTAATATGTATATCATCATAGTGAGCAAACAATCATTTAGATTGTGTGTTCCACCCTGCACTCGCTACATTAGTGATACACATGATTTATGTGTAGTTTATTTGGGAGCGGAGCATGCACGGTTGGCTCTCAAGGGGGCTATCTGCTCCCGCCAGAGGCATGCGTTCCCCGCAGTTCCAGCCCCGCTGCTGCTGAGGCTCAGTAGCGGTTGAGATCGTGGTGTTTGCAGATGGATCTCACGGAGGGGTTAGTGACGGGCTCTGCCTTTTCTCTGCCTTCACCCGCAGGGTCCAGTGTTCTCTCTCTGGGTCTGGAAGCACGCTCTGCGGTTTCTTCCACCCTGAGTGAGGGCCCGATGCTTCAGCTATCTTCCTCTGAGGAGGTTGATGTGCTGAGCATCGAGACAGGAGATTCTAAGGACTCATCACCATAGTCTCCTGCTTATGGTAGAGGTTGTAACTCATGCCGTGACCAGACATCGACTGGCCAGCTGAGAGGCAGAAAGTTCACCCTAAAAAAAAAGTAAAGAGAAAGTAAACCTCTAAAGTGCAACCTCTGTGCCGGGCCCTTCCATCTTCTTCCCGTGTCTATGGCCCTCAGGTTTCTAATTATTCAAACATCCTGGGGTTGAAAGATTATGGTTATGAGGCGATGCCTAAGGTAGAGCAGACGCTTGGTAGCTATTTCTCCCCTGACTTGGCATCATCCTTCAAGGCCCCGACCCTTCCCTCCTAGCAACTCAGAACAACATCGGCTTTGGTAGGTAAGGCTTATATAGCGGCAGGTCAGGCCAGTGTGTGTCTGCACACTATGACTATTCTACAGGCGTACCAGGCCGACCTGTTAAACGATCTTGATGAGGGCGAGGGAGTTAATCCTGATGCAGTTCGAGCCACAGATCTTCGGGCTACTAAAGTGATGGCCAAAGCTATTGGTTGATCTATGGCAGCCCTGATAGCTTCGGAAAGGCACCTGTGGTTAAATCTTTCAAACATAAAGGAGAAAGATAAGTCCTTCCTGTTGGATGCCCCGTTTTCCCCTCCTGGCCTTTTCGGCGATGCTGTCAACTCAGTCATTGAGAGATTTCAGGAGGCCAAAAAGCAGGCGGCAACGTTCCAGCAGTATCTTCCTCACCACTCTCAGGTCTCAGGGGCTGCTGGGCAGGAGCAGCCCCAACTAGAAACCAGCTCCTCACATCGGGCGCAAGAAAAACAGAGCGTTGCCCCTCAAGCCCTCCTGCAAAAAGACTGGGGGTTGGGGAAACGCTCTAGGTCGAAGTCTGACAAGATGAAGAAGGATCTGAGGAATGTCATTCTAGGCAGGAAGGCTTCGGCCAAGAGGTCCTGACGCCACCAGCGCCAGGTCTCTGAGGGCAGGCCCCACCGAGGGAAAGTGGTCTACACCTCATCATATGTTAACTGCCCGACTGGTACAGTGCTGGAGAACGTGCAAGAGCAGTTCTCTGTAGGGTTATCCCCCTCCACTCTAAAGGTTTATATGGCGGCCATAGCTGCTTACCATGGTCCTTTGGGTGGTGTGTCTTTGGGGAGAGACCCATTGGTATCTTGTTTTCTCTGTGGTGCTTTGAGGCTGAGGCCTGCAACTCACACAATGGTTCCAGCCTTGGACTTGGCTGTGGTCTTGGAGGGCCTTTCGGCTGCTCCCTTTGAGCCTATTGAGGAGGTTCCAGGAAAGTTTATGACCTTGAAAGATTTGTTTCTTTTGGCCATTACGTCTCTTAAGAGAATAAGAGATTTGCAAGCCCTGTCGGTTTCCCATTCATGTTTGGAATTTGCATCTGGCATGGTGAAGGCCTTCCTTCATCCTAGACCGGGTTATGTTCCCAAGGTCCCTACAAGTGTGGCAAGATCTATCATGTTGCAGGCTTTCTGTCCTCCTCCCTTTCGTATGTCAGACCAGGAGAAATTGTATCTGCTTTGCCCAGTCAGGGCACTAGATGCTTATGTCCACAGAGCTGCCCTGTGACATAAGAATGATCAACTGTTTGTGTGTTTCTGGTCACCCAGAAAGGGGTACACAGCTTCTAAGCAGAGAATGAGCAAGTGGGTAGTCGAGGCTATGAGTTTTGCATATGAGTCGGCCGGACAGCCTTCACCTTTGACTGTCCCGACCCATTCAACTGGAAGCATGATGGCTTCTAAAGCCCATAAACTTAGATTTTTTTTTTAAAATATTGATTTATAAAGAAAACAGATATGTTCCTCATTCTAAGTATCTGAATTTTTGTGTAGGCAAGTCCACTGGTAGTGTACATAGGAATTTACTTCAAATCTACTTTACTTTTTCCCCGCCACTGACTGAATTTTCCAGCTATCCATGTTTTCACTGTTATGTGGTAGGGGATGCTATTATGCATCTTCTAGTTCAGTATCTCTGCATCAAAACACAGGTGAAGAAGAAGCAGAAACAACTGATAGAAATGTAAAACAACGCAGTCACCAAACATTAAACAGCATATAAATGAAAACTGCCTAACGTTACTGAATGAAATGTGACTCAGATGCCAAAAGCTCGGTCAGTTTTTACTTTCAGTTTCTGTAGTGAATGATTGACTGGCGTTTGAGACTTCTTCACTGACAAACTGTCACACAAAGTTTGCACATTGCTTGTGTGATCCACTGGCTCGCCTTCATGGTTTAAAATGGAAATATTTTAAATATTGCGAAGTGGCATTTTTCTTTATCAACAAAATGATGGACAATGACTCATTTTTTTCTCATGATAATAAAAATAAGTAAATTATTAAATAAGTAAATAAACAAGTAGGTAAATAAACAAGCAACAAGCAAAATTTAACTTATTGCTTAAAATTTCTGTGAATAATTTACTGATGCAAGTACAACCCAACTCAAGAGTTAAATGTTGCCCATGTATGTACCCAATACATCTTTCATGGAACATAATGGAAAGAAAGAACTTTTGTTTAGAAACTTACTATAATTTACTATTAAGTAAGTCATTCTTAATTGATTCCCCTGAAATGTGAAAACACTGACTCTGTGAAAGTATGAAAACATAACTCTGATTGTTTGAGCGTCCCAACCAGCCAGATATACAGTAACACTGAAACAATCATTTTGGGATGGGACTATCTTGTGGTCGACCAATGCCAGATGGGTTGACTCTTTGCAATTTTGTTCAGTGACACTAGTGGCATGGAAAGTACATAATTCACCTTTAAAGCCCCTTTAAATATTACAGTGCATACACAACATTAACCGTTTACCACATTTTTACAGTGTGCAAATGAATAACTATACATTTACTATCACTTTCAATAAATAGATACATTTCATAGTATGAGTTGCAACCCACCTCATAATAGAGAACAAGTTTGTCTGGTACTAGATTTCTTGTATCCAACAACGCACAGCCTTTAGAATTAAAGGTGTCATCATCATCATAGAAGTTCCCGTCACTAGAGTCCATCCCAGTCTCCTGAGGGATGTCAGAGACATCGAGTTTCTGTTGTAATACCTTGTCCTGAGTGAAGACCAGTTGTTCCATATTAATGAACTGCTTGATTCTTTTCTCCACTTTGGCCTCTTGTTTTGACTGAATGTCATTAATCATTTTCTGAGGAGAGCAACGTACATAGCATATAAAAACCACTACCACTACTACTATTACTACTACTACTAATAATAATTTGTACTTACAGATACAATGTATCTCAGTTGAGGGTACTGGTCAAAAGATAAATAACATATCTCTCTGAACACTTTCTGAATAATCTCTGAAAATAAAATATTAGTTTATGACAAGAAGGAAAATTATTTAAAACAAAAATGATAAAACTTAATCTTAAAGGGTTAGTTCACCCCAAAATGAAAATTCTGTCATACTCACCCTCATGTTGTTCCAAACCCGTAAGACCTTCGTTCATCTTCGGAACACAGCTTAAGGTATATTTGATGAAATCTGTGAGCTTTATGGCCTACTACTTACGATACTTTTTGTGTGCAAATAACTACAAAAATAATGACTTTATTCAACAATTTCTTCTCTTCCATGTCTGTCTCCTACACTATTGACGTAGTAAACACAGTGCATTATTGCGTGTGCTGCTGATGCAGGAGTTGGCCAATAATGAGTCAGCGTTCTGACATAGAACACGGAAGCGCTGCAACTGTGTTTACTACGTCAACAGCGTAGGAGACAGACAGGGAATAGAAGAAATTGTTGAATAAAGTAGTTATTTTTGTAGTTATTTGCACACAAAAAGTATTCTCATCACTTCATAATATTAAGGTTAAACCACTTTAGCCACATGGACTATTTTAACAGTGTCTTTACTACCTTTCTGGACCTTGAAAGTGGTAATAACATTGCAGTCTATCGAAAGCTCTCGGATTTCATCAAAAATATCTTGATTTGTGTTACGAAGATGAATGACGGTCTTACAGGTTTGGAACGACATGAGGGTGAGTAATTAATGACAGAATTTAAATTTTTGGGTGAATTATTCCTTTAAGATTGTTTATAATGTTAAGATTGTTAAACTTAACAATTAACAATTATGTTTTTGATGATTGTTTATCAAAGTTCTGAACCTTCTACCTACTTTGAAGTGCAGTGAAAAAGATGTTTATTGCTAATAATGGCTGACTATACTGTATATTTAGAAAATACACACTAACCTCGTGCATGCTTCAGTGTTTCCATCGCTGGCTCTTGAAGGGCTGCCACATGGTCTTTGATGACACATTCAAATTCACAGAAATCACTGAACGTAAGCAATTCTCTGCCACGATGCATCTCATTATACTTATCTATCATTTCATTCACTCTTGCTGTGACTACATTTGTAATAACAAAAAGAGAAAGTCCGGTTAAGGGATTTTGGTACAGTCCTGCAAAAGTCACATGATTTTAACATCTTGACTCACATGATATTTCAGTGCCTCTTAGGTAGATGTCCCATTTCTTGAACTCAGGACGTAGAAGTGCATGAATGTTTTTCCCTTTTGAATGTCCTGTTCTACTCAGTTCATTTATTTGATTGCTGAAGTCCATTATTATCTATATAGTAAGAAGAATCAATTAGAGAAAAATGGCATAATTATTTATTGGATAAATATGGATAGATAAAATATGTGCTTTATTCTTAGAGCTTTTTACCTCACTGAGAAAAGGTCCCATCAGCTCTTCTTCAAGAGGTGGACCCTTTTCATATTTTTTAAGCTCCCTTTTCACACTGAGTAGTTTAGTCTGAATCTGTTCAGTTAAGTAGGGTAGTGATTTCTGTGGCCATAAAAAAAAATAATTGTAAATTAGTTGGCCAATTTAACGTATTATTTAACCCTTCAATTGAACTAATAAACTGTGAGAACTTATGACACACTAAAAATCATAACTCTTTGTCCTTATGGAGTTACACACAGCATTTATTGTCTATTATTTACAAAAGGCCAAGAAAAGTATAATCTTTTTTTTTTGTTTTTTTTTTTTGTTTTTTTGCTTGCCTTGATATGGTCAACCAGTTCTTTAGTCAGGTTGTCAGCCAGGCATTGAGTAGATGCTTTACCGTCATTTAGGAGAGAGCTGTCAAAAATAAATAAATAATTAAAATGATATATATGGCATAGTCAGGCTATATTTGATTGGGCTTAGTAATTGCCCAATATGGTTTATGGTGCCCTCACGCTACACATAAAAGCAAAGCTAACTTGAGATTATGTGTTGTGTTCATGAGTGAATTGTATTGTGACTACTATTTTGAAAAGGAAGTCTGAACTGTTGTGTAATGGCATAATGTGTGTGACAAGGGAAATGATGAGTAAACAAGATGGATGAAGTTCTTTACTCCTGTCTCGTGTGTTGCTTTGCTTAATAGCTCCTGACAGATAACGCAAATTAGCGATGAGGATTAGGCATTTATTCCATTATTGTTGGTCACGAAGATGGCTGTTGCTAACATGCCTCTCCCGAGTTTTTTCTTGCCTTGCCCCGGTGAGCCTGCTATGTCATTCAGAACATGGCTGTGGATCTTTGAAAATTACCTTTGCGTTATCAATGCTACAGGAGATGCCTGGTCAGATAAAAGACAGAGAGCTGTACAGCTTTACTGCCTTGGCATACAGGGACAACAGATTTTCTACTCATTGCCTAACAAAGGTACAACGTATAAGGATGCAGAGGATGCATTGAAAGCCTACTTTGTCCACGGCTTCCGTAAACGCTGTCTGGTGCCTCACAAAACAGATTTACAGTATGTTTTTGCTTTGTTGCAAAGAGCTTTTTGTTTCATGTGAGCTCCGGTACTGACGAATTGATTCGAGATCAGTTAATAGAGAATGTGCTTAGCCCACGAATATCGTGAGAGACTTTTACTAGAATCTAATCTTACACCAGACAGAGCTGTTACGATAACATGCCTGATTGAATCTGCTGCTGATCAGGCTAAATCTATTTCAAATTCCAGACAAGTTACCACTCCAAACAAGCACACAGCGAAATGCAGAACAATGGGCAAAATGTCACATGCACATCTTAAATCTTTCGTTGTGCATTGGAGCCACATTTAGCTAATAACTTCTCGGCTGCAACTGCATCATGAAGGAAGTGTAAAAAGTTTGGACATAACGCTAAACTTTGCTGATCAGTGCAATCAAATACACGCAAGGTATTTGATTGCATTGCGTGTTTATGTGAATACGAGGCAAGACGGACATTGTGACAATATTTTCGTGTGTATTTGACCGTAAGCGAAACAAGCCATGAAAAAGAGTCGCTCATGTGTACGCACTGGAATGCACAGGAATGAAATCATATGCAACCCCTGCCGAAAATTCAGACCAACCTTTCTTACCTTTCTTGCCTTTTTTTAATGGCATCATGTACAGAAGGCCAAAAGGAATTGTGTTGAATGCAGCTGCCATGAGCCCCATCAGTCTCTGAAACTGTTTCACAGTGACAGCTTGGTCTAGCCTGGCCTTTCCTACAGCTGAGAGAATCGCCTTTATACAAATAGGAGACAGATGTGCGTGCATCATAGTCGAGTCCCAAACTACTCCTAGATAGGTGGTCCTCTGTAATGGAGAAAGCACACTCTTCATGGAGATCAGTCTTAACCCCAAGCATCTCATGTGGGCGAGGACGACATCTAAATGCCGAACCGCCATTTCCTCGAACTGAGCAAGAATCAGCCAGTCATCGATATAATTGAGTACACAAATGCCCTGGAGTCACATCAGAGTCAGAGTTGCATCCATGCACTTTGTGAAGGTACGAGGTGACAAGGCTTGGCCGAATGGAAGAACCTGATACTGGTAAGCTTCATCCCCAAAGCAAACCTGAGGGTCTTCCTGTTCTGAGGAGGGGTGGATATGTGGAAGTAAGCATCCTTTAGATCTATTGTGAAAAACCAGTCCTCAGAACTGATTTGAGTCAGGATAAGCGTCAATGTTAACATCTTGAACTTGTACGTCCTCAGAGTATGGTTCAGATGACGCAGATCTAAAATGGGATGCAACCCCCACTTCTTTGGAACTATGAAGTACCGGCTGTAAAACCCAATGTCTCTCTTGGGAAGAAGAACACGTTCTATGGCCTCTTTAGCCAAAAGAGACTGCACTTCCTGCTTGGGACTGACCACCGTGGACAGTACCCCGATGAAGCGAGGTTGACGAGAACCAAACTGAATTCTGCAGGACCCATTAAGAAACATTTAGCAGAAGTTGCCATGCTGCCAGATAGTCTACCAAAGGAAACAGCCTCTCGAGGCTGACCTCTGGTGCATTTCGAGTAGTATGTCCGATACCCTGACTGGCAGGGAACAGCTGAGTACACAGTGCTACAGCATTCCCAGGTGGATACTAGTCAATGAGCTCGCTGGAAACAGCTGCGCCCCAAGGCACCAAAGGTGGCGGGGTTAGCAGAACGATTTCCTGAGGGCACCAAGAAGAAGTGGGCACACTTAGAGCCTGAGCCTTCTGGCTCCAGGACTTCTTTCCCAAAGCCTTCTTTAAGAGGATAACGTTCCTCAGATCTGCCCTTTCCTGAGACGACTTCAGTTAAAATCGGCACGGCTCCCGGCACGGCTGCCCTCCCCTGAGAAGACTTTAGTTGACATCGGCACGGCTCCTCAGTGCGGAAGAATACTTCTGATATTGCCTATGCAATGAGCTCGTACTGGGCTGAGGCTACTCCTTAGACTTACTCCTTACGGTGCGGAGAGGGATAAACTTTTGAAAAGGCGGCAGGTCTATTTGTTTGCCTCCTGAAACCTCTCAACAACAGTGTTTACCTGTCTACCCCTGGCAAAAAATCCAAATTTGCTTTCTCCAGCCTGTTTCCATCCAATTGGCCTTTCACTGATAAAACGGTGTGCATGATGACATCATCCCTAAAAAACACACTGTCACATAAGTTTTGTTGTATCACTAAAAAAAATCTGCTCTTGAGTCGTTTCCATATATAATTTCACCTATATCGCAAATTATATAGTGTCTTTCACATCCTAAATATTTCTAGAATGCAGAGAGTAATGAGACACTTGGAATTCGCCAGTTTACTGCTTACTATTTTCACAAATAATAAGCCTTTTACTAAATTAGGAAATATTAGGAATTCAAAAATTATGGGGAAGAGGGACAGCTTGTCTGACTGGACTGCATGTAACTGCCTTTATGTGCCAAAGCCCATGGGTTTGGGCACAAGACAGCTCATTTGTCCTGTATGCAAAATTTTAGGGTCCATAAAAAGATTGGTATACAGTGAAATATTTGGTCATATAGCAACAATATTTAACATAAGTCTTAAACATTCAGTCAAGCCAGTCGCGGTTTGAAGTGGCCTAGAACGCCTATATTCAGATCATTCAAACCAAAAAAGCTATTCATTCTGGTTTCAGAGTTCAATAACATCAAATCCCTCTTCAGAGACAGATGCTGCTTTAATTTTTGTAGGCCTATATATATAACTTTTTTTTTTTTTTTTTTTTAAATCTATAGCAGTGGTTTTCAACCTGTGGACCGTGGCCCACTAGGGGGCCTCAGTGATCTTCCAGAGGGGCCGCAAGATAACTTAAAATTAAAGCTGCAGTCCGTAAGTTTTACCTCTTTGTCACCATCTCTGTTTGAAACCTGCAATTGCAGTTATTTGGGGAATTATCATCTTTATGTGGGTTGTGCATCGGCGCGGCTCCTCAGCGTGGATGAATCTAATGTTTTTAGGAGAATGTGTGGCTGTCAGTCACCGCACTGGTGGATACTGTACAGGTACTTCGGAATCACAGATTGTAGTCTTGGAAGTATGACCAAAATAAGGATTTTCACCAGAGAATGTCATCTGAACAAGCAAGTAACAAATCTGCCACATTTGTTCTGACCAACTGAGAAAATAAAAGCATTACAATAAATCGCGCTACCAGTAGTGATTAAATCTAACGATCGCTTAGCTCATATTACATCAAACCGTGCAAATTATTATTATTGTTTTACTTTCACATTGTTAATGTTAACATCAGCATTGCATGACTGTGTATGTAGTGTGTATTAGCGTTACCTGTAGATTTCAATTTCTGTACAGTCTAATCTCTAATTGTCCTTTTGTTATACCATACAATCCACCATCAAAATAAGTTTAATTAAATGACCTCACATGATATAGCCTACTAGCTGGGACTCATTCTTTATGTAAACAGGCGTGATGTAATGACGCAAAGACGAACAGCGGCATGCTCGAATTTCCCGCGGAAACCCACCAGCACCACCCGAATTAGAAAACATTATTACGAGCTTACTATTGTGAATCGGGCTAAGGTAAGGAGATAGTTTTGAACACTGGCTGGTTATGTACTTGTTCGAAAATTGAATTTGGATCATTTTTAACCAAAAAAAAGTTACGGACAGCAGCTTTAATTTAAATATACAGTGCACAGCATAAATGAGTACACCCCATCTGAACAAATACAAAAGATGTATTTTCTTTATGATCACTAATACAATTCATGGAAAGATGGCAAAACTAAAATGTATTAAACATATACATAATAAAAACTGAGAAATATATGTCATTAATAAGTAGTTAATAAGTAAATTAGCCTTTAAAAAAAAAAAAATAAAAAAAAAAATAAGGATTGCAGAAATGAGTACACCCTAGATTTAATTCAACAAATGTATAATATTCTAGTACTTAGTATGCCCTCCATAATTTTGAATATACTGCTCTGACCCTTCTTGGCACAGAGTGTACAAGTTCATGACAAACTGTCACATCTGTCCTGTTTAACTCCTGGATGATGAGCTCCTTAAATGTCCCGATCTTTAATGGGGAGTGTTGTTCAGCTTGTCTCTACAGAATCCCCCACAGGCGCTCAAGAGTGTTAAGATTGAGTGCAATACATGTCCACAGAAGGTTTTTCACCTTGGGAGAATGCATATCCTCATTGTCATGTTGAAAAAATGCCCAACAATGCAGGGAATGAGGAAAGGGTAACATCTTAAGTTTGTGTATTAAATTACACAGTGGTGTGGGAATTCATGACAGCACTGATAAAGCACAACTCCCTCACACATTCAGCACTCATACATCCCTATATAAGAGCTTTACTACCACTGAACTTTACTGTGGGAACCAGGCACTTCTCACTGTACTCCTCCTCTAGCAACACCATAACATTTTGTATGCTGTTAGATCCAAAATGATTGATTTGGTCTCATGAGACCAGAGTATTGATTCCCAGAATCTATATTTTGTAAATATGGGCTTTGGAAATGGCTAACTGACTTTATTGTGCTTTGGCTACAGTCAGTAGTTCCAGTGAGAACAACAACCATGCATGTCATTTCTGCAGTCTGCATCTTACTCTGAGATAAACAGTCACTCTTTTCATAGCTTTTGCTGGCTCTGAGACACTCGCTTGGTATTTCTCCTACTCTTTGTCTAGCAAAAAAATCCCTCATCACTAAATGAAAGCTTAAAATGAAGGCCTGATTATTTCAGGGGGCTTGTCACAAGTCCTTTGTTTTTGAATTTCTGTGTTACTTTTGCTATATTTTCACACTTAAAACAATGATTTGGTAATCCTCTTGTACCACTGTCCTCTTTTGTGCTAAGAAATAAGTCTCCTGACAGTTCTCTCCCAAGTGCTTCCACTGTTGTCAGCATTAAGTCTGAGAATGATTCAGTGGGCTATATAACACTTTTAATTGTCAAGAAATTACTTCTCTTTAAATGTTTTGGTTCAACATACTTACCTGTTGATCAAATATTGCCTTAAACTTACACCAGAAAATTTATATTTCGTTATATTTAGTAACTTTTAGGAGGGTGTACTCATTTTTGCTATACAACATTTTATCACCTTGATAAGAAAATCTTATTTTCCTGAATAATTTTGACATGCTTCTTTGGTAATTAAGCAGACTTGCTGGAACATTATATCTCTAAAGAACCCTAACATGTCTTCTAAGTAATTGAGTAATTGCTGACTTTCAGAAGTTTCAGAAGGGTGTACTCATTTATGCTGTGCACTGTATGAATATAATTAATAAATATTATTATTAATATGTTAAATTTAAAAAAGATAAATATAGCTGCAAGCAGCAATTATGGGGCCAAGCACAAAAGCAGCACAAGAAGCCAGCCAACATGGCTGTGAGCATCAGACCAACTGCAACAGTGAGCAATTAAAGACCTATTAAGATCATTTTAGGCAAAAGAGCTGAAAAATGATATATACTGTCAATAGTAAAGATTTACTGGTTTATCACTTTCGACCAATAGGTGGCGCTGTGACCAAATTAATGTGGTATGGTCAGAGTGAGATGACAATGACACTCACAAAGTTTGGTGTGAACATGTCAAAGCATTGCAGAGATACAGACTCAACAGTCATTTTGGCATCGAGCCTCTAATTCGTTGCTGAGATATGTGAATACGGTTTCGTCTGTCAACACGAAATCCATAACTTTTTACCAACATGGTCTGAAGATGATACGATTCAATTTTGGTGAAAATTGGACCAATAGTCTAGGAGGAGATTGAAAAAGTGTGATTTTAAAGAAAATCAAAGTGGTGGAGACTAAGTTATGCTGACTATGGCAAAATTGACATCAATGTTCTCAGCATGACCCCCAGAATCTAATAAGACCAGTCTCATTACAATAGGCCACATTTATATAAAGCTATTAGCATTTTTAAAAAATTTCATTATAAAATTTGACCACAAAGAGGCGCTATCTCAAAATCTATTGTGTACCTTCAGATGGCACATCCTGAGTTTCGTAATGGTACATCAATGCATTCATATAATATAGCATTTTATTTTTATAGCAGCGAGACCAAATTTATGGTTTTTGGACAAACCCATCAGAAGTTATAAGCAAAAATAGCCATTTTTCATATCTCCGGACCAGTAGGTAGCTCTGCGCTGAAACACTGCACGATGCCTCGGGTCATGCTTGTGATGACATGTACCAAGTTTGGTCTGAATACGATAAAGCGTTGCAGAGATACAGCCTTACGTCTATTTTCGCAAGCGCTACGTAAAATTCATTCACGTGTTTTTCGAAAACGGTTTGAGAAATTGACTTGAATTCCATAACTTTTTGTCGGCATGGTCTGAAGTTGATCTGATTCAATTTTCGTGAAAATCGGAGTAACGGCCTAGGAGGAGTTAGAAAAAGTAGGTTTTCCAGATAATTCAAAATGGCGGAAAAATGTTCATGACGGAAAATGACATCATAGGGTGCGATCGATTCGTCTTGAGCCAAGGAATCAGAGTTATTACCATAAACATGAGTGCAAATTTGGACAGCTGGTGGCGCTAGAGGGATTGAGTTAGAGACTCCAAATTTGCTATGGACACAGTTCAGACTGTCCTCTAACTGTGTGCCAAATTTCACAACTTTCCCGCAAGCGGTTCTATGGGCTGCCATAGACTTCCAGAGCGGAAGAAGAACGCCAACGATTACAATAGGTGCCTACGCACCTTCGGTGTTTGGCCCCTAATTAAAATAAATATTAAAACAAAGCACCACCTCTTTCGTACGTATCAACCCAAGCCGTTTATCATCGCGCTGTGAAATACAGACTGAACGGCGGCTCAAAACACCCAAACGCTTCATGAACATAGAATATGCAAACTACATCTCTCAGACTACATCTCCAAACATAGACATGATTGCTTGTTCTGACAGAGGAACTGTTCACTAATGGCATCCACCCGCCTTAACATCAGTGAGTTTCCACACATTCAGAATGCCACTGGCTCTTATGTAGATAGTGTTTAAACATGATGTATAATCAGTGGCGTAGTGTAATGAAGTAGTAATACTTCATTACAGTACTTAAGTATTTTTTGGGAGAATCTGTACTTTACTTGAGTTTTTATATTTCTGTCAACTTTTACTTTTACTCCACTACATTTCCAATGTATACTTTTACTCCGAAACATTTCCCCAAAGCACTTTCGTTACTTACTACAAAATAACGTCGGAAGAACACAGACTGCAAGCAAGCTTGTGCAAACAAGTGCTCGCACAACCGCGGTTGATTTCAATTTCCGGGCTGCGTCCATTGCTGGAGTGGCTGAGAAGAGTGCGCTGTCATTATACAGTACGAGAGCACAGTGCGGGGACACTTCAAAAATGGATTTAAAACATAGACAACAAAGCGGTATGTTATACAGTAGCCTACATGTTTTCATATCAATAAAGTAATTAGTTTGTTGACTAGATGCTGCATTAGTGGAGAACAGCAGTATGTTTGCTGTCAAGGCTGAGAGGATGCTAAGCCGTTAAAACAATGTGACAAAAACACACAAATCTGACCCAACTGTTTAATGTCACGATTGTTACCATCTATTTGCATTAGTTTATATCCATTTGTTCGCTTTTATATTTAAACTGTATCCTCATCATGGAGCCAACAGAAACATAAATCAGAAATGCAGTCGATTTCAGTTCTTTTTTTATCGGCACTGTAACACATATTTTGATTACATAATCATCAAGTGTTCTAAAATAGAGGCAAATAATGTGTGAAAGTATACATATAATAGACCTATGCCTTTGTGGGTAAAGATGGCCATTTTTAAGCATGATTGTTTGGATTTATATGAAATAGTTACACTTTACAGTAAGAGTCGATTTGTAACATTAAATAAGGTTAATAAAAGTATTGTTAATTGTTAATTTCAACATTTACATTTTAACATTTTAAAGTTGTCTCTTACATTAGTTAATGCACTATGAATTAACATGATCAAGGTATAATTAATAGTATTTTTTATATTTAAAACGTACAATAAACATTTTGCCAATTTTTTAATTCAAAGAAAACAAAATGTACATTTACTTGTACTTCAGTATTGAAAGTAAAAGTACGTTTAATATCAAAAAATACTTTTCATACTTAAGTACAAAAAAATATCACATACTTTAAAAATTTTACTCAAGTAATTTTCTAAACAGTGACTTTAACTGTTTAACTTTAAGTATGGCTTTCAAGTACTGGCTATCCACCACTGGGTATAATTCATTTTGGGTATATCAAACAGGCAATCTTTGGTCTTATTAATCTACTACTTGTTCCAAAGCAAATCGATTTAGCTAAGGGAAAAGTTAAGTTTTATAATTTCTTCTTTTGTACTTTTGACTGAACTGTTTGCTTGTGTTTGTTTCCTATTTTACAAACTTCTAATACTTTTATAAAGGTTAATACTGTTTATTTAAATTATTTTTCAATAAATAATATTTTATATAAATAGCATGCCGTATTTGATGACACATTAGTGACTGTGATTTCGACTTCAGCGAAAGTTACATTATTGCGCCATTAGATGGCGGCAAAGACAGTCTTTATGAGTGAATCAGTAGCAAAGATTTTTGACATTGTTTTTACTTTAAACACCACCTTATAAGACGCAACCGACAACCCAGCCAGCGCACCAATGTGGGGCCAAATGGGCTTGACCTGGGCTAACTGGGGTCCAGCCAGTTTTGTCCTCAGTTTCCATGTAGGTCCTACATGGGTTAGCCCAGATGAAATGAAAACTACGTGTGCACACTACAGGTTGCAACATTCACAGATTTACAGTTATAGTATTATGGATTCAATAATTACCTGAAATAACGGTGGTTCCTAAAAAACTTCTTTTCCATCTCCATGGCTTCACCAAGAGGGATTTTGTTATTGATTTCACTCTGACCACGACATCGCACAATAATGTAGCCCTTGCTGAGAGGAATGACTTTGCCCTGGACAGTGTTCAAAACATCAATCTCAGCTCCTTTGTCAATAAGGTCTGGTTTTGTGAGAATTGCTACCCCATGCATTCGAGAGGAAAAAAAAAAAAAAAAAAGAGATAAAAGTTAGGATAAGCATGAATCATAATGCAACAGGTAGGCCTAAAAAGATATATTATAGAAATACAAAAAGTTAGCAAACCAAGAGTTCTGTATCCCTCAGGGTCTACATCCTGTGCCATTCTTAGTGCTTCTGTTGTTGCTATGTCAACATTGCAGGGCACAACCACTAAAATGATGGTTTCACTTTTGGCAATATATTTCAGTATCAAGTTTTTGATCTAAACATAAAAGATAAAATGTGAGAATCCATGAAACACCATAGAACCCCATTATATTTCCGTAATATAGGATAAAACAAAAACAAAAAAATCCAACAATTTGGAATGTGTATTAATGTTTATGATGAATGATGAATATGTATTAAGATTTATATATATATATATAATGTATCTCTTTTAGCTCATGTTGACTTTAAATTCCATCTGTCAGCTACAAATAGACTACTTAGGGCATGAAAAACAAGTGTTGATTGAATTCACTGATTTGAAACTGAATGCAATGTATACTTTTGCATGTGCAATTTACAGCTTAAATGCCTGTTAACACAAATGTTCAAATATTAACATGCTTTCAAACAGCCATTTAGATTTTTGTCTAAACATGATATTTGCTCACCTGATCACCAATATCCTCAGGTTGATCATGTACAGGTACACGGGTTATACCAGGTAGATCGATCAGAGTGAGGTCACAAACATCAGGAGATGAAATTTCCAAAGTAATGAGTTCATTACAGATTCCAACTGTATTTCCAGCAAGTTCATTTTGAGCTGTTGAATACACATGCAAGGTTTTCAACAGACATACAAAAGCCTGAACCTTATGAATTCCACCTCTGTACTGTAGGGCTATGTGCCATTCACAGCTGAATAGAGAATACCTTTTAAATACTTTACTATTTAAATAATTAATAGTTTTAATGCATTTTGAATACAAACCCGATTCCAAAAAAGTTGGGACACTGTACAAATTGTGAATAAAAAAGGAATGCAATGATGTGGAAGTTTCAAATTTCAATATTTTATTCAGAATACAACATAGATGACATATCAAATGTTTAAACTGAGAAAATGTATCATTTTAAGGGAAAAATAAGTTGATTTTAAATTTCATGGCATCAACACATCGCAAAAAAGTTGGGACAAGGCCATGTTTACCACTGTGTGGCATCCCCTCTTCTTTTTATAACAGTCTGCAAACGTCTGGGGACTGAGGAGACAAGTTGCTCAAGTTTAGGAATAGGAATGTTGTCCCATTCTTGTCTAATACAGGCTTCAAGTTGCTCAACTGTCTTAGGTCTTCTTTGTCGCATCTTCCTCTTTATGATGCGCCAAATGTTTTCTATGGGTGAAAGATCTGGACTGCAGGCTGGCCATTTCAGTACCCGGATCCTTCTTCTATGCAGCCATGATGTTGTAATTGATGCAGTATGTGGTCTGGCATTGTCATGTTGGAAAATGCAAGGTCTTCCCTGAAAGAGACGACGTCTGGATGGGAGCATATGTTGTTCTAGAACTTGGATATACCTTTCAGCATTGATGGTGCCTTTCCAGATGTGTAAGCTGCCCATGCCACATGCACTCATGCAACCCCATACCATCAGAGATGCAGGCTTCTGAACTGAGTGCTGATAACAACTTGGGTTGTCCTTGTCCTCTTTAGTCCGGATGACATGGCGTCCCAGTTTTCCAAAAAGAACTTCAAATTTTGATTCGTCTGACCACAGAACAGTTTTCCACTTTGCCACAGTCCATTTTAAATGAGCCTTGGCCCAGAGAAAACGCCTGCGCTTCTGGATCATGTTTAGATATGGCTTCTTTTTTGACCTATAGAGTTTTAGCCGGCAACAGCGAATGGCACGGTGGATTGTGTTCACCGACAATGTTTTCTGGAAGTATTCCTGAGCCCATGTTGTGATTTCCATTACAGTAGCATTCCTGTATGTGATGCAGTGCCGTCTAAGGGCCCGAAGATCACGGGCATCCAGTATGGTTTTCCGGCCTTGACCCTTACGCACAGAGATTGTTCCAGATTCTCTGAATCTTTGGATGATATTATGCACTGTAGATGATGATAACTTCAAACTCTTTGCAATTTTTCTCTGAGAAACTCCTTTCTGATATTGCTCCACTATTTTTCGCCGCAGCATTGGGGGAATTGGTGATCCTCTGCCCATCTTGACTTCTGAGAGACACTGCCACTCTGAGAGGCTCTTTTTATACCCAATCATGTTGCCAATTGACCTAATAAGTTGCAAATTGGTCCTCCAGCTGTTCCTTATATGTACATTTAACTTTTCCGGCCTCTTATTGCTACCTGTCCCAATTTTTTTGGAATGTGTAGCTCTCATGAAATCCAAAATGAGCCAATATTTGGCATGACATTTCAAAATGTCTCACTTTCAACATTTGATATGTTATCTATATTCTATTGTGAATAGAATATAAGTTTATGAGATTTGTAAATTATTGCATTCTTTTTTTATTCACAATTTGTACAGTGTCCCAACTTTTTTGGAATCGGGTTTGTATTATTACAATTTAAACTAGCTGTTTTATTTTTGAATATATTTTAAATTTTAATTTATTTATGTGATATTAAAACAGAATTTACAGCAGTGTCAATTTAAAATGGTTCTTTTAATTTGTAATAATATTTCACAATTTTTATTGTTTTTACTGTATTTTTGATCAAACAAATGCAGCCTTGGTGAGTTCTTGGTGACTTCTTTCAGAAATATACATACATAAATGAATAAATAAAGATATTTCAAACTTTTGACCACTAGTGTAAATTGTTACATTTCTTTGAATTTATACCTCGTCAACATAGTTACTGTTGAGTGGCTAATTCAATTCATATTTATCAATACAAAAGGGAACCAGAAAATCTGGAATTCCTAATTTTTCACAGCCCTGTTGGACACAAGCAGAATATTATATCACATTGTACAAATTTATATAAAATCACCACCTTATACAATAGTTAGGTTTCTCATGAAATCAGAATGTGTTATCTTTAAAGTGGAAATGAAGCTGTCAGTCACGTTAACATTGTTTAGAGTGGAAATCCATTTTCTAATCAAAATTATATAAAAAACATAGTAAATGTAATCATTTAAAAGAAAAACAGATGTTTTGTTATAGCTTTTGTAGCAAGAGCGCTACCATCTTGCAATACTACAATCTGTGATATCACGGGGTTGGTTGTCTTGTCTGAGTTCAACAGATGCAATGGAGAACAGTACTGCTTCACTTCCTGATACACATTCAGACACAAAGTCCCACTGCCTCAAGATTTCCATAGTTATAGTTGGATATAAAATATGTTGGCAAAATGTCTTTCAGAAATCAAAATGAATCACAACCATTATAAACAGCCGTCTGTCATTGTACAACATACAGAGATCAATTATTAAACATTTCTTACCATGACCACACATTTACCAATCAGGACTCCATACTTTGGATAATCTCCAAATGTTATCCCTAATCCCATCATCTTCATTGCCATCATCTTATTTTTCCCATCTTTTTACATTTTTTAATTGATTGATTGATTGATTGATTGCTTTCCGTGCAATAAAGTTTTTAACCAACTTTTCCTTCACTGCTGGAGTCCTGAGTTTGTTTATTTATTTATTTATTTTTGACTAATTTTTATCAGCCCAGAATTGCCATGCAAATAGCACTGGAGCCTTCTGTTGGTCATCTGCTCGGTTACAGAGTTTATCAATTGCTAGTAACGATTACAACAACTAAGCAGAAAAATCAAAGACCAGAATCGAAAATATAATAATCTTGGAAATCCATTTACTAATTAATGTTAACTTGACTGACTGCTTCATTTCCACTTTAAGGGTTTTTGTCTATACTCACCTTTTCTAACAAGGTTATCCACTTTTAATGGGTCATAAAAGGTCTCTTTGTGACCACTGTAAGAAATGGTCGCTGACCACGGTCCAGTTTTGGGCTTCCTCAATTGCAACTCAAGAGGACAACGAGTGACAATACCTTTAAAAAATAAAAATAAAAGCACAAAGTTTTTCTCTGTACAAATGTGCAGCATCACATAACATGTCATTGGAAAGTGATTCATACAATAGACTGTAGAGTCACTTTTAAAAATAAAGGTTCTTTATTGGCATCTATTGTTCCATGAAGAACCTTTAACATCCATAAAACCTTTCCATTGGTCCTTTATATCGGAAAAAGGTTATTTAGATCATTAAAATGTTAAAAAGAAGAAGAAGAAGAAGAAGCAGTTCTTTGGGGAACACCAAATGGTTCTTCTATGGCGTCACTGATTAATATCAAGATTAATAATTTTACTTCTGGGTTTATTAGAAGAACACAAAAACTCATTACAAAATGAAAAAGAAAAAAGAAAGAACGACAAAAGTTCATTCAGTTTTTAATAAACATTGTAATGTTTCATAAAAATACAGTGCTACTGACAGAAAATATGCAATATTTCATTGTTTCGTATAAACTGTTTACATCAGGGGTTTTCAAAGTGTGGGATGCACCTCCACATGGGGGCATGAGATCATGTCAGGGGAGGTGTGGAGTGAGTGGGGCTGGGCAATATGACGGTCAATTGATATAGGTTTTTCTATATAGTTTATCTGCATGTAAATATATTTGTGCAGCGCAGAACTGCTTAAACGCAACAGAGCAGCAACAAACATGGATAAATGAAAAGAAAGAATGGGATGTGCTTGAAATTATCATTATATTGGATCCATGGGGAGTGGGGTATCGTGTATGTTGTGTTGGAAGGGAGGGAGGCCCACTGTCTTTGACTTTGAAAACCCCTGGTTTACGTTAATCAACATAAAATATGTGAATACAGACAATAAGCTTTCTCAGTTTACATATGTAGGGAAAGGGAATACATAACCTGAGACATTCCCTTTCGAATGAATCTCGATGCTGCGTCATGACGTTTGATGCTATGGGAACACCTCTGCATGAACTGGTGTTTGAAGCACATGTGGAAAATATCAATCTTGATTGGCTGAGAGGATGGTCAGGTGATGTAATGTAAATGCATTACAAAGACCATAAATAGACACCAGAAAAGCTGGCCAGGTTCTGAAGGAAGACACTTCAGGCATGAAAGCACTCTGATACCTAGACCATCAAACTGTGTGCCTCATAGGCCAAAGAGATTGCATCCACAATCCAGTAAGATAAATACTGTTTAGAGATGGCAGAACCCATGTCTCTGCCTCCAAAACAGACCAATAATTGTTCAGATTTACACCATGAACTTGTTCGATTAACGTAAATCTTTAAGGCTCTGACTGGACAAAGAAAATGAAGTCTTTCTTGCTCCAGCAGATTAAGAGAGAGAGAGAGAGAGAGAAGACCTTAAGGATGACCAGATGAAACTTTCACAAGTCCAAGACCAGTCTGAAGTCTTGAGTATACTTTTTTTTTAATTTTTTTTATTTATTTTTTTTTTAACGTGTATGCTAATGTACATGCACAGTTGAACGCACAGCCTTGCAAAGTATACTTCATTTGACTTGTACGCATACACAGGAGTTCAACACATGCACAGTTTTGAGCAATCTCTCGCCAAGAATTACAACCCATGTAAACATCTTTGTATTCTTTCATGCTAGAGTTGTACAAATGAGGGTACTTTCTAACCTCTTCACACAATCTCTTGTCTATGTAGGCCTCCATTGTCACAGTAGCTTGCGTGCGTTCTGGTCTGTTCTTTTTATGCAGGTTTTTTTTTTGACTACCTTGTGTATCGACGTCCCCAGGGCATGGTTGCCACCTTGTGGATAAACTAATTACTGCACAAAATAAAAATAAAAAAATGTAATGTGCATGTGCGACCTGTAGATACAAGTAGGCACGACAAAATTATGAAGGTGTGCTTACAGTACACGCATACTCTTCTGATGACGAAATTTGCGTCATGTGCACTGTATGCTGACCCTCGCATACGCATAAAAAGTGAACTATACTTTGGGCTTAAGTCTACTCCAGACAAAAAGGACAGTTGATAAAGGCTGCAAGTCTCGTACTCTTTTAAGTGAAGTTAGAGCTAGTAAAAGAGCCATTTTAAGCCATTCAAAGGGAGCCCCAAACCTTCCAGCATTATAGAAAGATCCCAGGAAGGAACTCGTGGTCTGCAGATAGGCCTCAGCCATCTGACACCACAAGGGGATGTCTCCCTACTGAAGCACCATTGACCTGGGTAGCATTTCCCAAAAGCATAGTAAGCCTAAGTTAATCGTACAACCATTGCCACCAATGGAGCTACGATCAACTTAGGCTTATGATGCTTTTGAGAAATACTACCCTGAACATGACAGGCAGAAATATCTTTCACATAAACCTTAAGAGTAGCTGGGGATAAGCCTGCTGAAAGGCACTCCTGCAGAGGCAGTGAACTCAGGCAGTGAACTGGATCAGCACATTTTTGTAAACACCAGGTTACAATGAGAGACCACTTCAGGGCATAAAGTTTCCTCATGGTTGAGAGACCAGAATATACAAGCTGGTCCCCTTCAGTTGCCAGACCCACAACTTCAATAACTCGGGCCTGGAGTGAAGTATTGTGCCCACAGTCTGGGACAGAAGGTCCCTCCTGGATGGAATCTCTCAAGGAAAGCCTTCCAGGAGAGATATTTTATCCAAGAACCACACTCAGCCAGTCAAAAAGAAGCAACTAGCAATAGACAGACTCCCTCCTGCCGGACTCTTGTTAGAACCCCCGGGAACTGAAGGATCAGTGGAAAGGCGTACAAACGCAGCCTTGACCACATTTGTACCATGGCATCCAGTCCTAGTGTAGCTGAAGGTCTGAGAGAAAACCAAAGGGGACAGTGGGTCGACTCCTTGAAGGCGAAATCGACTTACGCTCTGCCGAATTTCTGCCAAATCAAATCTACCACCTCCAGGTGATACTCTCAGCCCCTGCATCAACAGAGTATCATGTCCCATGTTCAAATGCCCTGGAATATAAATCGCTCTCAGGGAGAGCAGTCTGCTGTGAGCCCAGAATAACATAACACAATCAAAGACCTCCCTGGTCATTTATGTAAGAAACTACTGACATGTTGTCTACTGATACAGGACCCCCTTAGATCTGGGAATAAGTATTTGAGAGACACAGCCTCCATCTCTAGGTAATTTTTGTGCCAGAGAAGATGTCAGCCTTCCCAGACCCATTGGAAAGGACGGCCAAAATCATCTGCTAAATAATGTTAATCATATAAATGGGTTTCATTTTTCAACATTACTGAGTGTCAGCTTTTGGCAAAAATATTAATAGATGGGGACGTGGCAATAACATTTTGCACCACTGCAATAAATAATTCTGATAATTCTCATTTAGTTACAAGGTGCTGAAATAATTTCAGAATCTTACCACTTCCTCGAGGTAAAGCCACCCCAGAGAGAGCCTCCAAAACAGAACTCTTTCCAGAACTCTGATCTCCCACCACTGCAATGGATGGTAGATCTATATCCTTATCAATACCGATGAACCTCAGAGAGTCAATCAACTCAATCAAAGGCTGAACAGAGTCAATGAAATGATTGTGGAATGCTCCATGAGTTTGTGAGTCTGAAAATGAGCTTTATAATAAAAACATCAAACAGAGACATTATGTTTAGATCTTTAATTAGATTATTTAGATTTATTTTTATTTACTAAGAGTCCAACACTGGACATACAAGAATCCTCATTTTTTTCATTTTTCTTTTCTTTTCAAATATACTATTCTGTGGTCGAAATGATGTGATATAAATTAAATTTTCATCTCGCTAAGAGTAATTTAAAAGTTGGCATTTTATATATCTGATATACACACACAATATTTTCATACTTAATTTGCAAACAATATCAGTAAAATTTATGCAAAAAAAATGAAGCTGAATACCTCCCTTCGTCTTGGGAATCAGAGTCTATAATTTTGTCCAGGCCATCCATCGTTTGCCTGAAAACGAATTAAGAACTCTCAACTGAGATTACTCTCTATTTACTTTGTTAAATTAAATAATTAAGAGGAATATGGTACCTGCAATAAGCCTAACATGTTTAGTCTAATCATGTTCGGTGCAGTAATGAAAAGACTGTTGTCTCCTTACCTTATGCTTGCGTTATGTGAACAACAGTTCAACATCTAAAAGGCATATATACTGTAGACTGTGTTTCACACTATGTTCATTATTTATTAACAGAATGTACACCAATAGAACTAAAGTTCCTTGTTTGTAAGTAACTAAATATGAGATAACTCATATTAAGTGAATCATATATCTGGGGACAGATTAAATCAGAACTGATTCACAGATAAATTATTTGACTTTGTCCTTATCAAGTTTATCAAGGCAGTTACTATGCTTGTCAATAAACCAGAAAAACAAACTTCATCCACTGTTCCCGTAACGCTGGGTTCTTTGGGAAGCTGAAAAAGGTAATCTTTCCCTCACAACCAAAAACACACTCCTTTGGTGACAGGAGCTGCATCTCATTTCAGAGGCTGTGTCCTCCGGAGGTCGCATTTGAAGGCTGAATACTTCATCAAGGATGTCATATTTAAGAAAAGTAACCATAATAAAATTGACTGATATTCATTGTGAGGTGTAAAATACTGAAATTTCTTTCCTACTTTGCAATCTAAAGGTTATTTTTCTTAAATGAGACTGCCTCGATGATGTATGCAGCCTTCAAATGCGGCCTTCAAAGGGTGCAGCCCCTGAATTGGGACCCAGCCATTGTTGAAAAATCTCGCGGCTTCCGTAACCCGAACAAAGCGCGTTGATGGGCGGACTCTTGCTGGGTGATGTGTGTGTGCACGCTTATCAGGGAGAAGTGCCCATACAAGGAATTCCGCCCTTTATCGCGTGATAAAGGGCCATACTCGAACAAAAAACTCTCCGAAACCCGGTCCGAAACCGTTTTTTTCACAAGCAAACCTCAGACCGCTGCTCCATGTTTCTCATAATGCAGAGTTCACACTGCACGATTTCAGACCCGATTTTCACTCGCCGGCAGATTTTGCAAAATCACCGATGAGAGAAACCAATGAGAGAGCTTACTCCCCTCTCCCCTACTAGCCCGCACTCACACTGTACTTAACGTTCCGGGCCAGAGCACTCTTACGTTATTTACGATGCAACTTTTTGTTTTGAAGAAAACAGGAAGAAAAGCAGCGTTCGCTAATAGACCGCCTAATAGATTTATCATTTATGCCACGCAACGATTTTCACTTGATTGTGCCGCACGTATCAGAAGATTATTACGGAGGCAACTGACATTGATGGAGGAATTTGCAACTTTACTCGCAAACTACAATTTCTGTTCATCAATAAGGTGAGAGCCAGACCCGTTACAATATACTCGATTTAATTACATTAATTGAAAAGTGTACTGTCCAAGTAAGAATATGTTTGCTGTTGTAATGATGACAGTAGCACACAGCTGATCCATGCTCCAGCGTGGTTAGTGCGTACCGCGGCCGAGCCCAACTGAACTGTGCTCTGACCCACCTCTTCCAAGTGGGCCAGGGATGGTTAAACAAACCGGGCACGGCACGGAGCGATCACACTAGTCAAACAAACCAGACTTTGGGGGTCAAACGTGCTCGGGCACAATTCAGATCGCCTAGTAAACCCTAAGATTCTCACTCACGTCGCATTGGAATTGATAACTTGTAATAGAGTCATTTTTGCTGTAAGATATCTGTACTTTTACTTAAGTAAGAGACACTTTATACCTCTGGTGTTGTGTGATGAATGCATTTAAATTTTGCAAAACCAACCCTGTGATACTACAGTCCATATAGACAAGGACAAAACATTTTATTATAACGAAGTTCCATTTGCACCATTGGTTGGTTAAAGAGGGAACTTTGGTCGACCTCCTTAACATGGGTTTGGTCAGTTCAGCTAATACAGGCAAGATAAGGTTGATAAGGTGTCACAATTCTTTACCTTCAAAAAAACAAAACAAAAAAAACAAACTACCACAGCTATTCTGAACATCTAGTAATTGATTCGATTGGTATGACTTTGCAAAGGTGGGTGAGCAATTGCTTTATCAGAGGGTGGAGAAGAACAGTATAAGACATAAATCTTGTTATGTGTGAGTGTGTTAGTTCTGTCAAGTAAAGTCAAATCACCTTTATTTTTATAGCGCTTTATACTATACAGATTGTTTCAAACCAGCTATACATATATATATATATATATATATATATATACACAAGCTATACTTATAGTGATCAACAAGAAAATAATGCTTTATGCAAAACACACATTTTAGTCTGGGACTAGGCTTAAGCCTTGTCTGTGAAACCTGGGGTAAGTGTTGACTAAGCAAGCCAGAGGCGAGTGGCAGTGGCAAGGAACCCAAACTCCATCAGGTGACAGAATGGAGAAAAAAAAAATCCTTGGGAGAAACTAGGCTCAGTCGGGGGACCAGTCCTCCTTTGGCCAAATGAAGCAACTTTGTGTGGTTTAATTCCAGGCTGCATCACAAGTCAGAAGTCAGATTGTGGATTGGTATCATTCAAAATATTTCATCCAGTTCCTTCAGCTTGAAGATCGGATTCATCACACCCAGGGGTGGAAATGGGGGGTAACGCGGGGAGACGTCATCCGGGGAGTGAATTCCGAGGGGGGACGGCGTTCCAGTTCGAATTGGTTCGATTTTTTTTTTTTTTTTTTTTTTTTTTAAATGAAGGATTTCTGTATTTGTTCTCTCAATAGCCTACGAAAACGATACGAATTCAGCACAAAAAAAACATAGCGCAATAAAATTGCACGATTAATCATTAAAAGATCGATTCAAAACGTGGATTCAAACACCCACGCGATCTTATCTTACTCGAAGTGGGCTGGTATACGCACCGGCACTTCTAGCTAGTTTAACCTGTAGCGTAACCTCACTTTTTCTTGCGTACCGGCACTTCTCGCATGTTGCCGGTACTCTAACCCCCACACCGAAACATAGAATCAGGCTATTAATTAATTGTATACATCGCGCGTTCGGAGCTTTTAACATGAGTGGCGCACCACGCGCGAATCACCGTAGGGGCGTTCATCAGCGCGCTCCAAAAGTGTGATAATATTTGCGCGAGCCGTTCCTATGATAAATTGTGAAACCCATTTGAATTCTATTGAGAATGTAGTAAAACGCTATGGAGAAAGTTAAACATGATTTAAAAACAGCCACTAAAAAGACTGATGAAAAGAGGGGAAAACATGATGATGATTATGACCACCTTTACTAATTTATCACGTTCTAATTTATCGTGGTACATTTTAACTAACTTGTTGAAGAATTTATAATATATAATCTATTAAGGGAATAGATTTAAAAAAAGAAAGAAAAAAGTTAACATTGCCCTAAGCATGAAATGAGGAGCCATCAATGGTCTTACCTGTAATTTGCCTATATTCTTATCGTAACAAATGGTTAAACAATTACGAGAACTACTTTTTTATAAGGCCAAATACAAGTTAGAGTCAAGAGCTTTAATGTTTGGACCTTCTTGAATTATTGACTAAACATTGGTTTTCCCCATGTGTAAAATGTGTTCTTCTAATATGACAGATATGACCAAAAACCTGGCTGTATTCCAACTAAATGTATTCCATTTTTTTTTTTTTAACCTGAGAACAAATCTATTTAAAATGGTTGTGACCTGTTCAATTCAGTATGCACCACATATGCAAATTCCTAGACAATGGACCTTTAATTTGGACAAAATCAAACAGGTAATTTTTTCATTGACTTTTCATGTGCTTGAAAATTAAGAAAATATTGTTTGGGGGAAACATGGAATAGGCCTGTTTAGTGTTATTATAGATTATATGAAAAGTCATTGAAAGTTAAAAGAAAAAAAAAAAAAAAAACTTCCCAACTAGAGTCCTCCCAGTGAATTTCAGCCATTTCCAGCCCTGATTCACACCGGCATGGAGCTCTGTGATGGACTGGCCATGCAGTGCCACTGTCTTGCAGAGTTTAGCTCTAACCCTAATCAAACACACCTGAACAAGAAAATCAATGTCAAGAAAGTTACAGGTAGGTGAGTTTTTTCCAGGGTTGGAGCTAAAGAGTGGCCCTCCAAGACCGAAGTTGCCCAGCTTTCACAGCTTTCAAGCTGTGTGCACATCCGTGTCATAGATATTTAATACAGTGCGTTCTATGTCGATGACATCAAATGGTTGCTCTCGGTGAGCTACTGACACTGCCCTGCTGCTATTTTTACCGCAACACAACTCGGAGTATAATATACGATGCAACATTGTGTGGCTTTTGGTTGTAATTTTCAGTTTGCCTCTTTCACGTTTCACGTTTGCCTCTTTCTTGTGATATTGCTTAATTATATCATATGTTATAATATAAGTATCAAGATCACAAGTACTTTTTTGCAATCAAATCTTGAATTTTGAGGGCATTTGTATTAATTTTGGTGACATTTTTGACACAATCCCTTGATGATTACTGACCCAAAAGAACAGTAATAAAATAAATTAAATTAGAAATAAGTTATTGATTGCATTTGAAGCAGGAAGTTTTACATCCAGTCAAATTAATGATGTTAACAAAGAAATCAGACAATGCAACTGCAATTTAGCGATATCCCCACAGTTGTAGTCTTGACCGGTCTTAAAATAAAATCCCGAGTCCTTTTAGTCTGAGACCAAGACAAGACCGAGTACAAATGCAGTCAAAACCAAGAAAAGACCAAGACGTTCAAAAAATGGTCTTAAGATCGGTCTCGAGTACTACAACACTAAAGTCATGTGTTCGGCCTTTTGGGGGCCGCCCAGATAATCCTTCTGGGTTGAGTGAGTTGGCTTCCTCTCGTTAAGAGAGTCATTTTGCTGAAGCCACCGCTCTGCTGTGCTCCAGGTAATATTGCGATTTGAGGTGTATGGCCTTTGTTAGGCCCCCTTAATACCTTCTCTAGGTCGAGTGAAGTCATTTCCTCTCGCTGAGAGAGTAAAGGGTGATATGCTGAAGCCTCCACTCCCCCAAGCTCCAGATAGATCATGACCATAGGTATTTTTTGCTCAGGCTTTCACCCTTGAGCCTTTCTCGAGTTTAGCTCACTTCGCTCCCAGAGCTCTGTGCCCCATATGTGCCCAACACCAGTAATGCTCAGGTAGAGCGTATCGAGTATTCCCTCCTTTCATGGCGGGTTGAGCACGCTCCCTTAGATCTCAAGCATTAGCCTCGGGCCTGTGGCCGTGTTATGTTAGAGCAGTAGACCCTAATTGAGGCCTCCTCGTCAGCCTGATCGCATAGATTTGTACTCCCCTTGTTTTAAGGGTTGAAAGCGATATGCTGAGTCAACTGCTCGTGATGGCAATGAGAACGAGTATTCCAAGCCTACAATACCTCTAATAGCTATCTCTGCTGGAGTTAGATTTGCTACCAAGTAGTTGGCCCTCCTCGGGTCTCCTTGAAAGCAATCCTCCGGGTTGAGCTAGGTTCCTGTGTTCTAGCTCCCTAGAGTTGAGCAGACGGTTATCAGGTAGCTCAGGCTCCATTGCAGCCTTCCTGATACTAGCCCTAGAGTTCTAGATCTGCTACCAAGTAGTTGGCCCTCGAGCGGGCCACCTTGAAGGCGATCCTCTGGGTCGAGTAGGTCCTTAGCACTTCCAGCTAAGAGAGTAACCTAACTCCCTAGAGTTATATCAGAGTGCTCTTCTGGAGCCTCCCTGGTACTTGCGTTGAGCTTGGTCAATACTCGTCTCGGTTGAATCTAGTTTGTACTCCCCTCACAGTGAGGGTCGTTCTTAGAGTACTGTGCTCCCGAGGTCTGGTCGGAAGGTCGAAGGTCTCTTGTGATACCTCCCTGGTAGATAAGTATTTTAGGCTGTAGGTACTCTCGAGTGGATCGTCATAGGACGAGGACCTCGCCCCTGAATTGGTCTGAAGAGATTCTTTTAGTAAGAACTCCCTTGGTAGATCAGCTCCTGTTGGTACGCCTCTCATTAGGGATCCTATGTAGAGTACTTAGCCTCTGAGTGCTTTAAATAAGAGGCACTCTACATCCTAGGTCGAGCAGAGTAACTCTCCTCGATTGCAAGGGTTCAAAAGCGCTATGCTGAGTCCTGCTCCCCAGGGCCTCTTTCTGGACGCCTCCTCTGGAGGCAGGTGTTTCAGAGACTCTGTCTAGGTAACAGACAGGTTACTACTAAAGTAGGACCAGGTCAGCCTCCCTGGTGGCATTCGGGGTCGACTATGCTGCCCTGAGAAGTGACTGGCCGGGGCTCCTTTTTTGGCTCCCTGGCCACATTCCCTTAAAGGGGCCCCTTCTGTTTGAAGTCGTTGGTTCCAAGCCTATGAGTGGCCTTGGTAGGCCTCTAGATATTTCTGGAGGCCTCTTTGAGGCTTATAGCTTGGGTTGTGGCCGTAGGGAATGCTGTCACTGACAGCCTATTCATGACCCGTAGGAGGAGTGATTTTGGCATATCAGTTGAAATTGTTTTTCTAACATTTGTCACAGCCATTCTTTGGCATGCACTCCCCTCAGCATGGCGGCTTGGGTATTTCATTCCCCATAGCGTTTCGACGCAGTGCAAGTTCCCTTTCAAAAGGGAATGTCTCAGGTTACGTATGTAACCATAGTTCCCTGAGAACAGGGAACAAGACACTGTGTCTCCCTGCCATGCCTCGGGGCCGCCTGCTGAACAGTCCCTTCAGACGATAAGTGGATGACTCAGTTCTCTAGATGCCCCTTATGTGCGTTCAGGTCGCACTAGTAGTGATGTCATAGGCTGTCGCCAGCCAATACGATTGCCGTGATTTGATAAGCGTTTCAGACACCGGTTCACACGGAGCCCCGCCCCATAGCGTTTCGACGCAGTGTCTCGTTCCCTGTTCTCAGAGAACCATGGTTATATGCGTAACCTGAGACGTTCTCCCTTACTCGTGGACCTTGATAAACTAGGGTGGAAAAGTGTTTTTCACTATGTTTCATGACATTTAGGACAATATAATTTGTTATAATGCAGCTAAGAAATCCATTCACCATTCACACAATAGTCTGGCTGCATTTTTACCAATGTGCTATAGTTTATAAAACAGATAATGTGTTATACTTGGCTGAGGCCAATAACATGCATTTGACAGATGATTTTATCCAAAACAGCATCACTCCCAAACACAAACCAAACACATGACCTTGATATTCAATGCTCTATTGAGCTACATGAAAAGAAAAGGGCTCCAAAAGCATTTGTGGTAGATGAGATATTCATTGTATATAATATAAACATTTCACAACTTCTTAGTAACAATAATTATTGGATGTTTACAAATGCTCTCCAAGCAGGTGGGTATTCCAGAAAGCAAGGTTATCGTACTGTCAAACATACTCTCGGTTGATTAACCCAAACCTTGCTTACTCGAGGAATGCTGGTTCCAAAAACTTGTCCGGGAGTAAGTTCAGCCAACCCAGAATATGTTCACGGTTAACACACAAGACATTCTCAACAGAGTGACGAATCAATGAGTAAGAACTATATTGTTTGTTTGATGCTAGTTATATAACTGCTAATTATAATTATATAAAAAGACTGATTAAAATGAATAATCTGTGCTTGCAAAGATAACATGGCTGTAAAATAATTTTTGTGTTTAGTCATTCTGCTTCCACATTGCTTCAAAGGTAAGATATATCATATGTGTTTATTCACTTACTTACCCTTAATACCCGGGTATGTCACATAACCTGCTTTCTGGAATACCCCCTGGTGAGGATGTACTCCTTTCATGTGAGGTTCCCCATCTCAGTCAGTTCCACAGACTGAGTATAACTGGCACCAGTCCAATAAATTGTCTTTAAACTAGTGTCATCTGGATATTAAAAACTTGCAAATTCTTGGCAAAAACTTGCCAGGGGAAGGTTCTTTTTACCAAAAAATTAGGAAAACACAGGAAGACTGAGAGACACAATGGAACAAAAAACCTGTGACAGCTACAACTCAGAAAATGTATTATAATTGATTTCCTTTTTGATCCCTAAACCCAGCTAAAATATTCCACAGGGTTACATCTCATTATCATATGAAACTGATGTCCAAGGAGTATTAAAGTTATCTGAAGTATCAGAGAATGAATGAATGAATGAATAAATAAATAAAGATTACAAATGACTCAAATAGAAGGATATAGGCACAGTAACCTGAAAATTACAAAAGGAAGCAAAACAAAACTGAAAATGATTTTTACTGGTTTATTGACAGCCATAGTAACTGCCTTGATAAACTTGATAAGGACAAAGTCAAGAATTTATCTATGAATCAGTTCTGATTGAACCTGTCCCCAGATATATGATAAATCTATCAATTTATATGAGTTATCTCCTATTTAGTTACTTACAAACAAGGAAATATAGTTTTATTGGTGTACATTCTGTTAATAAATAATGAACAGTGTGTGAAACACAGTCTACAGTATATATGCCTTTTAGATGTTGAACTGTTGTTCACATAACGCAAGCATAAGGTAAGGAGACAATAGTTTCTTTCTTTTCATCACATATCACTATTTGGGTTAAGCGAAAGTACTGCACTGAACATGCTGTTTGTTTATACTAAACATGTTGGGCTTTTTGCAGGTACCATATTCCTCCAAATTATTTCATTAATTATTTCATTTAACAAAGTAATTAGAGAGTAATCTCAGTTTAGAATTCGTATTTCGTTTTCAGACAAACGATGGATGGCCCGGACAAAATTATAGACTTTGATTCCCAAGATGAAGGGAGGTATTTAGCTTCATTTTTTTTTATATAGATTTTACTGATATTTTTTGCAAATTAACCATGAAAATGTTATGTAATTGTGTGTATATCGGATATATAATATGCAAATTTTGAAATAAGTAAGATAAATATGTCATTTTCATCATGTCATTTCTACAACAGACTGCTGTTAAACACAATACATCATTTGAGATGCGGTGGTGACATTTTGTTGGTTTGAAAAATGAAAGCTCAGAAAAAAATGAGAATTCTCATATGATGCTTGTATGTCCAGCGTTGGACTCTTAGTAGATAAAAATGTAAATCTAAATAATCTAATTAATGATCTAAACAAGATCTAAATAATGTCTCTGTTTGATGTTTTTGTTATAAAGCTCTTTTTTAGACTCAGAAACTCATGGAGCATTCCACAGTCATTTCATTGACTCTGTTCAGCCTTTGATTGAGTTGATTGACTCTCTGAGGTTCATCGGTATTGATAAGGATATAGATCTACCATCCATTGCAGTGGTGGGAGATCAGAGTTCTGGAAAGAGTTCTGTTTTGGAGGCTCTCTCTGGGGTGGCTTTACCTCGAGGAAGTGGTAAGATTCTGAAATTACTTTTATTTCAGAACCTTGTGACTAAATGATAATTACCAACAGTATTATTTATTGAACATGTTATTGCCATGCCTCCATCTATTAAAATTGTTGGCAAAAGCTGACAGTAATGTTGAAAAATGAAAATGAAACCCATTTAAAAATTTACATTTCTTTATTTAGCAGATGTTTTTGTCCAAAGAGCTTGACACCGTTTCATATACTCGCCATTGGCAATTTTTACTCGCTTTTGGCGCTGGTCGAGTGTTAACTTTAGGGCCTACTTTCTATTAATGCAATACAGTGAATGACAACCGTTTGTGTTCTCCTAGTGGTTTACATTACGGCCAGAATTACATAATGAAATTGGATAAGCTGAGTACCAATTCATTTTCCGCTAATTCTTTTCTGTGAAGAGGATTGTGGGTAATTAGAGGACATGAAGGATAAACTTGATGTATTCTTCAAAATTAGTCGAAAGTCACAAAATGAAGGTTGCCAACCAAGGATCCATTTTTTTGAACATTTTGATAATCTAAAGAATATACTATAAAGAACCTTTATGGATGGTTTTATGGATGCTTAAGGTTTTTTTTTTTAAGAGTAACTCTTCCATCTAGTGTATGAATGTTATAAAATTATTTTGTCCAGTGATTTTATGAAGTGTCTAACATTCTACACTTTTTTTTTTTGGATAATTATCATCTAGGTATTTCAAGTGCTTACTATAACACTATACCACAAAGACACTATTCACACTATACTACAAACTGACATAGAAAAGAGCATAAGTTCACAAATTGGTCAGATTGTGTCAGCTGTGTTTTTGAGTGTCACTCTCCTACAACGTTATGTGATGCTGCACATTTGTACTGAGATTTTTAATTTTTTTTTCTTCAAGGTATTGTTACTCGTTGTCCTCTTGAGTTGAAATTGCGGAAGATCAAAAAAGGACCGTGGTCAGGGGCCATTTCTTACCGAGGTCACAAAGAGACCTTTTATGACCCATTAAAGGTTGATAACCTTGTTAGAAAAGGTGAGTATGAACAAAAACCCTTAAAGATTACCCATCCTGATCTCAGATGTGAATCCTGATGAGAAAAAATAACTATTTTGTCAGGTGGTAATTTCATATGAATTTGTGCTGCTGTGATACAATATTGTAATTATGTCCAACAGGGTTGTGCAAAATTCAGAATTCAAGATTTGGTTTCTTTTCTATTAATGAATATGAATTAAATTAGCCATGCTCCATAGTACAACTATGTTGAAGTCGAATTTGAATTGGAAGGAACGTTTTATTGATAATCAATTCAAATAAATTCAACAATTTACACTAGTGGCCAAAAGTTTAAAATAATTAGGATTTTTTTTTATGATTTTGAAAGAAGTCACCAAGGTTGAATTTGTTTGGTCAAAAATGCAGTAAAAATAGAAAAAAATGTGAAATATTATTACAAATTAAAAGAACTATTTTAAATTATATACTAAAATAGAAAATGTTCATTTTAAATTGTAATACAAACCCGATTCCAAAAAAGTTGGGACACTGTACAAATTGTGAATAAAAAAGGAATGCAATAATTTACAAATCTCATAAACTTATATTTTATTCACAATAGAATATAGATAACATATCAAATGTTGAAAGTGAGACATTTTGAAATGTCATGCCAAATACTGGCTCATTTTGGATTTCATGGGAACTACACATTCCAAAAAAGTTGGGACAGGTAGCAATAAGAGGCCGGAAAAGTTAAATGTACATATAAGGAACAGCTGGAGGACCAATTTGCAACTTATTAGGTCAATTGGCAACATGATTGGGTATAAAAAGAGCCTCTCAGAGTGGCAGTGTCTCTCAGAAGTCAAGATGGGCAGAGGATCACCAATTCCCCCAATGCTGCGGCGAAAAATAGTGGAGCAATATCAGAAAGGAGTTTCTCAGAGAAAAATTGCAAAGAGTTTGAAGTTTTCATCATCTACAGTGCATAATATAATCCAAAGATTCAGAGAATCTGGAACAATCTCTGTGCGTAAGGGTCAAGGCCGGAAAACCATACTGGATGCCCGTGATCTTCGGGCCCTTAGACGGCACTGCATCACATACAGGAATGCTACTGTAATGGAAATCACAACATGGGCTCAGGAATACTTCCAGAAAACATTGTCGGTGAACACAATCCACCGTGCCATTCGCCGTTGCCGGCTAAAACTCTATAGGTCAAAAAAGAAGCCATATCTAAACATGATCCAGAAGCGCAGGCGTTTTCTCTGGGCCAAGGCTCATTTAAAATGGACTGTGGCAAAGTGGAAAACTGTTCTGTGGTCAGACGAATCAAAATTTGAAGTTCTTTTTGGAAAACTGGGACACCATGTCATCCGGACTAAAGAGGACAATGACAACCCAAGTTGTTATCAGCGCTCAGTTCAGAAGCCTGCATCTCTGATGGTATGGGGTTGCATGAGTGCGTGTGGCATGGGCAGCTTACACATCTGGAAAGGCACCATCAATGCTGAAAGGTATATCCAAGTTCTAGAACAACATATGCTCCCATCCAGACGTCGTCTCTTTCAGGGAAGACCTTGTATTTTCCAACATGACAATGCCAGACCACATACTGCATCAATTACAACATCATGGCTGCGTAGAAGAAGGATCCGGGTACTGAAATGGCCAGCCTGCAGTCCAGATCTTTCACCCATAGAAAACATTTGGCGCATCATAAAGAGGAAGATGCGACAAAGAAGACCTAAGACAGTTGAGCAACTAGAAGCCTGTATTAGACAAGAATGGGACAACATTCCTATTCCTAAACTTGAGCAACTTGTCTCCTCAGTCCCCAGACATTTGCAGACTGTTATAAAAAGAAGAGGCGATGCCACACAGTGGTAAACATGGCCTTGTCCCAACTTTTTTGAGATGTGTTGATGCCATGAAATTTAAAATCAACTTATTTTTCCCTTAAAATGATACATTTTCTCAGTTTAAACATTTGATATGTCATCTATGTTGTATTCTGAATAAAATATTGAAATTTGAAACTTCCACATCATTACATTCCTTTTTTATTCACAATTTGTACAGTGTCCCAATTTTTTTGGAATCGGGTTTGTATTTCAAAAGCATTAAAAATTTTAATTATTCCAAACTTTTGACAGGTACTGTAGTATTTAAAAGGTATACTCTATTCAGTTGTGAATGGTACACAGCCCTGCAGTATAGAGGTAGATTTCATAAGATTCAGACTCACCAGATCTATACTCTTGTGTATGTCTGTTGAAAACCTTACATGTGTATTCGACAGCTCAAAACGAGCTTGCTGGAAATACAGTTGGAATCAGTGATGAGTTTATCACTTTGGAAATTTCATCTCCTGATGTGTGTGACCTCACTCTGATCGATCTACCTGGTATAACCCGTGTACCTGTACATGATCAACCTGAGGATATCGGCGATCAGGTGAGTGTATGTGGTGTTCCTTTTCGAAGTGGAACTCAACACTGTGTCTTGAATCGATGCTATGGTGACCACCATCAGCGTGACCAGTGTCTGAAGCACGTGTAAACACACTCCAATTTCATTGGGTGGCGACAGCCCGTGACATCATAAGCGGACCACCCTTAAGTATAAGAGGGCACCCGTAGTACATGACATCTAAGAATCGTGATAAGACATGATAAGAATCGAGCAGCGAATGGAGCATGTTCGGCTTTCAGGGGAGTTAAATGCATGCTTTGTGATGCGGTTGCTGTGAGAAGCTCCACTTATGCTTGACTCTTTCTTAAAGGGTTAGTTCACCCAAAAAATGAAAATTCTGTCTTTAATTACTCACTTTCATGTCGTTCCAAACCCGTAAGACTTCTTTGGAACACAAATGAAGATCTTTTTGAAATCTGACAGCATTCTGTCCCTCCATAGACAGCCTTTGCAACTGGAACTTTGACGCTTTAAAAAGTTCATAAAGAGATCATAAAACTAATACATATGAATTGAGTGGTTTAGTCCAAATTTTCTGAAGAGATGCGATCGCTTTATATGATGAACAGATTTAATTTAGGCTTTTACTCACATATAATCATTGATTAGCGAACATACACAGAAGCTCAACCGAACCTGAATGACGAGTGAGAAAAAACCTCTTCTGGAAGATCAAACATGCTGCGTAACGAGTGAGGCACATTTGAGCTTCCGGAAGAGGTTTATTCTTTGAAGCAGGGTGAATGGAGTATATAAGGCAATTACTTCCCCCTACTTCATTTACCTCCCTCCCCAACCACTGTTGGGTCTTGAAGCGGGGATATATGCTCCCCTTTGGGTTGGTGTTGTATAGGCCTCCCTAATTTGACCCATGTTAAAGCGCTAGCTACAGTGGGATCAGGAGAAGTGCCTTCATTCAGTCAGGGTTAAGCCGCTCAGTGTACTGTGATTTTTAAGTAGAGCATAACTCCCCTACGGCCTCCTTGGAGTTGGAGTATGTGGATGATAGTTATTGGCAACCTGTAGCTTACCTTTCTCTTGTATGCCTCCCCTGCCTAAGTAATGTCAAGGGACATATCTCCCCTTTGGATAGCTCCAAGGGTTGATGCTAGGTCAACAGTCTAGATGGGCAGTATTTTCTCTCTACTTCATTCACTTCAATCCCCAACTATGTTTGGGTCTTGAAGTAGGGATAACACTCCCCTTGGAATGGCCCTGGTTTGACAATGCTAATAAGTAGGGATAAGTTCATTACAAGAATCTGTGTAATTAATTGTTTGATATTCTTGTATTACAGCCTTTTCTGTAAGAATCGAGGCTGCATTTATCCAGAATAGTGGTATGCCAAGGTCGATAGTTAAAAACTCCCCATGGCAGGCATTCCTTGAGAGTTGTGTTTCAAGTGAGAAAGGTGCTGTTGCAGCTTACCAATGTTTTCTGTAAAAGCTCTGCCTTTATGGCTGCAGTAGCCCTCAGGGGAGGGAGGAAGGTTCTAGAGGCCGGGACTTCCCTTGCTACAAAGGCATATAAGCTAGAATATCTTCCATTCTTGTGGGAGACATTGGTATAGGGATGTTACCACTACACATCTTGTGTACATCTCTTAGGGACCCACCCTGGGTTGAAACTCCGACTCCGTTATTCATTGAGTCAAGGTATGCTATACCCACAATGTTTGTGCATATTCTCACCTAGTGAGGCAGGCATCCCCTCGGCATGCTGGAGTGGGTATTTGTTTCACCAAAGCATTGATCCAAGATGCAGTGTTGAGTGCCACTTCAAAAGGGAATGTCTCAGGTTAAGACTGCAACCATGGTTCCCTGAGAAAGGGAACGAGACACTGCGTCTCGTTGCTATGCCACTGGGTCTGCCTGCACATCTCCTTCAGACAAAGAAGTTGATGACGTGTACTACGGGCACCCTCTTATACTTCAGGGTGCTCTGCTTTTGACATTACGGGCTGTCACAAGCCAATGAAAATTGTATGGTTGTACATGTGCTTCAGACACTATTCACCATTTCCCAAAGCGTCGATCCAAGAAGCGGTGTCTTGTTCCCCTTCTCAGGGGACCATGGTTAAAGCTGTAACCAGAGATATTTTCTCAACATGTACACAACAGAAGTCTTCTCTGCCTGATCAGTAACTATTGCTTTACATTACATTATTATTTGTAAACCTGCAGCTTTAAAAAAAAAAAATGTTTTTGACATATTGCCTTTTTGACACATCACATTCAGTTCCAGATCAATGACAATCCCAGATGAACACTTGTTTTTCATGCCTTAGGTAGTCTATCTGTAGCTGACTGGTGCAATTCTTTTAACTCAAATGTTAAGAGTATAATTGATGGTTCTGCTCCTGTGAAAGTCAGGAAGAAGAGTGGCAGACAAAAGCACCCTGCAGAAACTCAACAGCAGTGCAAAATATGAAAAGACAATGCAGAAAAGCTGAGCGCATGTGGGGGAAGACAATTTTGAAATCCACTATAACTACTATCTATAAAGACAGCCTTCATGCTTTCAATGTGGAACTAGGCAAAGCTAGACAGACCTTATTCTCAAATATTATAAACAGCAACTTAAACAACACACATATTCTTTTTGCTACTGTTGAGAGACTAACAACCCCCCCAAGTCACATTCCCAGTGAAATGCTCTCAGACAACAAATGCAGTGAGTTTGCTTCCTTCTTCTCTGAGAAAATCAATAATATCAGAAAGGCAATCAGCACATCCTTGAGTTGCACTGGGGTCAGACAGATAGTTGCTACATTACATTAAGGTTTAACCACTGTAGTCACGCTGACTATTTTAACAATGTTTTTACTGGACCTTGAATGACGGTAGTTATATTGCTTTCAATGGGAGTTAAAAAACCTCTTGGATTTCATCAAAAATATCTTAATTTGTGTTCCAAAGATGAACGAAGGTCTTATGGGTATGGAATGACATCAGGGTGAGTAATTAATGATTTCATTTTTGGGTGAACTAACCCTTTAAGCCCCTCCTGAAAAAAAGCAATCTGGATAACACCATATTGAGCAACTTCAGACCTATCTCAAATCTTCCTTTTATAGGCAAGATCATTAATTTTTTTTTTTTTTTTTAAATCAGCTGAACAAATTCTTAAGCTTCTTAAGCAACTTTCAATCTGGTTTCTGACCGCATCACAGCACAAAGACAGCGCTCATAAAGATAATAAATGTTAATCGCTTAAATACTGATACAGGCAAAATGTCAGTGATGGTAACCTATAGTTGACCATAAGTCTGAGTGATTAGGGCTGTCTGGTTGGAAGAGTTGAGAGAATTGGGAAGTGAAACGGTGGGTTTACACACACAGACATGAGTGTAAGACCATTTGCATGATAGATAACTCGGTTTTTCTGTCGAACCAGAACCTCTTTATTTTATACATATCCTTTTATGGAAAACAAGGTCACATACACGTGAGCAGTATGAGTGCACACCCATTACATACGTTAAGACGCAGGCTGGTGTAGCACCAGAGGCAGACGGAGTGGTGGATACTCCACTCCATTAAGAGGCTGGAAAGACAGTGGAAGCCATCAGAGGCAGAAGGTGTGTGGATACTCCACCCCATGAAAGGGTAGGAAAGACACTAGTAAGCCCAGAAAGGTTGATACTAGTGTGTCTCACGAACTGAAGCTCTCTGACTCTTACATTCAGTCAGGGGTGCCCCGAACTTAGTGATTCAGGCAGCCTTTAGTTAAATACGATTGTTATTTTTATTTCCCATGCATGATATTTTTATTTCCTATGTAAATGTTCTGATTATTTTATGATTATTTTAACTCCTTATATGTAAAGCACTTTGAATTACCTTTGTGTATGAAATGTGCTATATAAATAAACTTACCTTGCCTTGCCTTAGGACCAGATTTAAAAACGGGGCAAATTAGCATGAGAGCGCAATTCCACAAATGCGCCGATGGGAGTGGCAAGTTTTGTGCATGATCTGCTGACGCGCAAATTAAAGAACACAGACGCAGTCGAATCATTTACATAATAACCAACGCAATCTAACAAGAGCAGCGCAAATTAGCGTTGGGACACAAATAAGCAGAGCTAATGCTCATCAGGTGCAGGTCGACACAGGCGTAACTTGTTACATGTAATATACAGATAACGTCTTCCTCTGGCATTCCAAAGAAATTAATACGAGTGGAAAATATTTTCTTCCTTCTACCACGCGCTCTCTGTTCTCTGCGGTGTCTCCTCCTAGCAGGAACAATTGCAGCCATGTTGCAAAATGGGTTAAGACATGCTTTTTTGGGGGGTGTTAAATAATGACGCAAATACCAGTAAGTAAAATTAGGAATGAATGATTAGTTTAGGTTTAAATGGTGTATGTAAAGGAACTGGAAGCAAGCAGAGTAGTTTCTAAAGCACACAGTGCCATCTGCTGTTAAAAACTAAGCTCAGAGTCGATTTGAGAGAGAATCGCAATACATCGGAGAATCTCAGAATTACTCCAGATTCTTTGCATAACGAATCGAAAATTGATGTATTGTCCCCGATCTACATTTTATCATGTATACATCCCATATTATGGAAGTATAATAGGTTCTGTAGGCATTTCATGTTGACTTTAACATTCTCTTCTCCCTAACCAGAGAACATTTGATCTTTTTTAGATCAAAAACTTGATACTGAAATATATTAACAAAAATGAAACCATCATTTTAGTTGTTGTACCCTGCAATGTTGACATAACAACAACAGAAGCACTAAGAATGGCACGAGATGTGGACTCAGAAGGACACAGAACTCTTGGTTTGCAAACTTATTTCCATAAAATATTTCTGTCACTTTATTAATCTTGCTTATCCTAACCTTTTTTTTTTTTTTTTTTTTTTGGGTTAGCAATTCTCACAAAACCAGACCTCATTGACAAAGGAGCAGAGAGTGATGTTTTGAACATTGTCGAGGGCAAAGTCGTACCTCTCAGCAAGGGCTACATTATTGTGCGATGCCGTGGTCAGAGTGACATCAATAACAAAATCCCTCTTGGTGAAGCCATGGAGATGGAAATGGAATTCTTTAGGAACCACCGTTATTTTAGGTAACTGATTACTTAAATTACATTAACTGAAAATTAATGAATGGTTTGTTTAAAAGAACTTTTCTTCTTTCTTGACAGCTCTCTATTGAATGATGATAAAGCATCTACTCGGTGTCTGGCAAAAAAACTGACCAAAGAACTTGTTGATCATATCAAGGCAAGTACTAAATGATAACAGTGATGCTTTAAACCCTTCAATTGACTTTATTTATTTATTTTATAAAATGCCGTGAATATCACATTTAACAATATTAAAACTTAGATATAAGCCAGTCTTCAGCATATGCCAAGTGAATAGCCATTTTGTTACTCATTGGAGTGTGGAATATATTATTAACAGGACCGGAGCCCAGGGGCAAATATATACACAGTATTAAAAAAAATGCAAGTTAAACTCACAGCACATGCAGTGATGGAGAGCGCAGCATTTACTGTGAACTGAGCCACTCTTGAGCTGCTTGCGTGAACACAGTGTGCTTCACTCTGAAATTAGATCACAGCCTTTGCAGTGTGATAAGTGCACTAAGCTATATCTTGGTTTTGTTTTCTGTTTGATTGACAGATGCTTTGCCCAAGCAATGGCACAAAACACAGCGTTAGTGATTTTTTTTTAGGTTCATTGAAAAACTGTAGTGTGACAGATTAAACTATGGCAGGTCATCATTGTAATTAAATCAGATATAGACATTTGCGATAAAGCATAATAAATTAATAAATTATTTAATAAAAAAGTCTATTATTCACTTGTATGTGCTTAAAGTCTTTGATGTAAAAAATCAACCCACTCCTGTACGTCCTTTAGCCTACATAATCATCGGACTATCTCTCAGTGAGCTGTAAAAATGCAAGATGCATGATATAACAATAGATGGCGGTAATGCACAATTTTACCTTGTGATCTAATAAGAAGACACCCAACTACTTCAGTGCATTACAGGCTCGTCAGCCCTTATGGAAATTAATTATAGTTTTATCATAGTGAAACCATGTTTTTGTCGCGCATTGACTACCGTTTGTATAACCACAAAAAAACATAGTTAAACTATGGTTTTTGAAGCGAAACCATGATTAAACTACAAGAACCATGGTTTTTTGGTTTTATTCAAGGTAAAACCATAGTTATTTTTCGTAAGGGACGCAAAACGGAATGTAACTTTTGGTTGTGCTACACCTGTACTTGATGGGAAAAGTAGTTACCTACTGGAAAAGCTACACTGTTTTAAAAGCAACTGCTACTTTCAAGCTACTGAAAAATGTAATCAAGTTAGTAGCGTCACTACTTGTAGTTAGCTACTCCCTAGTCTCGTGTAGCCAGACCTTCAGACTGACAGCAGAAGGTCTGGACTCTATCGCAGCTTTCACTGTCCAAGGACCGCCCTAGAGGACGTTTGACTGACATGTAACGCAACCAGTCACAGTTCTTTTTGTTCCGCATCAGGCGTAGGGGCGTGCAAATGCAAGTTGATGTCCCTACAATAATAGACCGGCATGCATCTAATAAATTAATTCAAGAACACTGCAAGTTTGCTGCAACAATGGAGCCGCGAACTTCACATACTTTTGAAAATCCAGCGTTTATCTACGAGGGGGATCGGCGTCGCTGCATTTGTTTCCAAGCGGACCGTTAAAGAACACAACACACGTCTCCCAGACATCCTGTAGAATTCAACCAACTAGATGACGACTTGTAGTTATACTCTTGAAGTGTTTCCAGTTAAGTGTGCTATATGCATCAGACGTTCAGCCAACGGTCCGTGGTCGTGACATCTGAGGCTGAGACTATACTCCCCAACACTGCATTTCTGATGTAATAAGCCTGCATGGTTTTCTTTAGATTAGTGCTGTTTTGAACTGATTATTTGAATTAATTCGCTTACTGGATAACTGCACTGAAAACTTTTATGGAGTTTAGCAGCTTAAAATAATCTGAGAAGAGGAATCCGGTTAAAGGGTTACAATAGAAATTTCCACTTACCAGGGTTATAGATGCTTGCGTAGATGTAAATGCTCAGTGTTGTAAACTCCCGACTTCTAAAATCATCTAACTGCGTGACGTAAATTACATTAATGACGCGATTTCACGTGGTTCATTAATTTATTTGCGTTATTTGTGTTAACTAATTTTAATGCATTAATGAATTTTGAATTAAGCGAATGCGTTAAAGTGTTAATGTTGACAGCCATAACGTGTATAATATATATATACACACACATTTAGCCAGCTGATTCATCCAAATATGTTTTGGACACAGAAATCGCTACCACATTTGACTGACCAAATTGATACTAGACTACTCAGTGTGCGAGAAGAGCTTAAAAAGTACAATGTGGGTCCACCTCTGGAAGAAGAAAAGATGGGACCTTTTCTCAGTGAGGTAGGAACTCTGAGAATAAAGCACATCAAATATTATCTGTCCTGAAATAATATTATGACATTTTATTTATTCAGTGAATAATGATTGATTGATTGATTGATATTTCTTATATAGATAATAACAGAGTTCAGCGATCAAATAAATGAACTGAGTAGAACAGGACATTCAAAAGAGAAAAACATTCATGCACTTCTTCGTCCTGTGTTCAAGAAATGGGATGTCTACCTAAGAGGCACTGAAGCATCATGTGAGTCAAGATATGTTAATGTGCCTTTTTGCAGAACCATGTGACTTTTGCAGGACTGTACCAAAATAAAAACCCTTAATCAGACCTTGTCTTTTTGTTATTGCAAATGTAGTCACAGCAAAAGTGAAAGAAATGGTAGAGAAGTATAATGAAATTCATCGTGGCAGAGAATTGCTTACATTCAGTGAGTTCTGTGAATTTGAATGTGTCATCAAAGACCATGTGGCAGCCCTTCAAGAGCCAGCGATGAAAACACTGAAGTGTGTACGAGGTTAGTATATTTTTTAAATATTTAATCTTTTTTTTTTCTTTTCTTTTTTTTTAATCAATAAACATTTCTAAATATTATTTATTTATTATAACTTGCCAATTTTTTTATTTTTATTTTTTTTTTAATAATTTTCAGAGATTGTTCAAAACAAGTTCAGGGAAGTATGCAATTTATCTTTTGTTCAGTATCCTTCACTGAGAAACAGTATCTCTGTAAGTAATTTTTTTTTTACATATATTCACACACACACGCACAGACACACACACACACACACACACACACACACACATATATATATATATATATTTACAGTCAAACGAAAATATATTCTGACACCTTGAACATTTCAATCATTAATACAGTTAATTCACTATAGTTTAAAAAAAACGGTAATAAAATATGACAAGATCTCAGAGTTAAACTATGTCAGAAAAATAACACTTAAGCAAAACATGGTCAGGTCAAAGTGTCTGAATAACTTTTGGTTCCAGATTTTTATCAATTTTACTGGTAGTCCACTGTATGAAGAATTTTTGTGTATAATATGTCACAGTTTATTTTGCTATCCTCACTTACATAAATGAACTATAGTGTCCTGCACTATAGTAAAATATAACAAAAATGTCTGAATAATTTTTGGTTTGACTGTATATATATATAAGGATGCATTTATTTTTGCAAAAGCTTTCTATTTCAGATAAATGCTGTCCTTCTGAACTTTCTATTCATCAAATAATAAATAATAAACTGTTTTCAATATTGATAATAATAATAAATGTTTCTTAAGCAGCAAGTTAGCATATTAGAATGATTTCTGAAGGATCATGTGACACTGCAGACTGGAGAAATGATGCTGAAAATGCAGCTTTGCCAACACAGAAATAAATTACATTTTAAAATATATTCAAATAGAAAAGTTATTTTAAATTGTAATATTTCACAATATTACTGTTATTTTTATTATTATTATTTAATCAAATAAATGCTAGTAATTGGTTGATCATGACCGATTCGTTCATTTTGAACAAATCTTTAATATGACTCGATAACAAGTTGTTGTTGACCTCGCATGCGCAACATCCTATAGGTTCTGTACAGGGAAAAGAAATGATTAGTTCACCTCCCGAGTCTTCGGGTCTGAATCGTTTGTTCATCCCGTGACAGCCCCATAGGCTAAGGCTATTCAGTGGGTACAGGAAACAGAAATGATTAGTTCACCTCTCGAGTCTTCAGGTTTGAGTCGTTCGTTCATCCCGTGATAGCCCCATAGGATAAAGCTATGCAGTCGGCACCGAATGTGGTAATAAAGAGATGGTTAATGCCTTAAACTTTATCCGTATGATGTGGAAAATATATATATACCTAAATATAATACAGCATACAGTCAGTACTAGCGTAATGTTGTATTTGTAGTAAGATTGAGCCGGGAAGCGGTCACGTGACAAAAGAACGAACGATTCAGACCCAAAGACTCGAGAGGTGAGTTAATCATTTCTGTTTCCTGTAAAGACTGCTCTGTCACCGGATGAACAAACATCTCAGACCCGAAGACTCGAGAGGTGAACTAATCATTTCCGTTTCCGGTACAGACTGCATAGTATAGCTTCAGATTTGGGATGTGACGGGACAAAACAAAAGAATGAACGACTCGGATCGGGAGGTTAGGTGAATTAACAGACTGCATAGCCTGAAGATCCAACTAAGCTTTTTGTTAAATCATTTGTTTATGAACCGATCTTCCCATCACTAATAAATGCAGACTTGGTGAGCTTAAGAGACACTATAAAAACATTACTTACCGATCACAAACTTTGTTGTACTCCTCAGAAAATGATTGATGACATTCAGTCAAAACAAGAGACCAAAGTGGAGAAAAGAATCAAGGAGTTCATTGATATGGAGCAACTGGTCTTCACTCAGGACAAGGTATTACAAAAGAAACTTGATGACTCTGACATCTCTCAGACGACTGGAATAGAACGTTATGAGAACCTCCGAGATGATGACATGATTTTAAATTCCAAAGGCTGTGCACTGTTGGATGCAAGAAATCTAGTCCCAGACAAATTGGCTCTTTATTATGAGGTGGGTAAGAACTCATACTATGAAATGTATGTATTTATTGAATGTGTCAGTAAATTCATAGTCGCTATTTTCACATTGGTAAACAACTAATTTATTATAAGAATGTTTATGCAAAAAATAAAAATAAAGGGGCTTTAAAGGTGAAACGTACTTTTGCGCCACAAAAATGCCATTAGCCAGCCCATCTGAAATTGGTTGACCACAGGATAGTCCTGCCCCAAAATAATGTCAAGTGTCAGCGTTGCTGTATTGGCCTGGGTGGGACACTCAAACAAACAGTTGTTCACAGAGTGTTTACAGATTTCAAGGGAATCAAACTGCGAATGGCTTACTTAAAGTTAAATAAAGGTTCTTTGTTGGCATTATGTTCCATGATGAACCTTTCAACCATGAAACATTTTTTGTTTTGTTTTTTTCAAGTTTAAGTTTTTTTTAATTTTTTTTATTAAAGTGTTTTTTCACACGCACACAAAAAAGAGTGGGGTTGGTGAAGATTAACAATTAATAACTATTTTAAATTTAATCTGCAAGTTTGTGCAACCAGATCATTGGGATAGCGCATTGGCACTAGAGGTTCTAAATGGGCAGTCGCCCTCAAACCCCAAAAGGTGGCTCAAATACCTTTGTTTTCCAAGTGAATGTTATAGTGATTCAGGTCCTGTCTCCATACAGATCGTCTATCAGCGCCTCACAGACTATGTGCCCATGCTGATAATTCTGTTCATGCTAAAGGATGCAGCTAAGACACTGCGGCATCAAATGCTAGAATTGAGGAACGGGGCAGATGTGGTCAAACTGCTGAGTGAAGACTCAGAGCGAGGACGCAGGAGAGCTGAACTAAAGCAGCGTCTGGAACGCCTCACACAAGCTAAAGAAATGATAAACAACAGACTCTGAGACATCTTAATATCCATATACTTAGCATCAGGAATATACATAAATTAAGCATCAGGGCTGCAGAAATTGACCTCTAGATATACTGTAATTGAATCATTTATCTGATTTCAGTTGAGAAATTCTACCAGTGAGTTAGTTCAGTATAGCAGACAATGTAACGAATATACATTTATCAGCAACCTTAGAGTTGCTGAATGGAAATTGTACAGTACGGTAATGTTGGCTCAAGTCGTCACATTGCTCTTGCATTACCAAAATTACCAAATGACCCATAATTTCTGTAATATCTATACATCTAAGTAATTAACATTTGTATCACCAGTGTTCCTGTTCATCATTAGTACTATCCTTGGTTCAGTTCTCAGGGAGCGGACTAACTGATAAAATGCATACACTGAATACAACATAAGTCTGTTGAATCTGCCAAATGCATATAATTATTTGTTTTTAATGAAATGTAATTAAATATTTACTCATTTATTTCATGTATTACTTGAATTATCAAGGTTTATACATGTAATAATTCAAATTTATAAAGAATTTTAATGTTTTAACATTGAAAATTTGGGTGTGGGGCAAGGGCAAAAACAATAAAATAATAAAAAGCAAAAGTTTTAGAGCCAGAGTCTCAAGAGCAGCAGCACCTTGAGTGACCTTTGTTCTCTTTCCCAATCCTGTTCCCTTCTCTCCTCTCTCAAAAATCTGATAATAAATAAATAAGTAAATAAATAAATAAATAATTTTATTGCAAATGTATGACTGTGATATACATAAAATGTATGGCAGCTTAGTTGTGCAATGAAAATATATGTTTGAAAATCAAAATCTGCACCATGGGTTGCGGAGTGTGTAGTCAGAAACAACAACAAAAACAATTCTAAATGTTTTTCTGATGCAAAACTTTTATTTCGACAGACGTGGATGAACGCTGTTGACTCTTCTATTAGGCTACATTCACACTGCGAGCATTAATTCTCAATTCTGATTTTTGCTCAGATCTGATTATTATTATTATTATTATTATTATTATTATTATTTTGTATAGCTGTTCACATTGTTGTTTTAAATGTGGCCAATATCAGATTTCCAGTGTGAACAGATCATGGTTCTGACCGGACATGCATGTGCAAAAGAATGTTACAAACAGGGTTGCCAGATTTTTACCACAAAATCCACTCAATTGTTTTTTCAAAAGTAGGGGAAATTCGGACTTGGCAACACACACAGCACGCTGTCATATGGAAGTAAACATGGAGGGCATTAAAAGTAAGCGATGATGTGTTTATTTATAGTGTGATCTGCTGCGGAAGCCAGCAAAATTATGTGCAGGCAACTTGAAAAATAAAGATAATGATGTGACAAAAGAGAGCAGAGTTTCACACAGGGCGTCACGGCAATGCTTGATGAAGGGCATCTGAAGCTTGTGCTGATGCGACCGTCATAGTGACAACAGCCAATCACATTACTTTCCGGTGTTGCATGAATGCAATTGGCTAGGATCTGTGATCTGATTGGCGGACGCCTGTGTTGGCGCTTGAAAAGTTGAGAAATCTTCAACTTCTGCTGTGAGCGACACGAGTGAAGCGACGCGACGGAACCCACAATTCAATTCGGCAACACATGACGTCACCCATTCAAAGTAAATGAGAAGCATTAACTCAGACGCCCCATGTGAATGCAACGTAAGCATAACTACATCGTCACTGCAACAAACATGCGCGAGTATTCACACTGGAAGCATTTGTATAGCGTCACAGCAGCAGCTCCAAGCTACATATAAAGTGACCTTTTCTTTACAAAGACAACTAAAAATTTGTTTTATATGTTGGTCAGTTATAAACTTGATAGTCTTGAAAGCTTGTTAACATTGGGAGGTTCATGTAAACATAAATAACAAACAAACAAACTAACTAACAAACATAAAGCCTAGTGTCATATTGCTGCACATGAATGAGGTAAGATTTGTACATTTTTACAAGACAGCAAACTTTTCAAGCGCCAACGCAGGTGACAGCCAATCAGATCACAGACGCTAGCCAATTGCATTCATGCAACACCGGAAAGTAATGTGATTGGCTGTTGTCACTATGACACGCCCTCCGTCAAGCGTTGCTGCCGACGATCTGCATGAAACTCTGCTCTCTTTTGTCACATCATTATCTTTATTTTTCAAGTTACTTCCCCCGTTTCCGTGGCTTTGATAGGAACCAGCCAAGAGTGAGGAGTCGGGGTGGTGTAGTGATGCTGAAAACACAGATGCTTGAGGAACATGGGTGAGTCAGCTGCGTGTATATATATGCCTCCTCACATGCTGATTGAATAAATCATTTGAATGTGCTCCTCCTGAAATTTGTTGATAAATCATTTCATGAGTTCACACTTACAAATAGTTAGTAAAAGTATGCATATTTGGCGTGCTGTCCGAGGAGAGGGCTCCGAGCTTGGTATTTTGGCCCAAACCCAGACTACTCGCCCTCCCAAAAAAAAATGCAAAACCAATGCGGGACAGCAGCCAGGAAACGATACTGATACTGAGCTCCTGCGAGGGAGGAATGGAAAAATTACTCCTGCTGCAGTAAAAGCAAGTTGGACAGAGAAACGGAGCTCCTGTAGGAGCAGAGAAGATAACAGCTGCATCAGTGAAGCAAGTTGAACAGAGAAAAGGAGCTCCTGTGAGAGCTGAGGGGATAGCACTGCTGCGGCAGCGAAAACAAGTTGGGTGGAGAAACAGAGCTCCTGCGGGAGTGGAGGAGATAACACTGCTGTAGCAGTGAAAGCAAGTTACACTGCGAAACGGCGCTTCTGTGGGAGCAGAAAAGATAACGCAGTGAGGCAAGGTTAGACGGAGAAACGGAGCTCCTGCGGGAGCAGAGGTGGTGACACTGCTGCGGCAGTGAGAGAAAGAAGTGGGCTCCTGCGGGAGCGGGTGGGAAGACACTGCTGCGGCAGTGAAGTACAATTATTATCACTATTTTAGTGGATTGATGGTGTTAATTGAGGTGAATATAGTGAGCCTGTAGGTTTGAGTGTGTAAGAACGAGCTGGAGCTAAAGACTTTAGCTGATAAGGGTTTGTTGGGCTTCTTTGATGTGGAAGTGATTGGATCAAATATAGCCTCTGACGACCAGTGACTGAGTGTCTGAATTTAGTGCTGGGAGAGGCATTTTTGAGCAGCTGTGGTTGCTACACCTATGCGAAATGAATGACTGCAAAAGTGATCTTCTGGGATGCTGGATTGAATCAAAATGGATTTGAGGTGTTTTTAGAACCAAAAGCGTGTGATGGGGTGATTGGAGTCGTCTACGAAGAATGGGCCAGATGGGAATTTAGCTTGTGAGCTTCTAAGATGTAAGTAGGCTAAAGTTATTGGTATGGCTGAATTGGTGATGGGAGATTGAAAATGTAAATGAAATGGCCTTTTTTTTATTTGGTCTGTCTTTGTTTGATGAAGTAAGAGATGGTTTTGCTGTCTAGCACTGATAAATATGTTATTGTGGGATGGATTTTTGGTTGAATTTGGATGTGATGGTGAGTTCTGAGCATCTGAGAAAACGGAAGAATAAAGCCAATATAAAATTGCATCCAGTGTGCAGGCGGTATTGATGGAGTGGTAGCCTAGGCAGGCAGTGGAGATAGATTTGGTGGGTTGAGTTTTTTGAATGCCTTTGATAAGAAGAGATGTTTGTAAATTAGCTATTTCGAAGGAGAGTGAACCAAAAATAAGTTTATGAAAAAATTGGATTCCGCTTAAGTAACCTTTAATGGAGCATGCTTGGAGGTTCTTAATACTGTTGAGATGAGATATGAATGAGGTAATGGTGAGTAGAGAAAGGGGAAAGGCAGGCTGTATGTGAGGTGAAAAGTCTTAAAACATCTCAAGGCAGACAAGTAAGACTGGAGGGTTCTAGGGGAGAGGGCTTGAAGAATGTAGATGAGAGAGGTGTCAAGAAGGAGTTTCAATTGATGGTGGACCCTGGAACATCTTTGGGAGTTTTAATGAATGTATTGCATGCTAAAATCCAAATAAGGCATCATAGGAGAAGCATCAAGCATCAGCACGGGGGAGTGTGAACAGCCTTTATAATGCACAGTTGCTTCATTGTTACAATGAACTACAGTACTGTTGGTGGACCATTCTTTCCCCCAAAGGAAGGCTGATACGATGAAAGGATAGAGTTCGAACAGCACTGAGGATGTTAAGGACTGCGATAAGTCAAGAAGTTGGGGGGCCACGTCGAACCAGCGGCCTTGGTAAAATCCCCTGAATCCCATACAAGGGGCTGCGTTGGTAAAAAGTTGAACATCGGCGCGGAGGGAGACCAAATTATTATAGCAAAAGGAAAGACCGTTGTTTAAGGAAGATTATCCATAAACTAAGCTTGTTGCACCTCGAACTAGTTAGGGAGATTTGGTCTTCTAGAGTGTCAACTGAAGACGCGAGGGAGAGGAGATGTGAGATGAAAGGACGGCCTTGCGGGATTATGCAAATCGCGAAGTTTAAGTGGTCGAGCAAAGATAGCAATTCACGTTTAGAACAATTTGGACTGTCTAGGAGGAAGGATGCGATCAGAATTATCCTGTTGAATTTTTCTTTGGGCAGTGAGGCCTGGAAATTAGCTGTATAAGTTGATGCCCAGAAATTTGATGGACATGGCTGGACCCATGGTTTTATGCTGGGCGATTGGAATCCCAAGCTCAGCAAAAGCCTTTTGGACTGTGAGAAGATGTGCAGCTGGGATGGCATCAGGAGGCGAGATGATTAAGAAATCGTCAAGCAGGTGAATAACATAAGCATGGCATTAGTTTTCACTGCTACACTGATGATTCTCAGCTCTATATTTCTTTGCGCCCTGACGATACTTACCAATTCACAAAATTAACAGAATACATAGCTGACATAAAAAAATTGGATGACTAGTTATTTACTACTACTTTATTATGAAAAAAAAAGATTCTATTTATTGCACCAAAACCTGCCACACGTAATAACCTAGAGGAACCTTGGAACTTGAAGCAGAGGGTCCTGGTGCACTAGGGGACCTGGCCATGGAGCAGAGGGTCCTGGGCCGTGGTGCAATGGTGGACCTGGGTCGTGGTACAGTGGTAGACCAAGCTCCGCAGCTTCTGGAGCTTGGTACCTGTAGCCCCCCAAAAAAATCTCCAGGGAAAACTAATGACCTAATGGCTGGAGACTCTGGCGTGGTAGGCATGATGTAAAGAGGCTCTGGCGTGGCGGCCATCTTGGTTGATGACTCAGGCATGGCAGCCATCTTGGTTGAGGACTCAGGTTTGGCGGCCATCTTAGCTGATGACTCCAGCGTAGCAGCTATGATGTGAAGAGGCTCTGGTTTGGCGGCCATGTCGTGACGATACTATGGCTTGGTGGCCATGACATGAAGAAACTCTGGCTTGGCAACCATGACTTGAAGAGACTCTGGCTTGGCAACCATAAAGTGAAGAGATTCGGGCTTGGCGGCCATGACGTGAGGAGTCTCTGGCTTGGCGGCCATGTCGTGAAGAGACTCTAGCTTGGCGGCCATGTCGTGAAGAGTATCTTGAGTGGCAGCCATGATGTGAAGAGGCTCTAGCGTGGTAGCCATCTTGTCTGAAGACACATCGGCCATCTTTTATAAAGACACAGGAGTAGCAGCCATCTTGTCTAAAGACACAGGCAAAACGGACATCTTGTCTAAAGACACAAGCATAGCAGGCATGACATGAACAGTCTCTGGCTTGGCAGGCATGACGTGACCAGTCTCTGGCTTAGGAGGCATGACGTGAGGATGCTCAGACTTGGTGGCCATGATGTGACTAGGTTTGATGATCATTGGTACTGGGGCCACGGCATGAAGAAACACTGGCTGAACAGCCCTGACGTGACTTGACTTTAGCGTTGAGGTCATGACGTGATGAGGCTTTGGCATTGGTTTATTCAAACCCACACAAAAAAATGTCCTTGAGGGCCACATCATTAAAGTCCACCGTACCACAGAGTTCACAAAAGTCCTCAACATACTGCTCGATAGTCTGGTCGTCTTGATGGAGGCGCAGGAGGCAAACTGCTGGGTTCATGTCTGGTCTAGCTTTCTGTAATGAGTCCACTGTAGGCAAGCTTGAAGAACCCAAGTGCAGCTTTTATTTACAGGAATCCAAATATAAACAAAAAACAAAATAAACAAAGACCTGACCTGACTTGACTTGACCTGACTTGGCTTGACATGACCATGACCATAACAACTCTCCAACAGTAGGTTACACTTAACAAAGTTAGACAAGAGAACAATGAAACATGAGGGCTATTTATACAAAGAGACTAATGACAAACAAGGAACACCCGTGAACAATCAAGTCAATGACCCAATCACAAAACAGAACTGAGAAACCACATGACTAAATTAACCAATGACAACATGACACATTCACAAGTGAAGCACGTGGCAAGATCACATGAGGAGCAGGGAATCACATGACAACAGGGAGCACATGGCAAAACATCAAACATAGCTATGAAACAAAGCATTAAAGGGGACCTATTATGCAAAATTCACTTTTGCATGGTGTTTGGCTATAAATGTGTGTTGGCAGTGTGTGTATACAACCACCCTATAATAATAAAAATCCAACCACTCCTTTTTTAAATCCCCATAAATCATAAGCAGTGTCTCTAAACAAGCCGTTTCCAGATCCCTGGCAGTGTGACGTCACATTAGCCACAGGCCCCGCCCACAAATGTTGACAGACACTGCCATTTTAACATAGAACTGCCCTGTGAGAGTTCACAGCCAGTTGTACAGTCCGCCATTGCTGCACTTACGAGAATGTCTCCCAAGCGTTTTAGGTGTTCTGTAGCTGGATGGATTAATCCACATAGCTCTCTCCATTTACTCCCTAAATCTGAGCCGCTGAAGACGAGGTGGATTAATTTTGTTTTCAAAGAAAATGCTCCCTCAACTCTACCGAAATTTGTTTATGTCTGCGCAAATCATTTCACACCGGACTTCTTTTTGAACGAAGGTCAATACAAAGGGACAATACAAAACAGAGGTTGTGCTAAAAATTTGTTACTCAAGGATAGATCAGTACTGTTCGTGATCCAGCTTACAGCCTCCAGAGTGATACTGGATACGGCAGTAATGAAGGTGAGAGCACTTTATTACAGTTCATCGGAGTTGATATATGGATATAAAGTTTACCAGTTTATTAAGCACCACCCGAAAAGGCATAAGGTCTTTATATATTTGTTTACTGTTAGTTGTAACGAGTGTTTCTGTGTACTTCACTGTGTATGTTGATGATATTGCAAGGGAGAGAGAGTTTATGGATAATATTTTAATGCACACTTGCACTGTGTTTTATTAGCTCTTACAGTGATTTTCTAGAGTGAAAACGGACGCTTCATCTTTTGTGTGAAGTACAATAAACATCATAAAACTCATCTGTAAAGTAGAACGGGGTCCGGTACAACAGGCTTGTAGTAATATAGTGGATAAAAACAAGAAGACAATATAAGTTATAACCGTAATTGAACTAAACTATACCTGTTCTATCTCCATGCAGCATATATTCACAGTTTCTGACATTATAGTGTGTCCTGACTGAATCCTGACACCAGAGAACGAGCTCTTGAAGCTCCGCCCTCTTAGGCCGAGCGCAGCAGCTCATTTGCATTTAAAGGGCACACACTGAAACGGCGCATTTTTGCTCAACTCCAAAAAGTGGCAATTTTAACATGTTATAAAAAAAATTACCTGTGGGGTATTTTGAGTTAAAACTTCACATACACACTCTGGGGACATCAGAGACTTAATTTACATCTTGTAAAATGGGGCATAATAGGTCCCCTTTAACATCAAAATAAAACATGAATATGAACCAAAACACCAAAAAAAGACATGACAGGTGTGCTCTGTGCTATAAAGTCCAGGGCCACTGGTCATGAGACAAAGAGAGCATTTTGTGTTTTTGTGTCAATTATATGGCAAAAACAGAAAAAATAGCAAAATGATGGCATTTGAAGCCAGCAACACAAAAAGTGTTAGACATAGGAAGTGTCATCTTGGAAGTGACATCAAATGATGCGTCTTGCGGATGGCCGACTTCAAGCAGTATACCAAATTATTTTCTAGTAGGAGGTGGGAAAATTTTGAATTCTGAGTTGCTTGGAACGCAGCATCACTGCAATCGGAAGTGGGATATTTCAACTTGGATATTCCCACTTCTGAACTTGTCTCGAATGTGGCATTAGACTAGGGTGACCTGAGGCCTGTTGCATGAAGCTAGTTGAACAAACTCTGAGTTTCAGAGTAGGTTTAGAGTTGACAGATCCATACAAATCCAACCTGGTTTAGATCAGGTTCAACGGGCTCACAACTCTCAGTATAAACATTCTCTGTCAACTTGGGTTTAAACTAGAGTTTGTGATTAACTCTGAAGTGGGTACACCTGAAAGTTTGACACATACGGCAAACAGCCAATCACATGGATTGGCACGGAGAGCGTCAGTTTGATTCACTTCTCACAAGAGAGATGGCATCATTCACTTCTCTGCTGTAGATTAATAGATCATTATGAAAAATATCATGAAATTAAACGCATTTACAAGGTAGTAACAAACAATGTATGAGAATGCAGCTGAAAGAAAATATCTGACTGTATCAATGCATGTGAATTAGGGCTGCAACTAATGATTATTTTGATAATCGATTAATCTGTGGATAAATTTTTACTTCGAATAATAAATTAATAGGATGAAAAATCTAAAAATGATTATAAATTAAGAATTATTTTTAATTAAAAATTAGTTTTAATCCATTATTTTGAACAATGTTAATCCACATCCTCCCCAATACTGTCTTCCAAACAATGTGCAAAAAAAAAAAATAAAATAAAATAAAAAATTGTTAAAATACAAACATTACATTCTAAACCTAAAAACAACTGATTGCACAATATTATAAAATAGAAATTAGAAGACTAAATTAAAAACGATAATGATAACAAAAACAAAAGCACAAAATGTTAACTTCACTTTCACTCATCTGAACATAGTAATTATATTACATTAATGGGCTATTCCGACACTAGTGCCTGTACTATTACTGCTCTCATAAGTATGATTACTTGTGTTACATGTGTATTTTTAAACCTACACTTAATTTCTAACAAAAATATTTTAGCAAAATGTGTATTTTAGTCAGAATTTTCGATCTCCTATTCTACTGCGCTCCGTCTGTTTGACATGCATATGCCCACCGGAGCTCGTTCATTGAAGTCTGTGAAGTTTAACAAGACAGTTGTTGTCAGAATATGCTAAATGAAATTACTCGTGGGACTTTCTAAAATTTACAGATAAGGATATAACCATAAAAATGTTTGCTCATAGGAAAACACGTGTCAGGGGCATTAAACAGCACACGCATCTGTCAAAGGACGAGAGGGGAAGACACGGTAAACACTTTGGGCAGCTTGAATCGTGTACCTTTCCCGGAGTAGCTCACTCTGTGTCCTCCTCTATTTTCCATATGCGTTTTGTCCATAGAAATGGGTTATTCACTACTGTAAAGTGACGTGACTGGCTGATGGTTTCCCAGCACAGAATATAGACACGACTAATCAATAGTTAGTTCAATCAAATTCGTTGTTGATTATTTTCATTGTCGATAATAATCGATTTTATCGATTAGTTGTTGCAACCCTTATGTGAATCAAACAAATAGGCATAATAATTTATATAGGTTCCCAAAGAGCTCAAATGACTACACGTAAACTTAATCTGTTTAAAAACTTTATATATTAATGCATGTATTATATGTATATTAATTTAAAAGCAAAGTTTAATATCAATTGTAAATTAATATAATAATTATATGAATATACTATGAAATAGGCTATACATAATTATAATTCATATAATATAAATATAATAAATAATTAGCAGCAAACGATGAGCAATTTTGTCTCTTTTTTTTTTCATTATAAACTGCTTTAATTTGGAGTGAGAGATAGAGGGAGAGTGGCTTTATTGCATCAGATATGTGTCACTATACTCACAGCTGTTTGGTTCAGTTTGGGTTTGTGATATCTAACCCAGAATAAAAACTGCTCCCGAGCAAGTTAGCCATGTAGTGTAAGTTGCTGTACCATGGCAACAAAACCCGCTAAAAGCCAATCCACATTCTTGAGCCCAAAAAAACAGTTTTCTCAAACTAATCTCGAACGTACCTGTGTAGCAACTGAAACCAACTTTGTGCAACAGGCCACAGATGTCCCCATTTTCCGGGGACCATTCCGTTTTTAAGTCCCCCCCCTCCCCTCCCTCCAACACATACTGTTTAACATTACTCATGTAACCCTGGTTCCCTGAGATAATGGGAACGAGCATTGCGTTTGCTTTAGCTGGCGCTTATGGGGAAAACTCAGATTTTCTCCGAATCCTAAAGCCTGATTGGTTCACGTCTGTGCAAGTGCACAGACAAATGGTTGGCTTCCAATAAAGGCCAGAGAAATGCCAGATCTCATCATAATCTTTTGACTGAGGAGTGGCATAGCGTGACTCGCTGGCAGCGCAGTAGCACGGCAAGCTAGGCAATGCTTGTTTCCCGTTATGTCAGGGAGCAAGTGTTATGAGAGTAACCCTAAAAGTTACCTTTTGATAAGATTCACTCACATTGCGTCTGCCTTAGCTAACGCTTATGGGGAACTTAATCCAATAGTGCCATGCTATAAGCGCAGAACAGAAGCCTCTCTGCGAGCCGACAGCTAGGGGGTGCTCAACTGTGGGCCCCTAGACCAGCTGCAAAGGAAGAGGCTCAGACCATGGTCGGAGCCTGCTACATAGTCCATAAGCATTTCAGGCTGACAACACCCGTGCTTGGAGAGCAGGGAGGTCCAGGTTATAAAATCTGGCGAAGGTGGACGGTGAGGACCACAGATGTCTGTGATAGAGACTCCGCTGGACCACGCCCAAGAGGAGGCCATAGTTTTGCTAGGATGGGCCCTCACACCTAAGGAGCACAAGTCCATGGACTTGTAAGCCAGTGCTATCACATCCACAATCAATCTGGAATGTCCCTGCTTCAAAACTGGCAGCCCTTTAGCGCGGCCTCCAAAGCTGATGAACAGCTTCTCTGATTGCCGATATTGGCCCTGATGGGACAGAGTGGGTGAGATGCCTGCTCGTTCTCCAGAAGCAGAAGAGCTGACAACGCTATCAACTGCATGTAAACAGACAGAGCCTGCAAATCTCCAGCTCACTTGACTGATGCTGAAGCCAGCAGGAGGGCAGTCTTAAGCGAGAGGGACTGGAGGTCGGGTGACTCGAGCAGCTCAAAGGGAGGGCCCCACAGTGCCCTAAGGACTGTGGAAAGGTCCCAAGCCGGGACCGAGCATGAGCATGGAGGGTTCAGTCTCCTAGCCCCTCTGAGGAACTTAACGACTAAGTCGTGCTTCCCGATCCATTGGCCGGCTATCAGGGCGTGATTTGCGGCAATGGCCGCCACATAAACTTTCAGTGTGGAGGGGGCTCACCCACTGTCCAGCATCTCCTGCAGGAAAGTGAGAACTGACATGGTATCGCATTCAGCAGGGTCTATTTTCCAAGCTAGGCACCAGCTTGAGAAAATGGACCATTTCTGGAAGTAAAGGCAAACTTGTGGAAGGGGCCCTTGCCTCTGAGATTGTTCTCATCATTTCCCAGGAAAGGTCTGATGGCTCCCTTCGAGGGGCCAAACATGCAGGTCCCACAACTCTGGTTGGGGGTGGCAAACTGTCCCTTCTGCTTGGTAGAGCAGTATGGGCCATGGAGCTGCTGAGAGTAACTGGACTAATTCTGGGAACCATGGCTGGTTTTGCCAGCTAAATGGAAGTTTGTCTGTGCCCATAGGAGAAGACAGCTCGCCAATCTGTATAGAAGGTGAGACCTGAGACTTGGTGGTTTATGAAGGCAACCACAGTGCTGTTGAGCGGACAAAGACATGATGGCCTCTGAGTTCCGTCATGAACTCATTGAAGGCCAAAATTACTGAGCCCAGCATCATCTTGTTCAGGTAGAAACAGGGAGATATCCAAGGGACCAAGGCCTTGACACAGCCGTGGGTCACCCTGAGAGTGCGTCGGCCCGTGTGCCATGCATGAGGCGGGACACGGCCATTTAACCAGAGCTAAAATGGATGCATGTGGAACAGGCCCAGCGGAACTACTGAGGAGGCTGCTGCCATAAGGCCCAGTAGCTTCTCCTGATTTTCAAGGCACGCTCTTGAGAGAGCCAAGCCTGCATTTGAGCTGAGTCAAAAATTGCCCCCAGGAACGAGATGCATTGGCAGGGGAACAGCGAGATCTTGCCAAAATTGACCCTGAAACCCAAGTTCTCCAGATGGCTGGATGTGAAAGTAAGCATCTTTCAGATCAACTGATATAAACCAATCCTCGGGGCGAATCCATGCACCGATTTTTTTAAATGAACATTCTGAACGGACATCTCATGAGGGTGCGATCCAGACATCTAAAATCGAAAGTGGACCTGTGACCGCCATCTTTCTAGGGGTTGAGGAAGTAGCTCTAAAAGCCTGATTTGCTGTGTTCTGTGGGAACTCTCTCCATGGTGCTCTTTTCTAGCAGACACTGAACTTCGGCTCTAGGTACATGAGAGTTGTCGTCTGAGACCGAAGTGTGAATCACGCCCATGAAGTGTGGTGGTCTATGAATGAAATTGGAGCAAGTAACCTCATTCTATTATACCCAAAATCCAGTTCGCCACTCCGGAGATGGACTGCCATGCCCAGAGTCGAGTGGCAAATGGTTTAAGTGCTACAGGCTGCGTTTCACACTGAAGCGGGAGAACACTGCCTGTTATGGCACTGAGAGGAGAAATGCTCTTTTCGTGAGAGTATAAAAATTTTGGCAACAAACACATCATCTCCTGTGCCCTGAGCTGAAGAGGGCACACTTTGAAGGTAATCCGACCTTAGCAGAACTTAACCCTTTCCTCCTAAATCTTGGCAGGATTGAGCTATAAGTGGTGCTCCATTACTACTAGGCTGGCCATTGTGGCCGATGGGCACGGGCAGTGGCTTTGGCAGTGCGCAGGGCCAAGCTTGCCCTTGTATGTAGTGCAGAGGTGGCCCTAGAGAAAGCAGTCCACGAGCGCAGCAAGGCGAAACTCACGCTCTGCAGTGACAGCGTCTGTCTTTGATGAACGCGGCTTGGCGTGGGTGCGGCCCGGCAAGCGACACGCTCAGAGGCATGGCGGTTTAACCCTTTCGCACGTAAGTTTAAAATATTCTGGCTGACCCCCCAGCGTGAGTTTTTCCAGGCGACCGTTATTTAGAACGTATCACTTTATTGTTTCCATGGTGACGCGTCATTGCTTGTCACGTCACACACCGCAGCGCTGTATGACTGATAATCTGCTTTTATTTAATTTTTCATTTTTTATTCAAAATATTCACAAATTTGTTAGCTATAACATGAAATATCTGATATTCCGATTGTCAGATATATGCAAGTGGATGTGTTTTGCTGTTTAAACACCTTTATAATGATCGCGTTAGTTGAGCTATACATGTTATGGGTGCCGCCATGTTAGTTTGTGCCGCAAGTTCTGTTGGATTTACAACAGGTGAATTCATCCACTTCTCCCGAAATACATAAAAGTAAGTAAGCTGGTGAACTAGGGAAGAATAGAGTAAACTTTAAAGTTACTTAAACAATGTGTATCTGATCTGAATAAACGTGTTGTCTAATTATAATGGAAAGAATTGTTATTGCCGCTTCTATAGACATCAGTGTGTATTTTACAAACTCTAGATGTATTGTTTTGTTTGTACTTATGTGTATTTAAACGTCTGAAACCTAAAATAAACATTATGTGGTTGAAAACACTGCATATTTGTGATATATGAAAAGCGCTGCGCGTGTCCGTCTCTGGTTTAGCGCCAGCCAAAGCGCGCAAGCACATTTGAATTTGGCAGTTGATCACGTGATGCACTGAACGTTCTAATCACAGCGGTGTGATCGTACGCTCCTGGGGCCAGCCAAGACTGATCACACCAGTGTGATCGTACGCGACAAAGAGTTAAAAACAAACGGCAGTAGAAACATGCTCTTGCACAGTGAAATATGCTCTGTGAGTCTCGCCTGATAGTCACAGGGTAGAAACGTCGTTTTGAGCTGCCAGCACTGTTCTCACTCTCGCAGCACTGAGGAATCCCTTGCTGCAGGGAGAGTAAGACACATGGGATGTAGACCGGTGTGAGCTCATTTAGTACTGTCAGCTCAGCCCTGCAACTCCATTGTTTCTTCATCTCAGTCTTGAGAGGGAAAGAAAGTATAGAACGAGGGGAGGAGCCGCACTGGCGCTAGATGGCAGCAGACTTCTTCGGAGCAGTGAGGTGATTTTCAAGCTGAAGGAGAAAGATTCTGACGAGATCTGGCATTTGTGGCCTTTATAGACAACCAACCCCACCAATTTTGGCGGTCTGAAATGTATGGGATGCTTTAAACTTAAAATGATTAACAAAATGCATGCACAATTGTCCATGTACTAGATAAATGTTATGAATGTATCTTACTAACCACAAACAAATGCCTTTCAATTTGAGCCTGTGGAATTTGGGATTAAATGATTCTGCAGCGATTTGTACAAATACAGACATGTTTGTGAATAAAAATGTTTTGTTCTGAATTAATATATCATAAATTGCTCATGCAGAAAGGAATTTGTGGATCAGGTGATGTGTGCATTTATTGACGCCTTGTTCAAGTCGATCGTGTTCGGTTCATTTGGATTTTGAGGCTTCATTTTCACAGTTTATAGCATTTCACTGCCCACACACACACAACTACCAACGAACAAGCCCCAGTGCAATTCATTAACGTGTACACGAAACAAATGCTTTTCAACCAGTGCCAGCAGAATTAATTATTAATGTGCAGCATTTAAAGTCATTTTGTGAGTATAAATGTTCTATTTTCTATTAAAGTGTCATAATTTGCACGTGCAAAAAGGAATCTGTGCATTTTTGGATCAGGTGGCATGTGTGCATTTATTAATTCCTTATTCGAGTCGATCCTGTTCGGTTCATTTGGATTCTGAGACTTTCTTTCTGTGGTTTTTAGAGTTGACGAGCCACAAGCAACTTGCTTTGACTGAAAGGCAAGGCAGGCAGCTACCACTAGATGGCAGTTGCAGAATTACCGAGCTGGTAGTCTTCAACATTATCTAGTTGGGAAAAAAAAAAAAAAGATTAATGGTTTTAATTTGTATCAGGCTCATACTTTTGTATGAATTAGTTACTTTAGTTACTTTATTTACACTGTAAATTTTATAGAGTAGTCACGTGGCTCATGCCCCCGATCTGAATCGAATCTAGTTTTGGAGGAGCTGATTGTGTAGATACACAATGTTAACGTCATGGCGGGACAACCAGTTCCAACGACTTATGCTGTAAGTACAAGATGGTGCCGCATTTTATTAATTCTCAGGGTTGTTTTTTGTCATTGATTGTAGCAGTACTATCATAGTAGGGAATGCAGCCTAATTTCTCTCGCGCGCGCGCGAACAGTTCTCCTTGCGCCTGAATAGTCAAATACACGCACACACATGTCAAAATGCCCATCGTGTGGAGTAGGCTATCGCGTGAATACAGCCGGTTATGGCTTAAGTGGACGTAAACAGGTGGGTAAAAACTGGATATGTGTCAGTATATTACGTCCATGCATTCAGCAGCCCAATTAAATACCTGTATGTCATTAATGTTAATCAAACAACAAAAGATGTTAAATAAATGTATACATGTTAAATAAACCTACTGTATCTGAAAAAAGTGGGCAGCACCAGACACTCTTCCTTGCTTTAGGATGTCAGGAGATGAGTCAGTAGTGCTAATGCATCTAATCATAGATTAGATGCATTCACTGTATTTTTAAATTTACTATTTGTAATTTGCTTCTTTGTTCTTTTTATATAGCCTAACAAAAATAACATATAAAATTTCTCATATTATGCTTATATTGCCCCCCCTTTGCCCACCTGTACATACAAGCTGATATACAATGTAGTCTTTATTTGCAAAATTGACTGGCAAAATTGTGGCCAGTGAAAATGCTGAGTGGCTAGTAACTTTGGAAAACCACTAGCCACAGTGGCTGGTGAGCAGAAAAAGTTAATGTCAAGCCCTGGCACTGAGTATGTTCGTCTGATGACACATCCCAAATGAGTCATTCTTAAGAGAATCCCAAGGCTATCCACCCGGTGCATTGCTGTTTTTACTTTGTTCCACTGCAGTCGATGATCTTGTACCACCAGTGTTCCTTTAATCAATCTGTAGCCTGCATGTGGCATTCTGGTTGTGTAGTAATTCCTAAAGTGAAATGGATAAAAATTTGTACTGACTATAAATTAGACCATAGTCACTCAAAATAGTGTTGCTCTGACTTCAGTCTTAACTGGATGAACACTGCTCGAACATATGGAGAGTTAAAGGGTTAGTTCACCCAAAAATGAATAATCACCTCTCACTCATGAGAGGTATATGACTTGTCCATAGACAGCAATATAATCAACACTTTCAAGGTCCAGAAAGGTACTAAAGACATCGTTAAAACAGTCGACCTGACTGCAGTGGTTCAACCTTAATTTTATGAAGTGACAAGAATACTTTTTGTGCACAAAAACAAAACAAAAATAACGACTTTATTCAACAATCTCTTCCCTGTCATTATCCTTACGCAGGTGACGCAGTAAGCACAGTGAAGGCTTCCATGTTTACGTCCGAATGCCGGCTCAGTATTGGCCAAAGCTGATCACGTGAGCAGCACGACACATGCGTGTAATGCAGACGCAGGAGCCGGCCAATACTGAGTCGGCATTCTGAGGTAGAACCTGGAAGTGCTGGATGTAAACAACATATGAGAATGACACAGAAGAGAAGATATTGTTGAATAAAGTTGTTATTTTTATTTTGTTTTTGCGCACAAAAAGTATTCTCGTTGCTTTATAAAATTAAGGTTGAACCACTGTAGTCACATCAACGGTTTTAATAACTTTCTGGACCTTGAAAGTGTTGATTATATTGCTGTCTATGGACGGTCCGGACGAGTCATATACCTCTCGGATTTCATCAAAAATATCTTAAATTGTGTTCCGAAGATGAACGAAGGTCTTACGGGTGTGGAACGACATAAGGGTGAGTAATTAATGACAGAATTTTCATTTTTGGGTGAACTAACCCTTTAACAACCACTCAGCATTCAGTATGCAAATCACCACACATGGGCTGATAATATTAATAACCTTACATTAGACCTGATGCAGTCTAAAACTCTTAAACTTTTTGTCATCATTAGTAACAACCACAAAATTCAGTATTTGAATTGGGTCTTTATACTCTGCCTTGTTGAAAACATTGGGGGGGACAAAACTCAATTTCCCAGCATTCCCCCATCTAGCCCAACCCACCCATGAGTTGTCTCTACATCTTAGCTAGTAGTTTGATGCACACAGCAGTTTTTGTGATATAAAGCCATAGCGACACTCTTCCAGATATAGAGAAACATTTGTAAAAGTGTTTTGTGACGTGACGTGCGTACATAACGGAACTGCCTCCGATCATCAACATGCGCACTTAGGCTAAATCCACCAATGCTAACTGCATGTGGATCACCAGCTGCTCTTATTGAGGAAGTGTTGTTAGCTTTAAAGTGAACTAATCCAGCAGTGAATTTAATGTTGAATTATTTTTGTAGTCAGCAGAAAATCTAGTATTTTAAAAGATTTGGATTCAAATTGGATATGGTCTGTGGACATACATAGATAAACTGACGCGACGTACAACAGTCTTATTTTGATACGCATATAGTGCAATGAGTTGACTTGATGGTTTGTCTGTCTCGCAGTCGTCTGTGACCTATTTGAATGGTGACGTCACGCCGTTAATCTTTAATTTCCGAGCACGCTGTGCGCAATAACATTCAGTCGCACCGGTTAGAAGCAGCTGGATTTGAAGTTCGTATCCTGAAGCCTGGATCTACCGCTAAAATGGGGTCTAACGGAGACCTCAACGCAAACTCGCAGTGTTTCAGTAGCACTGGTGACCTGGTCCTGGACAAAGCGATCAGTCAGTGGATGACCTGGGATAAGGTGAGAATGCAACTAGTTTTTAACATTATGACTGGTTGCCAACCATTGCCACTGGCAGCCGGTTTTTGTAAAGTGTTTTCACATTGTTCAGACGTTGTTTGTCTTTGTGAGGATGTGCATTCATTTTTAAATGATACATCTGCTTATGAATGCAATTCATTTTTGTGTCATGACCATAAAATGCAAAGTTAAGAGAGGAAACCTCTGAAACATTCAATATCACATTGCATTTCACTACATTGCAGTACCAACTTGAGTCATTCAAATGTTGAGCTGTGGCCCAACATGGTATCAGAATTCCATGGTAATTTGATTATATACATGTAACTTACCATAGCAGTACCACAGTATTCCTGGAAGTACCTTGGTTTACCATGTAAATTCTGTGGCTTATGAATTTTAGTACCATGGTATGAAAAGAACACAGTACACACTGCCCCAGTACTCTTTTGTAACAGATGGTACTAGCATGGTACTTGTCTACAAAAAGCATGTTAAAAGTACTGTGGCCGTACCACGACACAGTGGTGAAATCAGATTTCCAATACTAAAATTGATGTTTCATGGAATTTACACGGTTTTCTAAGATTCTTCCAAAAATGCAATGCTTCTATGATACTATTTGGTATCATCACCAAAGTACCAAAAACTCTGGTAGTAAACTTGCATACACTTGTCCAAAAAGGCTATACTATTACATTAGTAACATATGAGTTGATTGAAGTACCATGGAGTATCATATAAATACAAATGTACATAAATTAGCTGACGTGTCATCCAGTAGGTCATATCTTGTTACCTGAATGACTGAATGGCATAGTCAGTGTGACCAGCCTCTCTGTCAATCTGTTATTCTAGTGTACTGTAGAGAGAGTGAGATTTGATGCCAAAAGCGGCTTGTGCTTTAAATATTGAGCCTTTAGAGAATGTGGTACATTATAACAGCTATTTTAGTGCTATTATCAGAAGTTACATGTTGTTTTATATTGATATAAGTACAGTTTGCAGCTCTTTTTTTGCACAGGCAAATTTAAGTCATATGGCTGGCTGACCTCCTCCTGCAAATGTCAAACTCGGCCTGCACTGGATGACTTGTGCATATAGTAGTACACTACAGGGGAAGCAGCTGGCAGTTGTAATAAAAAACCATTAGCTCAGCAAAAACAGACAGAAAGTGGAATATTTCCATTCGTGATGTGTTTAAATGGTACTTTTACTGATTGTGTACTTCCAGTGCTATTTAGACATTCCTGTGTTCACATATTTGAGTGGCTCAGCTAGCTTACATGTTTGGATTATTTGAAAGCCTGTTCAGTCTAGGCCAGAGAGATAAGCTTTCAGCAACGGAAAAAAAAAAAATTAATTTTCCATCCTGACAGTTGAAAAAAAAATCTATGATTAGATGCATTAGCACTACTGACTCATCTCCTGACATCCTAAAGCAAGGAAGAGTGTCTGGTGCTGCCCACTTTTTTCACTTTTTATATGTGAGGACATTATTGATTTTTGATGTGGTCAATAGCTTGCCATTTGCTATTGCCTGCGGTGTCCCAGAATCCTGTTTGTCCTTAAAAATCCCTTCCAAATAAAAAATTAATGAGTTTATGCATGGGTTCAAGATATATATATAAGGTTTTTTTTTTAGTTTTTTTTTTTTTTATAACATAATCAGTTGTACCAGACCCATTAGACTTTGGTTAATCTTCGAAACACAAATTAAGATATTTTTAATGGATCCTGAGAAGTTTTTGTCCAGGTAACCAAAACTCACAAGGCTCTGTTTACACCTGCTATTAAGATGCGTTTTCGTTGATCGGATCACAAGTGGACGACACTAACTACAAGTGTAAACGGTGTCTAAAATGTGTTGAGCTTATCCACTTTCAACCACTTCCAGAGGTAGTCAAAAATGCATTTGACCGGATTGCTTTCGTGGAGTAAACACTAATGTGGTTGAAAGCATTCGAACAGCCTGCTCTTCGTTTACTGACCTAACATGTAAACATTATGGGAAGCGCGCTAGCCTGACGAGATTTAAACTTTGTCAGCTTTGTGATCTCTGGGTGCATTCATATGTAAATTGCGTGAGCTTATTTCATCCATTAGATTAAAAGATCTGAGAGAAAAAAAAAAAAATAATACATTTACCTGCCCATAGACCCTCCCCTCAAAAAAATCAGGACAGAAGTGGTTGAAAGTGGACAAAAGAGACGGATTCAAACACCAGGTGTAAATGGGTATGTATCTGCCTCCAGGTGCAAATAAGGCCTAAAAGGTTATAAATCCACCATAAAGCAAATCCATATGAATCGAACGATTTAATCCAAGTTTTGTGAAGAGACATGATCTCTTTATGTGATAAACATAATTAATTTAGGATTTTATTCACACAAACAGAATCTTGTGTGTTCACATGCTTGAACAAACATTGGTTTTCATGCATCACACACGCACGTTTGAGCTTCCATGTTTACCATATTTAAAATATGCATGTCAGTTATTGTTTAGATGTAAATAAAAGCCTAAATTAAATTTGTTCATCATATAAAGCGTTTGTAACTCTTCACAAGACTTGTATTAAACCACTTAAATCATATGGATTTGTTTTATGACACCTTTATGACCTTTTTGGATCTTCTAAGTTTTTGTGATTACCTGGTCAAAAACCTCCCAGGTTTCATTGAAAGTATCCCAATTTGTATTTAGAAGATGAACCGAAGTCTTATGGGTTTGGAACGTCATGAGGGTTAGTAAATGATGACATAATTGTCATTTTCGGGTGAACTAACCCTTTCAAAAACTTGTATGAAATTTAAATTGACAACATTAGTTTTTGTCTCTATAGAATCCTCAGACACAGGAACAGATTGAGTCTCTGGTGCGAGAGGGGCGTGTGGTGGAGCTGAGGAGGAGGTTGTGCTCCAGGATGACGTTTGGAACGGCTGGCTTGAGAGCCCCGATGGGAGCGGGATTTGCTCGCATCAATGACCTTACTGTCATCCAGTCTACACAGGTAAGTCCAGGTGAACAGTATGCAGATGAGATCTCAACAGGTGTTCCTTCTCATGTGAAAAACATGAAAAACCAAGGCATACTGCTTTGACCTTAAAGGGTTAGTTCACCCAAAAATGAAATATCTGTCATTAATTACTCACCCTCATGTCGTTCCACACCCGTAAATCCTTCATTCATCTTCGGAACACAAATTAAGATATTTTTGATTAAATCCGATGGCTCAGTGAGGCCTCCATTGACAGCAAGATAATTAACACTTTCAGATGCCCAGAAAGATATATTTAACCCTTAAATGCAAACCTCGGGTCTTTATCGACCCGGGACGTCATTCACTACCCTCCTCCTCATTTATTTTTTAAAGATAGACATCAACCTTCTTGGTATTCCTCAATCAATTCATTATAAACAATATAACAAGAAAAAAATTATAAAAGAATGCCTGTTTTCCCATTCATTTTTTGTAAAAACTGTATAGGGTCGCTAACGACCCGAGGTGTGTATAAGTGTATGTACATTTTTTTTCTGCACAACAATAATTGAATCTTTGATGACGGAATAAGTGCAGTTCACCTGTTAATGTCTGATACACAACGATGAAGTGACATTTCATTCAGACAGAAAACCAGAGAATAGGAAGTATCATTAGCAAAACGTGAAATGGCTCAGCGATTTACTGCAGAGCAATGACTGAACGTCTCACTGTCACTTGATGGATCTGGTGAAACTGTCAGCAATCAAAATATTGATTTTGAAGATGTTGAAAATATAGTTTTTTGAGATCGTGAATGGGCTCATATTCGCGATCTCAAACATATTCTGAAAGCTATAATTTGCTGAATGTACTGGGAAATGAGCTCTGACAAGGACAGTGATGATGACATAAAACATCTGCTCAAAATGAGCCCTTCCAAGCTCCAAAAGGTAACAAAATATTTTATTCTTCTGTAATTGTTACTCTAATATCAGAGGAGTTTTATATTATCGTGACAGGTAGAGATCCATCTGTGTTAGATATAGATCCGGGTCGCTAAAGACCCGAATATGTAAGAATGATTGGTGAAACAGTCATGCATTTAAGGGTTAAAACAGTTCATGTGACTACAGTGGTTCAACCTTAATATTATGACCACTGATTCGAAACAAAAGATTCGTAAAGCTTCATGAAGCAGTGTTTTGAAATCGCCCATCACTAGATATTGTTGAATAAAGTCAGTATTTTGGGTTTTTTTGGTGTACAAAAAGTATTCTTGTCGCTTTATAACATTAAGGTTGAACCACTGTAGTCACATGAACTGTTTTAATTATGTGTTTAGTAGCTTTCTGGGCATCTGAAAGTGTTAATTATCTTGCTGTCAATGTAGGCCTCACTGAGCCATCGGATTTCATCAAAAAATATCTTAATTTGTGTTCCAAACATGAACGAAGGTCTTACGGGTGAGTAATTAATGACAGAATTTTTATTTTTGGGTGAACTAACCCTTTAAATGTGGTGAGGGCCTGTTTACACCAAGAGTGAAGTACAAACACACTATTTGCATTCTTCAATGAAAGCTGAAATGTATATCATGGTATATAATGATGATGATAAGGAGCTACACACTGTTAGAAGTAATAGGAGTAACTATTTTAGCAGTAAAATGGTAGATTCCAAATGTCATCCTCTACATACAGAAAAATACATGTTATGTAAAAACTGCTTATGGACATAAACTCAAATGCTCAAGTCTTGTTGGTTGATATTTATTTATTTGACAGGTATTCGGCCATACTTGGTCGATTCTGTTTTTACATTATGATAAGTCTGTCTTTCCTTCATTATTGCTGTAGGGAATGTACAAATATTTAGCCAAATATTTCCCTGACCTGAAATCAAGAGGGCTGGTGATTGGTTATGACACTCGTGCCCAAGCAAGCAGTGGCTGCACCAGTGAACGGTAACAATCTCTAATCCATTATATGAACTGTCTACATGCAATTATACCTGCACAGTGTTTATAATCTGGCATATTTCATACCTGCATCAACAAAATGGCATTTTTTTATAGAATATTTTCATAAGGCTAGAATTTTACCTATTGATTTGCACAAACTTTTGCTGCACATACAAGTAGAGATTCAGAACTAGATGGCATATTTACAGTAATGCCAAACATAAGTATAGTAGGTGACAAGTTTTATTCAGTTTTTATCCATTTTCGATTAAAGGTATAGCTCATGCAAAACATGTAAATTCTGATTCATGATCTTCTCCTACCCTAATGCGATTTTGAAATTCTATTCTTTCCTGTGGATCACAAAAGGAGAAATTTACAGATTGTAAGCTAAATGATAAGTAATTGATTAAAAAAAATATTTTTTGGGTAAACAAACCCTTTAAACTCACCTTCACCCTAATATATGTTTGTATTGTTGAGAAGAGAACTTTGTTGGAATTGAACATGGGCGGATGTAGTAGTAGATGTCTTGTTTTGCTAGTAAAATTGTATGCAAAATGAACCAGCAAAACTGCCTGTTGTGGGACAAGAGAAACCATCCTCTCTTCCTGCACTGAACAATAGTACTGCATTCAGGCACATGTTGAGCACATTCATCAGTTGCATTCTTTATGCACTGAAGGCACATTTCTAGAGTCATAAGGTTACTGTTAAAATCTTTCACTTGGCCACTCTGCATAATATGTACTGTAATTTCTGTGCTATATCATGACCTTGACTGCATTTATATGTAATATTCTGATTAGTTATGTGTCATGGAAACACGTTAACCCAATTGCTATAACCAGATTAGACCGGATAAGACAGGACTTTTGGATCATATGAACATGAACATCTTATAAGGGGCTAAGCTCAGAGGGTTATCGTCTTAGCCCACAGAACCGTATGGTAAAAAGTTGTGAGATTTGGCACACAGATACAGCAATCTTGGAGTCTCTAACTTGATCCCTTTAGCACCACCAACTGTCCAAAGTTGCACTTGCTGTAAAAGGGCCAGAAACAAAATTCAGTTACGCCCTATGATGTCATTTTCTGTCTTCAAAATTTTTCTGCCATTTTGAATTTTCCGAAAAACCTACTTTTTTCAAACTAATTCTAGATGGTTCTTCTGATTTTTTCACAAAAATTGGCTCGGATCTTCTTCAGACCATGCTGGCAAAAAGTTATTAATAGCTTTTTGACCAAACCGTTCACAAATTTGATGGCACGGTGCCAAGCTGATTCTGAGGCTGTAACTCTGCAACACTTTGGCATATTGACACCAAACTTTGTATGTGTCACTGTCCCCTCACACTGACCACACATCAATTTGGTAAGAGCGCCACCTATTGGTTCAAAGTTCTAAGCAATTAAATCAAATTACTAGTGGTTATATTTATGATTTTCTAGCCGTTTTGCCTAAAATAATAATAAAAAAAATGTCTTTAATTACTCATTGTTGCAGTATGAAAACTCATTATTCCTCATTTGTGCTTGGCCCCTTAATTGCTGCTTGCAGCTATATTTCATTATATTTGTTTGTCTATACAGTATACTACATTTGCTGTAATAAATTCTTCATCAGAAAACAATGTAAATAACATTTCCCATCCTTTGGTTTATCTGCAGGCTTGCAAGGTTGACTGCAGCTGTTATGCTTTGTAAAGATATCCCTGTCTATTTGTTCTCTACATATGTGCCTACCCCATTTGTGGTAAGAAAATGTTATTGATAGATTTTTTTTATTTATTTATTTATTTTTTTTAATTACATTTATATAACAGTTGTTGTTTTGCATGTCTTGGGAATGACCTTTAGGAGCAATGATAATAAAGAAAAGAGGTGAAAGTTATCTTGAGTCCTGTGAATTGTCTTTCCATCTTTTTGTCCTCCAGCCGTATGCTGTGATGAAGTATGGAGCTGCAGCTGGAGTCATGATCACTGCTTCTCATAACAGAAAAGAGGACAATGGGTACAAGGTGAGCAGCTGTTAATAAATTCATTTATTAAGATAAATTGCCTACAGTTTTCAGTTATTTCAGACCAATTCTACTGAATAAAAAAAGCAATAGAAATAGCGAGTGTGAGAGTGTTATAACTCTACTAACTCCTTTGTTACCTGCCCATTTTAGTTTTTTTTTTTAATAATATACACATTTTTAAGCCAAGCAAACTTAAATCGATAATCCACCCAAAAATTAAAGTTGTCATCATTTACTCACCGTCATGAATTACTTTCTTTTGCAAAATCTTTTATATATCAAATGCTGGGTTTTTGCAAATGTGGCTCAAAACGTAATGCTATTATGACAAAGGAAGTATATATTATCAGACATGTCCTTCTCTTTTTGTAAAATTCTTATTAATATAAAATCAAAAGGAGTCCTTTGATCCTTTTTATGAGACTTAATATTGCATTTTACAATTTGTGAACACTTTGGTGGGAAAAACAATGAAAAATTTTGATTCTGCCTATTGGTTCCTTTGTGTGCATTTAAATGTTATTTTTAAACTGTTCAAGCACAAGATGTGAAAGAACTCTGTATTCGCACACTGTTTTCTGTGTGCGCACAAAAAAGCTGCCTCATATATACTGTGTGAATACTGAATTGACTTCTTTCATATCGTCTTGAATGGACAAATACACAAAATTATTTCAAAATATCCTTGTAAACACAGCAGGTTTTGTCTTAAGTGAATGTAATTTGTCATTAATGTTAATCAAACAACAAAAGGCAAAGAGAAAATTACACTCTGTTCTTGACTAAATAACTTTTGTAACTTTAATAAGGATTAATCTATATTTTATTTATAATGTGAAGACCATGAAGTGTTATTTTATATTTGATTACATTTGATTTCAATTTCTGTACTAGACCTACCTGAGAAACTGAGAGAAAAAAAACAGTTTATTTTATTTGTATCTTTGTTCAGTTTTATTTATTTGTGCTATTACTTAGTTTATTTGTTCTTATTTTATTACTGACTGTTTACTTGTCTCTAATTATGTTTGGACATTATATTAGTTAGTCTAGGTGTTTTTGCTGGGGTATTTTATTTTTTTTTTTAAACCATAGGCAAAAGTTCCTTGTGTAAGTGTTCTTTAAGCTGCTGATTTTTGTTCATGGTATTCAGCTGCAATGAAATGTTTTGCAAAAAGACAGAGTGATTCAACCTCGTGGTTTTTCTGTAGGTTTACTGGCACAACGGTGCACAGATCTCCTCGCCACACGATAAGGAGATCTTGCATTGCATTGAGGAGAGTACCGAACCATGGACTGAGTCCTGGAACGTGGACCTAGTTGAGAGCAGTCCGTTAAGGAGAGACCCACTGGAGGACGTCTGCCGCTGGTACATGGAAGAGCTAAACACTGTCTGCTTCCACAGGTGCAGTCTCTCACCTGTACAAAGAGTGTACTGTTGCTGTTTTTAAACTGTAAAAATAAAGCGCCAGGAAGAGCCGAAGAGTGTTTTTCGTAGCAATGACATAAAGGAACCGTTTTTGGTTTCCTAAAAAACTTCTGTGAAGTGTTCTTAGAAGCATCTTTTGGTGCCTTAAAGAAATATGACATTAAGTGTGAAGAACCTTTTATATTCTATAGAACCTTTTATTCTTTATGAAGAACATTTGGTGCAATTTGAACGTTCTTCACACCCTGACAAAGAATCTTTGAGTGTATATTTGACTGTTTTATTTTTTATTTTTTAATAATTCCTAATAGAGGTGCACTTGTATCATTTTTCTACAGTCAATATGGTATGCTTATTGGTAAATATTTCAAAATATCAACATTTTATTAGGTGATACCAATAAAAGTAAAATTTCACAATTCCATTTTACCTCAATGGCATATCAACATTTTCTATAGCAGTGCAAAAACTAATTTGATAATTTTCTAACTTATTTATTTACAAAGTTAAATATCATTGGTAACACTTTACAATAAGGTTCATTAGTTAACATTAGTTAACAACATTGTTTGAACTAATTATGAACTGCACTTCTACAGCATTTATTAATCTTTGTTAATGTTGGGGGGGTAGAGATTGTTCTCCCTCGGTAGAAATTGCGTTCCGGGGGGGAGAAATGGGAACGCGGGGGCACTGCGATGCGACCGCAAAGGACACCTTCACTTTCGCGATCAAAGGGGCAGGGGCTCAGGCCCCTCAAATTGTCTTTCTAAATGTTTCATTAGCATGTTGCTAATGTACTGTTAAATGTGGTTAAAGTTACCACATTTATGTTTCATCATGTTTCTTTCTTCTGTATTCACAGAGACCAGAGCCATGTCGTTATTTTCATTTTATCCTGAAAACGCTTGTAGTCTGTATAATTCATAAACGCATCTTCATTCTTATCGAGTCTCTCCAACTGTGTGTAGCTTTAGCCACGTTAGCCTGCAGCACTATCAAACTCATTCAGAATCAAATGTTAGCAAACATCCACAAAATACATGCCATACCTACGTGATCTGATATGCTGCATCATGAACACTTTGTAAAGATCCATTTTGAGAGTTATATTGTGAACTTCAGTATTGTTTATGCAATGTTTATTGGAATCGCGAGCTTGGGGGCGGGGAGCACGAGCATTTAAAGGTGTACACACCCCAAATCAGAGCATTTTTAATGCCACCCCAAAATAGACAGTTAAAACATGGTATAATAAATAATCTATGGGGTATTTTGAGCTGAAACTTCACAGACACATTCTGGGGACACCTTAGATTTATATTACATCTTGTAAAATGTCAATTCTAAGGCACCTTTAAGGCAAAAGTCATAGTTAATAGTGAGAATTGGACCCTAAACGAAAGTGTGACCATATTTTCAAATTAAACCATCACATGTTACTTTAAGTATTTCTTAATTAAACAATCATTGCTAAACATTGCTAAATATTCAAGTAATTATTCAAGGAAACAAAATAAAGGTGCAGTAAGCGATTTCTGAGAAAGTGAAAGTGGATCGGACCGAGTAGCACAACACTTGTAGCCAATCAGCAGTAGGGGGCGTGTCTGCTCATGATGGGGGAAGAGAGAGTAAGGGATTAGAAGAAGGACTGTAAAAGGAGAGATGGCTGACAGACATTACAAAAGAGAAAAGTTCAGAGGAATATCACTGGAAAAAGAAGGGTTATGATCAGGCAAGAGCTTTAGGACCCCTGTTAATATTAGAAAAGCTTTTCAGAGCTGAAAAGACTGAAGCGGAAAGGCCTAAAAACGAACACAAGGTTTCTTTTCCAGGCTTGAGGAACATTGATTTTGCTGTTTCACAGAACCAGGATATGCTGTTGTTGCAATGTTAGCTATAGTAACAGGACAGTTTTGATTGTCATTGTTTGTCTGAAGCTGGTGTGCAGCCGGAGACTATAACAACGATCTCTTGCTTGTATATACTCTTGTTTACTGTATGTTCATTTTATGTTCTTCCTTGTCGTTCATTCATCATCTTTGCTTTATTTTTTGCGAAGCATTATTTTGCTTTGTTTCGGCTATGATAAAGAGACCGTGTGTTTGTTTGGGTTGATTTCAAACATCAACAGTGTTTCTCAGAAATCGCTTACTGCACCTTTAAGAGCAGTGAGTGCTTTTGTCTTTTTTTTGTCAGTATGTTTGTTTGGTTAATAATACAATAGACAAAGACAAAACAAATGTATCCCAGTACCCAGTATAAACCAAAAACAAACATTTGACAAACTTTCTTTAAAGTCGGCATGAAACAGAAGTTGCGATAGTTAATAAAAACAAAATGTAGGGCAGAATTTGATTTTGTCCATGGAGAATAGGTTGTTTGCACATGACGTCATTGCTGCACGCGAAATGCGGCTGGAGGGCAAGGAGTGATTTTTCTATATAGGAATCCTATCACAAACTCAAAATTCCTATGTTTTGCGTCGTTTATGTTTGATACATCTATCAAACCGAGAAACCACAATGAGCATTTATCGTTTACGTAACTTATATCGTTTTTTAACTTTAAAAGTTGTCACCTTTTATAGCGTTTTGTGTCTGCCGATACTGAAATGAATATGGATACCTGCTTACCTTTTTTGTTTTTGACTTGGTTAAATAATCACATTCTTCATGGTATCGTTTGCAGGGAAGAGAAGATATTTTATCCCATTGTATGATCATTTGGTGTTTTCACTTCAGTTTTGTAGAATTCCGTTTACAATGTTGATCTGGTTACCATGAAAACAGTGTCACACGCTGCTGCTTCAGCCATCATATGGTAGAAAATGTCCAAATAAAAAACAAAGTGTTCAACAAGCCGACAGAAGTCGATCCATTTCTTTGTTGGAAGGGTGTAAATGTAACTGTAGTTTTAATGTTTTCTTTGTAAATATTCACTTTCCCATATGACCACGGAGGAGAATCGGAGGGGCATTCAGCGAACAGACACCCTTTATTACAGTCTATGACAGACACCGACACACTGTATTTTTTTTTTTTTTTTTTGTATTTATTTCAACAAATGACAACCAAAATTAAACCCATAGAAGCTTGTGAACAGTTTTGAAGTGGCTGAGTGAGAGTCATACTCGCAAATATAGCCTAGTGTTAATTACTAAACCAAACAAAATACAACACTTTCAAAAATACTCAGCTATGTGATTTTATTGAGTGATAGGGAGTGGGTTCAATCAGTGACATTATTAGATTTGATATACGGCGTCTTCCCGTCACCACCTCAAACTGCTTCCCGTAGTGTGTTTTACACATAGAAAAGGCGAAAATTGTATTACACCTTCCAGTTTTTTCCCTGAAAGATGATGTGAGCTTCTGTTGCAATTCTCGATTCAGCATAAATGACCTACAATGGCGACATTTTTCACAATCACGACAGAAAATCAAAAATACTGCCCTTAACGTCACTAGTAGAGAGGTAGCGCAATATAAACAAACCAGACTAGAACTGAACGCGGCGTGACGGCAGCTTCACATTCTCTATATCTACCGCCTCGATGGCAGTCAGGTCTTTCAATTCAGTAGAAAAATCGCTCCTCTTCGTAACATAAGGTTCACGTCCAAAATATGTTGTAATTTTCTGTTTATACCCTTCTAAACCAGCACAATACGGACTTTTCCCCATCTCTTCCATTATAATTTTCACTGCTTGCCCTCCACATTAATTTCGCGCGTCACCAGAACCACGTGATTGCAAACAACCTATTGATTGGATGGCTGTGGTTTGCTATTGGTTGATCTCATGTGAGTGACAGGTACGCCAGTAAACAAGTCATCGGAGAAGGGGATGAGAGAGATGAGCTGCAAGAGGGAGGGGAAGTTATTTAAAAATGAATTTTGTTATATCATTTATAATAAATACTGCAATAAGTTGTTTGTTTTTGTTTTTTTGTTTTTTTTTTCCTCATTGCAGAGAACTTAACGCAAAGTCTCCCCTGAAGTTTGTGCATTCATCTTTCCATGGTGTTGGTCACAACTTTGTCCAGAGAGCTTTTCAGCAGTTTGGCTTCCCACCCCCTATCCCTGTTCCAGAACAGAAAGATCCAGATCCAGAATTTTCCACTGTCAGTTGTCCTAACCCAGAGGAAGGAGAATCTGTCTTAGTAAGATTTCTTTTTCTTTCTTTCTTTCTTTTTTAATTTAGAGTCATATAACTTATATTAAGTTACACTACCAGTCAAAAGTTTGGAAACATTACTATTTTTAATGTTTTTGAACGAAGTCTCTTATGCTCATCAAGGCTGCATTTATTTCATAATAAATACAGAAAAAACAATAATATTGTGAAATATTATTACAATTTAAAATTATGGTTTTCTATTTTAATATACTTTAAAATATAATTTATTTCTGTGATGCAAAGCTGAATTGTCAGCATCATTACTCCAGTCTTCAGTGTCACATGATCCTTCAGAAATCATTGTAATATGCTGATTTATTATCAATGTTGGAAACAGTTGTGCTGCTTATTATATTATAAAAAAAATCAGCATTTATTTAAAATAGAAATCTTTTGTAACAATATACACTACCGTTCAAAAGTTTGGGGTCAGTAATTTTTTTTTTTTCTTTCTTTTTTTTGAAAGAAATTTAATACTTTTATACAGCACGGATGTGTTAAATTGATAAAAAGTGATAGTAAAGATTTATATTGTTAGAAAAGATTTATATTATATTAATATATGCTGTTCTTTTATTCATCAATGAATCCTGAAAAAAGTATCACAGGTTCCAAAAAAATATTAAGCAACACAACTGTTTTCAACATTGATAATAACTGAGTATCAAATTAGCATATTAGAATGATTTCTGAAGGATCATGTGACACTGAAGACTGGCGTAATGATGCTGAAAATTCAGCTTTGATCACAGGAATAAATTATATTTTAAAGTATATTAAAATAGAAAACCATAATTTCAAATTGTAATAATATTTCACAATATTATTGTTTTTTCTGTATTTATTATGAAATAAATGCAGCCTTAATGAGCATAAGAGACTTTGTTCAAAAACATTAAAAATAGTAATGTTTCCAAACTTTTGACTGGTAGTGTACATAATTTTAAATGGATAGGAAATGTATTTAACCCTTTTAAGCTATTCAGGGGTGTTTTTGACCCCAAATTATGTTTGCTGAAAAAAAGAAAGAAAAAATTTTCTTGATCCAAATGGCATGAGACTTTGTAACGCTGTCAACACTTTCTAGATCAATCAACCAATCAATCAATCAATCAATCAATGGGAATAATTGTAAAATCAGCCAAAATGCACAATCAACGCAAAAATAAAGTGGTGACACCACAACTCATCAATGAACAGTGCATAATACTAATTTACCATTTGGACATAACCATTGAGTTGTGTTTCACTGTGTTTCAGGAGCTGTCCCTTCGTTTGGCTGAGAGAGAAAAGGCTTGCATTGTTGTGGCCACAGACCCCGATGCTGATCGCTTGGCTGTTGCAGAGCAGAATGACAAGTAGTTTATCATTAATACCCTCAACAGTAAAAAGTAGTATCAATTCTACTTGACAGCACTTGTTCTGAACTCTTGAGTCAAGTGGCTCATAAGTAGTATTCTCTGTTTTTTATGGACAGTCGCAGTTGGAAAGTGTTCACGGGAAATGAGTTGGCTGCATTGCTCGGCTGGTGGATGCTGTATAACTGGAAGGAAGCACATCCAGACCCAGCAGACACTGAGAGAGTATACATGCTGGCCACCACTGTTTCTTCCAAAATACTTAATGCCTTTGCACGCATAGAAGGCTTTCATTTTGAGGTTAGTTCAAGTCTCAATTTGTAGTTTGTATTAGAGCTGCACGATTCTGGATAAAATGAGAATCATTTTTTTGGTTTCAAATAGAGATCACGATTCTCCCTCGATTCCGAAAAGACAACTTAACAAAAATAGTTCTGACAAAAATATTAATTGCTGGAAACAATATTTAATTTGAATGAATTATTTAAAAAAAAAATGGGTTTGAATGAATTCAATGACTCATTAATAAATACTTGTTTCATTACTGGATGAATTGGTGTTTTTGAACAAATCTTTTGAATGAATGATTCAATAACAAATACATTTTTTAACAGTCACTTTGTCGCCACCCAGTGGCGTAACGATGTAATTTATACAACCGTTATTTGAAGCACCAAGTTGGTTTCAAATGGTGGTTTGCTCTATTTTGATCGCTATCGTACACAACAGTGTTTGTGTCCTATTTCTCAGTTCTTCTGTGATAATTTGAATATTTGTAACACAGAAATAACTACTTTGTGGTTCAAAACCGCTGTCTCTGGATCAGCGCGGCAGCACGAACACAGATTTGAATGTTCTGGTATGATTTTGTCAAAGGTTTAAAAGATGCGGGGAAATCGTTGTCATTAATAAAATTACATTGTGTGGGTGTTTGAATCGAGATCGCGATCTTTTTACGATTAATCGTGCAGCTCTAGTTTGTATTATACTAAGGCTTAAAATATCTTGAGTGCTTTATTATTCTTAAATAGAGCCTATGATCTAAATTATTGGTTTGGATGCCCATATAAGGACTGCATCCTTAAATTTAAAAGGCAGCTATACATTTTTATGTATAAAGACCCAGTGAAATGTGTGTAAAATATTATTTGGAAATTCTGTTTTTCTCTGAACATTTCCATGGACCCCCTAGCACTTTTTGTTTTGCTCCCCTTCATCCTAGGAAACATTGCCCGGCTTCAAATGGATTGGAAATAGAATCCATGAATTAACAAAAGCAGGAAAGGAGGTCATTTTTTCCTTTGAAGAATCCATTGGTAAGTGTGATTACCTGCAGACACACAAAGTTCAAGCAATGCTGTCGCCAGCATGTTTGTTTATTCTTTAAATTAGTGCGATTGTTCATCCAAAAATAAAAAGTTTGTCATCATTTACTCACCTTGTTCCAAACCTGTTTTTCTTTCTTGGAACATAAAAGGGCTTTTTGCGCAGTGTGAAACTATGTAGTGTTAAAATGTTATGACTTGATGCTTAGCAACAGACAGCCAATCGCATGCTTCATATTCACATGCTTTGGACAGTCACGGAAACACTGTGCATTATAAACAGTAGTTTCAGCGTTTGGGGGAAAAATATCAAATGGTGATGGAAAAAGTGTCAGTTGGAGTAGAGAAGAGACCGCTTCATTCTTACCTTTATAGTATGAAAAGTCGATTCTGGAAAAATGCAGTAGTACTGTCGGCAATATATTATAGGAGGATGCGCAACGCTAGAACCTTAATGTAAATGTGTCGCATGCAACATTTGTCCAATCAATGGCACTGACACCGCAAATATGCAAATAATGAAGTTAACCCAGAGTTTAGGAATGTACAGTGTGAAACAGCAGTTTATAAATACACAGGATTAATAGTTTACCCTGGGTAAATTATGAGCAATGTGAAACGTAAAGCAAGATTTAGGGGGTTTAGGGGAAACTTTTTAGGGGGGGTCCATACAATTAAAGTCAGTGGGGTCCAGTATCCATGGGTTTCATGTGACGTCACTGTGTTTTATCGCCGCCATTTTTGTGTCCGGTCACAGCTGTTTCAGTCTATGGTCACAGCAGCTACAGCTACCAGAGGAAGATCAACAAAACACACCTAGAAAGTTCACAACAAAGTTACAATATGCCTGGGATATGTGGTGCTGTTAGCTGTTTTAACAGTCGTCAGAGAAACCCAGAACTACAATTTTATTCGATCCCAAAGGAGTTAGATCGGCGGAATTGTTGGCTTCAATCAGAAGGGACCACACCACTGGCTGCCAAACAGCAATGCACAACATTAATAACTAGTGGGACTGTCATTTACATAACATTATAATGAGAACACTATTGTAATAAAACGTTGTGAATTCTCTGTTGTTGTTTCAGCGCATTGTGGGAAGTGCACGTCTATGGAGTTAAACATTCTTATTAGCACACAACTTAGTTCAAGCTTCACTTGTGCATTCGCGTCATTTTGTGCCGATAAAAGTCGTAATATTAAATTTATGTAGTAGCCTATAAATATCTGATTAATCTCATATAGGATGCATTTCGTTGAGGTAAATGACCTGCAGAGCTTTATTGTACTGATGATCATCTTGCTCTCAAACAGCAACGCAAAACATTAATAACTACAGGGCTCAACGCTAAGGATTTTTTCTGCTGGCCCGGTTGGGCCAGTGGTTCAAATTTTTACTTGCCCTGCCAAAATTTTCACTGGCCCCACAATAAAAAAATAATAAAGTAAAAGAAAAGAAAAGAAAATGGGCCTATAAAATAAGCCTAGTTATTGTTTTCGTTGTTTTTGATACATGTAAACTTAATAAATAAGGTGACACCAAAAGCTACTAGATTAACTCACTTAAATTTTAAATATTGTTAGACAAGTAAACAGTAAGTAATAAAATAGGAACAAATAATCAAATTACAAGTAATAGCACAAATAAATACAACAGAATAAACAAATGAAATAAACAGTGCTTTTCATGTTTTTTATGTAGGCATAAACCTGTTTCAGGTACAGAAATTGTAATCTAATGTATAACTATATAACTATAGATTAAACTTTATTAAAGTTAATCAGTCAAGAGCAGTTACAGATGCATAAATACTGTTTTGAAATGTTGAAAATATAAAACGTTAAATACTGTTATTTGAAATCATTTATAAAATGAAAAGATACTTTAAATGTGAAATTAAACCCGCCAGTAGGTGGCAGCGAATCACTGTTAATGAGCGAGTCATTGAGATTCAACCGATTCATTCATATGGCTGATTCATTCAGGAAGTGTTGCTCAGAGACGCAAAACAATTCTGTGGACTTTGTTTGGATCTATTGTCGTTGCCGAAATAGAGCGAAACAAGCGGTTTGGTGTCTAAAATGTAAGTCACTTAATATAAACTGCTTGTTTATTAAACTGTATATTGTTTAAAATCATTATTACATTTGTAATCATGCTTATATTTGGATAAAATGGCGCTCTTCGTGTAATATTGGTTAACTATATTAAATTATATAAATATAAAAAAACATACAGGGGCATTTTTGCCCCTTATCTTGAATTCTGGGGGCATTATAGCCTAAATGCATTTTAATAGACTAAATAACGCAGTGAAATCGTGCACTCTAAAAATGCACGCACACTATTCTAACCTACTAGACTACGTCACGTAGTGTATGCGTTCACTCAATGGGTGTGTTTTTGTTTGTATTTTGTAAAGTGAGGGACATACTCGGTAATGTCAGATCGTTAAATCAACAAATATATCATAGACGATATGCGCACACCTTAGAGCACTGGCCCGATCGGGCAAGTGACAGTTCCGTCTACTGTCCCGAGCGTCGTTCACACTGGCCCCGGGCCATCGGGCAGTCCTTATTGTCGAGCCCTGAACTATGATTGGGGCTGTCTTATTCATAACATTATAATTGTACACACTATTGTAATAAAACGTTGTGAATTCTTTGGGCTTAGTTGCTGTGTTTCGGCGTGTTGTTACAGGAAGAACGCATCCACAACAGCTACATTATTCTGACTACGTAGTTCAAGTTCTTCTGTGCATGATTTTGTGCAAATAGTTGTAATATTATTTTTATTTTGTATAAATATCTGAATTATCTTATATAGGATGTGTTCTGTTGAGTTAATTAACCTTCTAGCTTCAGTTTATGGGTATTCATTCTCTTCAGCTTCAGCGTGCGTATGCAGTTCAAACAGCAATGATAATATTTCAAACAGCCATTAAAGATGTTTCTGTAATATTAAAAATGTTTCATATTTTTTCAAAAACATTAATGCATTATTTTTAATAACTAGCACTTGTATTGTTCTCGTATTATTTTCATCAACATATGGTTTGATTAAAATCATTTCCTTATTTCCAATTATTTATTCCACCATGGCACATGCATTTTGTTTCTTTATTGTAATGTTGTCAAATGACTTGTTTGCATTTAGGTATTTTATGTTATTTCATTTATATTTTTGTTAGGTAATAGATTTTTTGGTAACACTGTCCGGTTTATGGCGATGAATATGTACAAGATATCCACCTTATTCTCGTGGGCACTACTGTAGAAATGTTTTTAAGGGACAAAACACAGTTGGAGGTAATAAAATAAGGATCACAAACAATAACAGATATTTTTTTTTTTTTTTTTTTTTCCAAATAGTCTCATTTAGATAACATCATTGCTGTTTGAGCTGCTCACGCTGAAGCTGAAGAGATGAACACCCATAAACTGAAGTGCTTTGCTAGAAGGTTAATTAACTCAACAGAACACATTCTATATAGGATAATTCAGATATGTTTATCTTGTATAAATATAATATTACAACTTAAATTTGCACAAAATCATGCACGCATGAACTTGAACTAAGTAACGTGAATGTAGCTCCTGTTGTGGATGCGTTCATCCTGTAACAACACGCCGAAACACAGCAACTAAGCCCAAAGAATTCACAACATTTTATTACAATAGTGTATACAATTATAATGTTATTAATATGACAACCACAACCATAGTTATTAATGTTTTGTGTTGCTGTTAGAGTGCTCGCTAGAAGCTAAAGATGATCATCAGTACAATGAAGCGCTGCTGTGTTAGTTGCCGTGTCGGACACAAAAATGGTGGCGGGCTTAGCGGAAGTGACGTCTTTGAAACCCATGGATTGTTTTAAAGCCCATTGACTTTGTATGGACAAAACAATTGAAATATTATTCAAAATCTTCTTTTGTGTTCTACAGAAGAAATACAAACTGAAATTCCCACTTTTCATAATCTAATCGATTCCCAAAGGATAAAGTCTGATCCTTTTTAGGGCTTTTTTAAGCTTCCTGTGTCACTTTGAAATGTCACAAAATGGGTTGTTAACACCATTCATGTTGCTTAATTTAAAAGGGCTTGTATTTTGTCAGTGGGCTTTAAAACAATACTATATGGCATAATAATGTTATCATTTTAATAATGTTATCATTTATTTTGATGCCAGGGTTTTTGTGTGGGAACATGGTTCTTGATAAGGATGGAGTCAGTACAGCGGCTGTTGTGGCTGAGATGGCTGCTTATCTGCACACCAAAAACCTTTCCTTGAACCAACAACTATGCAACATCTATGAAATGTGAGCATCTATTCTGCTACACTTTTTTTTCTTTTCTTTATTAAGTACTTATTAGTTATTAAAGATTTTTAAAGAACTGAAATATTTTAGTGTTATATTGTACCATTGCTTTCACGTTTTACTTTGATTATATGTGTTGATTGTTCTCTTCACTGTTGTACCGCAGATATGGCTATCACATTTCCAGAACATCCTATGTCCTCTGCAATGACCCACCCACTATTTATAGAATCTTTAGCCGTCTGCGCAACTTCGGAGGCCTGGGTGTATACCCAGAATTATGTGGTGATTACTGCATCACACACATCAGAGATGTGACCACTGGTTATGACAGCAGTCAGCCTGACAAAAAATGTGTATGTCATAGCAGATCTCCTGTATGTTTCTTGATTTTTAGGTCAATGACAAACGGTTTGATTGGAATAAGTTGTTTCTTTTTCCTCCTTTTAGGTCCTTCCATTGACAAAAAATAGCCAAATGGTTACATTCACATTTCAGAATGGCATTGTTGCCACACTTAGGACCAGCGGGACTGAGCCAAAGATCAAGTATTACACAGAATTCTGTGCACAACCAGGAGAACGGTTTGTATTTTCTATTATAAGTTTTAAAATGGATGATATTGTTGGTACTATACTACTTTACTGTTTAGCTAGTAATTTTTGTCCATCTTTTAATTTATGGTCATTTTTAATTAAATGTATGAATGTCTTTGTTAGACAAAATGCCATTTATTTTAAACAAAAAATGTGGTATAACTTTATTTCAATAGTCCACTTGAGACATTAGAATATTTGCCATTAGGCTGTCTGCTTAATAACACTTTATTTTGATGTTCTCCCAACAGACATTTTAATGACTATAAGTAACTTTGCAAGTACATGTCTACTAGGTGTGCAACGAGTTGTAGTTGATCCGTGATCCAGACCAGGTCCCACAGTTCGGCACGCATGTGATTTGCAGATTAATTGCAATGTTTCACCATCATAGAGTGAAAATTTCTCATTTGCATGTGTTTTGTCTTGCCAGTTTACACATTCAATTTTAAATCATTCCAGTGCAAGAGAACTCAATTCGGTATTCTTGCACTGTTATCTGTGCGCACAGCCGCACGCATTCAAAGCGCGCGCAGAGTGCCACGTTTTAGACAGCGTGCAAACATCAAATTGATTCCTCTTTCGCGTCTCCTTGCACTTGAATAGACACATACATACAAAGTTATGTCAAAATACCCATCTCGGTATTCTCTTAAACGCAGTCGGTTTATGTCTTAAGTGAACGCAAACAGTTGAGAGAGAAATCGGATGTGTATCAGTATATTGAATCCGTGCATTCTGTCTTAAAGTGACAGCAGCCTATAAATACCTGCTGTTGTCTATGTCTATGTCCACACATAGTATACGTTCATCAAATACTTTCACTTCAAATCTACTAAATCCCAGCATCAGCCCATTTAGAAATACCGGTTCATTGGCAGAAACTGCTAAATGCCACTTCCCTTTGTCAGCAAAAGCCTCTAAGTCCACAGAAGAACCAATCGGAAGACGCGAATCAAATCATATGATTTCAAGATGAATGATGAGCTGACTTTCAATTGCTCAGCTGCAAGTTTTTATCATGTTTTGTCCATTGTTACAGTGGCAATGACAGGATTTTGCGACTAGCAAGTAAACACAGCAGTGTTCCTTTTTCTGCTGTAAAACTGACAGAAACAGACGTTTTACTATGTCTTGTTGTCCAAAGAAGTGGACTTAGAGGTTTTTGCAAAAAAAAAAAAAAGCACACATGGAGCTGGTTTTGCAGGAAAAGATGGTCAAATTTGTTAAATACCAATGAAATGACCAAAGTTACATTTTTGAAAATAAGGCATTTCAAAAAATCATAAAAATACTTTTTTTTTTTTTTTTTAATTAATAAATTTTGTTGTTTTTTTTAAGAATTCAATTAATTAGACTGATTATTAAAATGGAATCCAGAAAACAGAATTTGGCAAAAATAAAATTTGGGGAAAGAATAAAACGGATATCATAGGGCCCCTTTTTTTGTTTTGTTTTTGTTTTTTTGTTTTTTTGTTAAACTTTTAATAAATTGTTGGTAAATTGGATAAGGTTCATTATTTCCATTAATTAGACATGCTTTTTGATTACTAAAATTTAATTTAACCATTAAAATGGAGTCCAAAAAAAAAATAAAACTGAAAAAAAAAACGGAATCCAGAAAAGTTAAAACGGAAAAAACGGAATTTGGGAAAAAATAAAACGGATTTCATAGGGCCCTAATTATAATGCTAAAAATTGGTTGAAATGTTTGTGGTCTCCTACAGTTTTAAAATCGGTTAAGATTTGAAAATTGTCTAGTGTGTGGCCTGTCTTACCTGATTTTCTCTATTCTTAAACATATGAAAAATGCAATTTTATGAATACATTTGATCTGTTTATTTATTTATTTATTTTTTCAATTGTATTGCAGCGACATCTCTTGTCTGGAGGAGGAGTTAAGAAAAGTGACCACTGCTCTAGTTGAAGAGTTTCTTGAGCCTGACAAGAACAACCTGCTTCGCAGATCAGTATAGCTTTATTTAACTTGTGGTAAGATCGTTGTCCTCATGGGAATCTCATGTAAACCAGTCCCATAGGCCTGTCACTGTACCGTCCTGTGAATGTCATTGTATTACTGTGAAATAATTTAAAGCATTATCACTTCATGGCTCTCAAAGAAACAAACAAAAAAAAAAGTAAGTATGAATGCTTATTCATTGTAGTGGTTAATGTATGACAAAAAATATTGTCATGATCATTTTCTTTTTTTTTCTTTATCACAATTGAATGTGTCTTGCTCAGAGAAGTAAAATTACAAGGCTTTGGTTTCATTTCTATAACATTTTTCAAGAAACCTTCTTAACTTTGAGTGCCACATTATTGCCATTACTTCTGTTGTATTAGTCCCACCTGTTTTGACCTGATGTTTGCTGGTGCCTGGATTTCATGAATGTCACTCCACATTATATTACATGTATTATTTTAACCCATGATCTACTCGTTGTTGTAAGAGGTTTTGCTGAGAGTTGCTGCTGCTACCTTTTTAAAGCTCTGTGAGCATGTGTATTTGTTGTGCTCTCATAAACCTGTGTCCATATTATATAATTATGTTGATGCTCACATATGTGTTGCAATGTGTGTTGATGCTCACACGCTTTATGTAGTGTTATGCGTTGATAATCAGGAGGCAAGCAGGACAGCATCTTGTTGCTTCCCTGACTTCTGCTGGCTTTGTCATGCTGGATACGCACAGAGTAAATGTAATGAATGGAAGAATCTCTGTTTTGTTTTTGAAACTTTTGATTTCTGCTGTACATAGTTTGATGGGCATATTTGACTTTTGTGGGTTATATACACAATGTGCAAGTTGCAGTAAGTCATACAAGTGCCATTGCCTTGCAAGCAAGACAAGCAAGGCATTGCACTCTACTGATAGATTAAGACCTAGAGAAGGATAATTATTCACTCCTTAAACAAGAACTTTTAAAAAAGTTCAGAACAGAAAAGTTAATCACGTTACTGTTTTATTTCCTAACAGTTCTCCATCACTTGTTTCTTTGTACAAATTATTTAAGAGACAAATTATTTGGGCAGTTATTTGTTTTTTAGGTCATTTTTCCAAAGGATCTTAAACTATTTATTTTGTTGTTCTATGAGTATGCACTCTGATAGTTATTTCTGCCATACATTTGTTTTTGCCCACGATGAATTAGATTTATCCTTGTGTCTCAATTAATATTGAGTTGGTGACATTTAAAGGGTTATTTCTCCTAAAAATGAAAATTCTGTCATTAATTACTCACCCTCATGTCTTTTCACACCTGTAAGACCTTTGTTGATCTTCAGAACACAAATTAAGACATTTTTGATGAAATTCGATGGCTCAGTGAGGCCTCCATTGCCAGCAAGATAATTAACACTTTCTAATGCCCAGAAAGGTGCTAAAGACGTATTTAAAACAGTTCATGTGACTACAGTGGTTCAACCTTAATGTTATGAAGCGACAGGAATACTTTTTGTGTGCCAAAAAAACAAAATAACGTCTTTATTAAACAATATCTAGTGATGGGCAATTTCAAAACACAGCTTTCATGGAGCTTTACGAATCTTTTGTTTCGAATCGGTGGTTCGGAGCATGTATCAAACTACCTAAGTCACATGATTTCAGTAAATGAGGTTTCGTTAGGTCATAAGTGTTTCGAAATTTCAATAGTTCACCACTGGGGGGCATGACTTTAGCAGTTTGATACACACGCCGAACCACTGATTCGAAACAAAAGATTCGTAAAGCTTCGAAGCTTCATGAAGCAGTGATTTGAAATTGCCCATCACTAGATATTGTTGAATAAAGTTATTTTGTTTTTTGGGTGCACAAAGTGTTCTCACTGCTTCATAACATTAAGGTTGAACCATTGTAGTCACATGAACTGTTTTAAATAAGTCTTTAGTAGCTTTCTGGGCATCTGAGAGTATTAATTATCTTGCTGGCAATGGAGGCCTCACATAGCCATCGGATTTCATCAAAAATATCTTAATTTGTGTTCCATAGATGAACGAAGGTCTTACAGGTGTGGAATGACATGAGGGCGAGTAATTAATGACACAATTTTCATTTTTGGGTGAACTAACCCTTTAATATCCTTGCTATTGTATTGTTATACTGAGTGTATATTAACAAATATCCTCTGTGTAATATTGTCTGATTGAAGACACTTGATTATCAGATCCAAATCAAAGTTCATGAAATGTAAAGTATTTTAGTATTTTGAAAAAAATAATAAATATTTTTGTTGACTTAACTGGTTGAGAGGGTCAAATAGAGTGTACCTGATTTTTGAGGTGGGGAAAAAAAAAAAAGAAAGATATTTTGTGCAAGTGATATTTTTGGAAAATCAAAGGAAGAACCATTTTCTTGAGTCTAATGTGTACAAGTACAGAATGTTTTCTTCTTTCTGCATTATTGTTTCAAGTAAAATATTTATTTGCAGTGCAACCTTAACATTCCTTATGTATACCTCTCTACAAATAAATTGTATTTGTAATGTGTTGTATTTATAACTTTCAAGGAATATGGGAAATGGCAACATTTTTGTAAATATTTATGAACAGGAGCATCAAACAATCCGTCTTTAAAATCTGGACATCATCTGGCCCCAGTAATCTGTGAAATGTATGCTATTGCAGAGGAACAGCATTTTAAAATAAAATTTTCTGTTGATAAAATGAATGTAACGCTGTCCAATGACAGCCTCATTTGCCTCCATTGAGCTTGTGTTCTCCCTGAGATCCTAAAGTATTATATGTAAATATAACTGAAATACAGACAAATCATGTGAGGTGAGGCAGTTCCTCTTTTCTGTGCCCGTTTATTATGTTGGCAAATAGACCACAAATCCACATCCAAACTGATGGAAATGGGTGGTTTAAACCTGTGGTTCTCAACCAGGGAACAAGAAGGTTCTAATTATATTAACCTTGACCACTTCGATATCATAAATTTCAGTGATGTCTGCACTGAAATTAAAACATAATTATATGTTAGTGTAGTAGTTTTTAGTGGATACATTAAAGGTGCACCTTGGTGCCTGCCCAACCAGGGGCCTGTTTCAATAAGACGGTTCAACCAACTCTGAGTTAAAACTTAAACTCTGAGTTGACATACTCTGTGATGGGAAACTGAGTTTTCAGTTTAAGAACAGCTGAATTGAGTTAGTTCAATCAACTCTAGGTTGTGTAAGGCCCGTCCAATCGGCCCAACAATGGTGGGGAAGGTTTCGTTTTGTTCATTTGTTCTTTTCAGCATGGCAAAATAGTTTAATTCCAATTAAGCTTTTATCTGACTCCATTTTATTATGACCTCAAATTTAGGTTAGAATGCCAATTGATTATTGACAATTTATATGATAATTTATCTAGACATTTGATTATTCTATTTAACTCTTTACTCTTATTGTACTCATTCATTAGGAATCTATGTTGCATAGAGAGCCTCGAGATGGCCGTTTAACACGGATCTCGTGATCACAAACTCGCCAATCCGATCATTAGTCAAAGGTTATGGCTAAAGCAATTTAACAAAGCCATATGCTTGCTATTGTTAAATGGTACCCATGTAGCCCCCTACAGTCGCCTATATACCAACTTAGTTAAAACTCAAACAGTAATCGGAGGTTATGGCTAAATCAATTTAATAAGCTGCCCATGCTTGCTATTGTTAAAAGGTACCCATTTAGCCCCCTATAGTTAATAAGATAACTATAACAACTTGAATAAAGTTGAGACAGTAACCAGAGGTTATGGCTAAAGCAATTTAACAATGCCGCCCATGCTTGCTATTGTTAAAAAGTAACCCATGTAGCCCCCTATAAGCCTTCACTTAATCTACTTGAGTCAATAATTCCAAAGTAAGTCAGAATAAATCCAAATGTAACAATTTATTTTTAGTCAGGTAAATGTATCATGCCAATTACATAATTCAAAGATAATCGATACAAAACATCAAATGCTCAGAAACAGAGTAAAAGATGTACCTGACATCTGGAAAATACATAGCGCTGAGTGTCTGGAAGACTACGTTATGGGCTGATCTGGCTACAGAATCGCACCTTGAGCCTCCTGCAACGTCTCTTTAAATATTCAGACCAAGACAGAAACTTGTCAAATGGAAACATGAGTTCACAATGGGAATTTGCATTAATCAGGGTCCTAGACTGAGTAGTTTACTCCTATTTGGGGACAGAAAGCCATTTGCATGAAAGACCCTGTGAAAGGGGGCACACCCACCACAGAAAGCAAAATATCTCTAAACTTTATCTCTAAACCTTTATTACCTTCTGGTTTACTTTTGTGGGAATGAGACCTTTGTACCAGGGCAAAAAAAAAAGCCTGTAGTCATTCCTACCCGCCATTAGGGGGCACCTTTGCGTATAGGTAGTGCAGTTGCACAACTAAATAAAGAATAGGTTGTTTGCAATCACGTGGTTCTGGTGACGCGCGAAATTCCGTTGGAGGGCAAGTAGTAAATAACACAATGGAAGACATAGAGGAAAGTCAGTATTGTAGTGGTTTAGACAGTATTTCAAAAGATAGATATAAACAGAAAATCACCAAGTATGTTGGACGTGATCCTTATAGTATGAAGAGGAGCGAATTTTCCGCGGAACTGAAACATTTACCTGCGATCGAGGCGGTAGATATCTGCAATTACCTTGTTCTCCACACATCCTTCAAAAAAAACAGATGAAAGCGTACAAAAGCATGGATGCTTACAATTTTTTTTGTAAGTGGATGGGTAAACGATCTTGGTACCAAGGTGCTCCACGATGAAAATCGCTTGGTTTTTGTTCGCGTGAGTAGCATTTCTTTTTTGTCCTGTTGATTAACCTAGCAACATTCAACTCTGCTGCGCCTCTCGATGTTAGCATCACGGTTGTTTACTTTACTTTATTAGGTTAACCACTCTCAAAGGTCTGGCGAAACGCCATTAAAGACATGGATTATTGCAAAGCAAGAGGGGGAAATAATTGCAGCTCATTGCAATTGCATGGCAGGGTAAGTTATTTACGTTCGACTGTATTTTGTATAAATTTTAAATGTATTGTGGTGTTACTTGTAGTATCGTTTTAAATATAATACATAAACATATAATAAATATATATCTTAATATATTACTACTGTCTTAATATATTATATCTTAATGTATTAGCCATTTGTGATTAATAAAAAAATTCTGTTCTTTTTTTCTTTTTCAGATTTTCAGAATCCTGTTCTCATGTAGGGGCAGTTCTTTTTTCCATTGAAGCTGGTGTGAAGATGCGAGATACAGCCTCCTGCACAACGGAAAAGTGCAAGTGGCTGATGCCATCACATGTAAAAAAGGTGTATAAATGTACTTTACATATTACTGTTTTGTTACTGTTTAATTTGTTGCTGTTTCTGTGTACTTTTTACAGTTACGGATGCAAACATGAGGCACAAGCCAGAGGAGAGTATGAAAGGCTGATGCGTCTGCAGTATGAGGGCTTCTCCTGTATGGAAAGTGGTCTCTGGCTGAATCCCAAGTGGCCATACATGGGAGCCTCGCCTGATGGGATTGTCACATGCGACTGTCATGGAACTGGGATTTGCGAGATAAAGGTAATATTACGGTTCATTATAAACGTGGTAAAACAGATGTTTGACGTGTAAAATCATAATTTCACTTTCCTATAAAGGCAGAGAACTTTGGAAAGTTATTACAGGGTTTTTTTATAGGATCTTTTTTGTGTATTTTGTTTTTATTGCAATACAATACATGATATCACTGACTCCGAAACCCTTATTTGAATAACAACTTAATTCAGATCAGGTTTACAACACTTTTTACTCATTTATTCATTTTTTAAAATCAACATTTCATTTAAAATTCTAAAGTCTTGACAGAAAGTAGCACATTTTTTGTCCCTTTTTATCTCTTGCTTGGCTTCCTCCTCCTCTTGTTCATCTTCTTTTTCAATCTGAGTGACTTTCTGTGACATCTGCGTGACTTTTCGCACAAGTTTCTCTGCGCGCTCTCTCGTCTTGATCACGTCTCAGAGGGGTAGTTCACACAAAAATGAACATTTTGTCATTTACTCACCCTCAAGTTTAAATGACAAAATGTTAATTTTTGGGTGAACTATCCCTTCAAGTTACGTCAAGCTTGAAGTTACGTCAAGACCAAGTTGGTCTGAAGCATTCGTCTACAGTTTAAAAATTTAAAATATTTGGTATTTTCCTTACAAACACTGTATTTTCTTTTGATACATACCGAATTTAAAGAAAGAAAAAGAAGAGGAATATGAGGAGAAGGAAGCCAAGCAAGAGAAACAAATAAGAAGTGTTGTAAATCTGTTTTGAAATAAGTTGTTACTTAACCTGTAACTACATGAAACAAGAGTATAAAGGTGTGCAGTGTAGGTTCTCGCTAAATTGCTCCCAAACGTAAGATTGTTGTCTATCATAATAGTATAAGTACCCCTTAGTTCTAAAATACTTACAGTATAAATTTATTTTCCTGGTTGTTACTCCTTTATTCCCAAAACTTTACATATTGTTCCCCTATACTTACACATACTTACTTTATAGGTACACTAAAGTTACCGGAAGTTACGCTGTAAATATGTTGTAATTACGCAGTACTTTCCGGACTGTAATCTAAAGCGTTACCCACTTGACTGTATAAGAATTAGTGAAATAAAAAGTCAGACAAAATTAGTCACATCAGTTGTTTACATGTTCTTTTTTTTGTGTGTAAATTTTAGTGCCCACACTGCAAGCAAGACGAAGCTAATCTACGCCTGTGTGCTTTAGACAAGGGATTCTGCCTCATCAAAGATGGGGATGAGGTTACACTGGACAGGAGCCATGCTTACTACTACCAAGTCCAGGCACAGCTTCACATTGTGGATGCTGAGTATTGTGACTTTGTGGTGTGGAACTGTAATGATATTTTTTTTGAAAGAATTATATCTGACATGGGCTTTTGGGATGATGTGATTCCCAGAGTTTTTTTCAGAAAGTGTCCTTCCAGAAGTGTTGGGACAGCAAGTTACAAAATAACATTCACATGTAATATAACTAAAGGACACTACCTCATATCAGCTCAGGCACTTGATTCAGTCATGTTTTGCAAATGAAAAACACTGAAAATGAATCTTTATTTGTTGGCAATCAGATGTTTATTGTTGGATACTTATAAGAAGTACAACAGTGTGCACTTTGTAAATAAGATTACATTTAATAAAGACTGAAGATTAATTCAAACAAAGCTACTGCGGCGCCTTTTGATTGAATTAGGTTAAATACAAACTCCTTACAAAATTCACTAAAAACAATGTAGTTAAGCCTTTTTTTTTTTTTTTTTTTTTGTATACCAAAGATGTATATATCATTTATCCATCCAAAGTTTTTTCATTTCAACTTATTTTTTTTAAAACCATTCTGAAATGATAATCTCGACAGCTCAGCTGAGCAGTTTTTTTTTTTTTTTTTAAGACAGAAAAAGGCATATCATTACTAATGATCAGAAGTTCATTATTTCATAGTTTCATAATTTCTTGCTCCAGTGGGACCACAGACTCTGATAAATTTGACAAGACACAGCAAATAACTCCAAACTTATTGATCAAAGACAGTGACTCGCCTGGTTTTGTTGCCATGTGTTCGATGGGCATGGCCCTACTTTGCAGAATTTGATATTTCCTTCTAACTAATCCAATAACCCTTTCGACATGAATACGCACATTAGCTATTTCTCTAGTTTGTTCCACCTCGTCTGCTGACAACTGTCTTTTCCCCTTAGTGAATGCAGGTATCTGTAATGAAGCACAGTAGAATCCTACACTATCCCCAACATTAAACCCACGGTCTGCTAGAACAATATCTCCAGGTAACAGGTTTTTTAGAAGGTCACTCTCTTCAGTAATCTGCTTATCACTAACTCTTCCTCCCCAAGCAGAAGATATGTAAAAGACATAACCTTGGGGAGCAATACCAATCAGAAACTTAACAGTGTGATGATGCTTATAGTTTGACCATGTTTGTGCTCTAGCAAGCAAATTAGAAGGTCTTTGAATAAATACTTCAAAACAGTCTATGATAACAGCAACTCTACATCCAAATGCCAAATGCCATTGGCATTGTGGCTTGAAGTACATGTCGCTCTGGCCACTCAATTAAAAACTCCAATCGCTCATGAAATATGCCAATTAACTTGTGCCAAATTCTGGAAACAGTGGAGTAAGTGATATTGAACCTGAAAGCCAAATTTTTTAGAGGAAGGTTTAGTCTCAACCTCATCAACACTAAAATTAACTGTTCAAATTTAGAAAGCACAGACAAATGGCCACAGGTGATATAAGGCTCACACAGCTGAAAAACCTGCATTAAAACTAAAAATACGGGAGTCCAGTGTAAAACTTTGTCAAGTCTTTGTTCTTCTGAAAAGACTCTTGGCTGAACTGTGTGTCCAGTGCTTTAGTTCTAAGATCACCCAGCTCTGTTGTGGTTTGCTTGAGAACATCTTCCATCCTCTCAATTTCATCCATTCATCCAGGTCTGTCTGGCATTCTGCATCTGCATACAATATATAGCAGTAGGGAAAGGAATTAGTTATTCAAATTACTCTCCATATTAATAATGGCGTTAATTGTTGTCTATTTCTTCTACTTAGTAGTTAGCATTCTTACAAATTCTCAAGTTATAAGGTCCAATTTATTTGCAGATTTATATTGTTATACATCCAGGTGAGTTCATAGACAATTAATTATCTATTGTGTAATCCTAATTCAAAGTTTACATGCATTTGATGAAAGAATCCCGTCTGCTTTATACAAATACTGGCAACACTTATTAATACAGTTACTTTACCTTGTTGATCATGTAACATCTCTGTGTTGTCCTCTTTCTCTGGGTTCTCAGCTGACTCATGGAGATCCAGCAAGGCCTCTGCAGACAGTATCACTAGCTGCATGTACATGGACCCTAATAATGTAATCTGTTTGTTTATAATGATTATAATGCCTTCTATTTGCTGCATCGCGCCGTGCCACACTGCTCGCGTCAGGTAGAGGATATTATAGCTCAGGATCTGTGAATGATCATAATTCGTGCATAGCCTTTATCCTGATTCACTGATCCTGATGGCAATATGAAGAATATACTCCAAAAATCTTTTGTGTAGCGGACCCCGTCCGAATGATGGCCGAAACTTTACTGATGAGTTTCATGAAGTTTTATTGTACATTAGCTACCATGAAATGTCCGTTTTTTACTCCAGATATCACCGTAAGAGCTTATGCCTTTTCAGGGGGGTGCTTAACAATCTGGTAAACTTTCTATCCGTAAGAAAACTCAGATGAACCGTAATAATGTGCACTACTACACGTTCTCTTGTACTGCCGTTTCACTCGGTAGACTATAATACCCGTCAAAATAAGAGTCCCCCTATAAATAATTACACCCACAAAAATATGTACAAAAACAAATTAGAAGATTAATCACAATGAAGTCTGTTACATTTTGTAAACAGTGTGTTTTAATCACACAAACAGCACTTCAGCTCAATTTGAACAAGCGCCCATGGTGGGGCTCCTTTCAGGGGTGCAAAATGAGTCTGTTCCTGCCCCGATTGTAAAGCAAAATGTGATTGGTTGTAGCGAGAGTGTGCTGCGATTTGGTCAGCGCAACGTGGCCGTTATTTGATTGGCTTGAGTAGTCGGTGGGAGGAGTCGACCTATTTGTGGATTTGTCTGCAGTCATGACGCTAGAATTGTTTCAGAATCCACAAATGCGTGAGATGATTCACAAATGCGCAGGAAGAGATCCACAAATGCGTGCAGCAATTCACAAATGTACAGGTGGTGATTCACAAATAAATGCAGGCAGAGTTCTGCTTGTGACATAAAAACATATTTGTGAATAATGTTTTTTATTAGCAAATCTCATTTTATATATTTGTGAATTTAATTCGTTTTTGTGAAACTCCTAACATATATTTGTGGATCTCATTCTATTAATTTGTGCATACGATTATTTTTTTGTGAATCTCTTTACATTTATTTGTGGATCATAATCTATTTATTTGGAATTTTGGAACAAAAATAACCCCATAAAGTGGGCCTTCCCAAGGACCCCAAGCTGGATGCAAGTCTAGGATGGCCCCCCAGCCCATAAAAGAGGCCAGAAACCAGGCATTCCTCTATATGGAAAGGGCACGAAGGCAGAACCTGATTTCACCAAGTACAACATGTTCCTGGGTCAGCATCATTCAACCAATCAACCAGTCACAACATTCCAATCAACCAATCAGATTTGAGGGATAGGTTTACAGTTTATGTCAAGTTTAGGCTTACAACCAGGGTTATGTTCATCTACATCAGTGTAATTTGCCAATCATTTCCTTCTGATTTTAGGGATAACTTATGGGTTAGGTTTAGGTTTAGAGATATGGTTAGGACTCAATTTTCGGACAGGAATGTTGTTCCAGGATCAACAAAATATGTTGCCCCAGGAATGTGTCTCAGCAAAATCAGGACGTACGGCACAAAACCATCAACGTGCAACCCTTAAAAAGGAGCAGGGGGTTGCATAAAGGGTAGAACCCCCTGCTTTTGAGCCACCACTTAAAGGGTCTCGTGCAGCAAGCCGAAGGATATCACGTTTGCGGATGCAGCCATAAGATCTAGTAGAATTTGGTATTGACAGACAGAAATGCTCTGACTTAGCCTTACATTGCTTACAGTGGTCAGGACTGATTCCACCCAGTCGAATCCTATACCACACAGATGTAGCGTCTGCACAGAATTAGATTGGCCAACCAACTCTAGAATTGTCAGAATGCTGTTAGCTTTTTGAACTCTGGATGTAAATCATGGATAGGCTCCGGCAAGTCTAGATCAAATTGACCCATTGGCACCTTTGTTACCTCATTGAAGCAAAACAGAAGACATCCTTACTAGCTCCAGGGACTTCAAAGAGTCACCCTGGTGGGGCTAAGGGCCATGTGGTCAGACACCGGCCAAAACCCCAATACACATCACACACACACACACGCAGACACCCACAAACATGCATGGAGACTGTATTTACATGTATCCTCAAAATATGACTATGCCAAAGTGTACCCGTTATTGTATTCAAGTGTGCATAAATGCATCCATACGATATAAGCTTAGTTGTGACTGTAGTTGTGTTAGTTTTACTCTAAACGTTCTATTCAGGTATAAGAACTGTATCTCTCCCTTAATGTCTTTGTCACCCAGCATGTTTGGGTTTGTTTTAAACCTCTCTGAATGTTCTAATTAACAATGTATGTTATGTTACTGTAAAATGCATTTTTCTATTTTTAATAGTATTGCGAAGAAAACATACTCAGATCTGACACTTCATAAACTATGCAAATTAGGTCGTAAATGGAGACAAAGAAAAAGTTTGCCAGCCAAACTTTCACCCTCGCCATTGGCTGGCGCATCCAAGGAGGCGTTTTGGTTTGTTTGTCTTTAAAAGACAATGACACACGTCCTTCATCTGTTGAGTCTTCTTCATCCACTGAGTCTTCTTCATCCATCGCCTTCACTCTTCATCACCTAGGAGACGGACTCTTTCTTCTTTATTTTCCGGTTATCTTACTCTTAAGTTTAAAACCTTGTTTGAAAATCCCGCCGAAGAAACCTTCCTCGGAAAAGGACCAATTGCTCCAGATTGCACGCACTGAAACTCCTGCAGAAAGACGAAGCAACCGCAGCACCTAAACCTATGCAAGTATAGAACCATTCTTTTCGAAGCGTTTTAAGCTCCACGTGTAAGTTGAGTTTCCTTGCTTGCTGGCTCTAAAAGGTTTTAACTGTTTGTAATTTTGCCATTTCTTTGATCACCTCTGTTTTCTTGACTTTACTTTCGTTTTATTCTATGTATGTTCGTTTGTTGTATTTTTAGTCATATATTCGTAGTTCGTATCTATTAAATACATTATATTCATGCTCGATTGTTTCTGTTGCTCATTCAGAAAATCAAGTCACTTCTACGTTTTGATTTTGCAAACTGCTTTACGTTTTAATGCTAGAATAGGAAATAATTTGTCGTGGCCAGAGGAATAATTTCCTTTTATAATAGTCGATAAGGAAACTGATAGTTTGCTGGACAAACTAGACCAGTCTTTCTAAATTAACTATTAAACTAGAACTAGTCCTGAACCATATATGTAATTAATTATAATCCGTTGTAATTAATTCACAATATATGTGCATAATTCCCTTTTTGGTCGATCTATATTATAATTGATCATAACGCTTTATTATTTATATATATATTTCAACCATAATCTGAATTAATTAATTAATTCATTGTAATTCGTTACACAGAAATGTTGTAGTCAGACTCTGAGACAACACGTTTTTCTTGTGGTTCAACCTCAACGCCAAGCACCTCAAGTGAGCGAGAACGACATCTCGATCACAAGCTGCTAACTCCTCCAACTGGGCTAGTATCAGCCAGTCATTGATGTAAGCACATGTATCCCCTGGAGTCGCAAAGGTCCTAGAGCTGTGACTATGTACTCTGTGAAGGTGTGAGGTGATAAGGCTAGGCCAAAGGGAAGAACTCAATATAGCAAATCTGAGAAACTTCCTGTGTTCAGACAAATTCTTGATATGATAATATGCATGCTTCAGATCTATCGTGACAAACTAATTCTAAGAATGAATTGGAGACATAATAAGCAGGTCCACATCTGGATTGGAAGAAATCATAGCTTTCAAATCCAGAATGCGACCCTTGGAGTCAGTAGAAAGAGCAAGAGAAAGGGCAACGTCCGTCTCAGACTCGTCTACTAGCTCCATCTGCGAGCCCCATGATCTGAGTCGCCGTGCTTTCTCAGTAGCAGAACCCGAGCCACAAGGTGCAGACGCCAGGCTCCCATCTTTAGTCAGCTGTCCACAACAGGCCTAAACCAGCCATGGTACCAGCACAAAAACACACTCAGCAAAATATCATCTAATTATTGTTAATTTATATTATATTGTTAATATTTTTGAAAATATTGAGATATCTTTTTTTTTCTTTTTTGGTCAATATTGCACACCCCTAATGTATAATATTAATATTTATTTCTTCAGGTCTTCAAAGGGCCTTAAAAAACCTTAAATGTTACTTTTAAAATTGTGCAGCAACCCTGAGTAATGTGCATGTAGTTCATTTGTCCAAGTTTCATCATTTGAACATTATATATATGTGTATATATATATATATATATATATATATATATATATATGTATATGTATATGTATATATATTTCCTTTCCTTTAAAAAAAGTGTTAAGAAAATGTGATAATTATCTCATTTTATTTTGTAACACATTATTTGAAAATTGGTTTTTATTGTAATGTTATTATGCACTATTATTTTAAAAATATTATCTCAAATTAAAACAAATTAGATATTTCATTTAAATGCTTATTTCCCAGTTTAGAAAGGTGCAAATTTTAACAATCTGTGTTACATATTGACAGTAAATTAAAACCTATATTTCATGAGACAATGAATATATGTAGGCAAGCTGTGTTTCCAATATGTATGCATTGTGTATAATGTTTGAGCTTTATGTTTTTCTTCTCTTCATTTGTTTGTGGTTTTACATAATAAAGATCATCAATAATCAGCAAAATCTAAGACTGCTTTCTGGAATTCTTCTAGTTTAGTCATTGCAAGCTGGTTTGAAAATAATAGTGTTAGTATTCTAGCATGGAATCACTTTTATTTTTATTGTTATTATTATTATTTCTATTGACAATAGATATAACTACACCAAATATCACGATTGGTAATTATTTGATATAAAGTATGTAGACAACTATTGTTTGAACCTCTCAAAACTGATTCCTAAATCCTTATTTTAAAATAAAATAACATTCAGTCCGACAATATTATAATTCACATGCAGGAAGAAAAAAAAAAAAATATATATATATATATACACATACATATATATGTATATATATATATATATATATATATATACACACACACACCAGTTAAAAAACCTGTCTATTTTTTAACACCAGTTAAAAAATAGACAGTTCTTTTTTTTTTTCTAAATAGATAACACAATTGTAAAGAATTACTGACACTAATATCATTTTTAAAAGATTTCATAGAAGCTTATATTCTATAGTTATTAATCTGAGCTGATAAGATATGGATGGCCCCTTCATTCTTTCAATTAAGAAAGTTAATCTGTGATTGTGTTTCCAAAACTCTTATACAATTTTTCACAAAAAAATATTTACTGAGGAGATCATTTAAAGAAAACCAGTATAGAATTCAGAGAGGTGAAAACTATCACATTTAGTGCATATACATTTAAAAACTAAAAGGTGAGTGATTGTGTGATTGAACAAATATCTTGACATTTCTTCAAACTTGGTTTTCTGTGTAACACTATTACAACAGAAACAAAGCAGGCTATTTGGAGGCTTTTATAAGATGTCTAATTTTTTTGCGGATATCAGGAAAGTTTAGACCATAAACAATAGGGTTTACAATGGGTGGTACAACAATAAATTCAAGTGAAATGAAAACAGTCAGCGCTATAGGAAGTTCCCCATTCACAAATCGACTCAAAGTGAGCTCACAAAAAACAGCAACTGAGAAATTTAAAAGGATCACTATGTGTGGAATACAAGTTTGATATGCTTTGCTCCTGAACTCTCGTGTGCTTCTTTGACAAATGATAATAATTCTGACATAGGTATATATTATAAAACTCAAAGGGATAAAAATGGTTGTGATCGTTACAATCAGGCCATAAATATTATTAACAGTATTGTTCACACATGAGAGTTTGACAATTTCATAGTTGTGGCAGTACACCCTTAACAATTTGTTACCACAGATTGTCAGCCTGGCAGTCAAAAGAGCACTAATACCAACAAAAGCGATTGGATAAAGCCATGCTATAACTATTAAAAAAGTTAGTAACCGTGTGGTAATTATGTTGTTGTAATGCAAAGGTTTGCTGATTGCAACAAACCTATCAAATGCCATTAGCATTAATATTGTAAGCTCAAAAGCTGCATATGAGTAAATGACAAAACTCTGTATGAGACATGCTTCAAAGGAGATTCTATGTGCATCATAGAGCAGGTCTGTCAGTAACCTTGGGAAAAAGCCAGCTGTACCATATACAGAGTTGATGGACAAGCATGAAATCAGAATGTACATGGGCTGGTGCAATGTCTTTTCCAGAAATATTACAAGAATAATAATGACATTAAAGTATATGACAGCACAGTAAAAAATAAACGCCAAAGTGAAAAAAGCGTATTTTATGCTCCCAAGATTTTCAAACAACATGAAGTAAAAGTATGTTCCATTCCCCATTTTCCTTTCACAAGGAATACTTTCATTGACCTGAGAAATAGAGCAAACAAAGTTTGTTTTTTACACCATAAATAAACAAATAAACAATCAACTTAGAATATTTAGCCACAGTGTCTTATACCATTTAACGTGAATTTAAATGTAAAGTCTTAAGTTAGATTAGTAATATAATAATTATTAAATTAAATGAATGGTTAGCACAGTAATAATTCAACAGTCTAAGATTTTTTTTTTTTTTTACATTACAAACATTATTAGAAATACCTTCTGTTATATACTCTGAAATGACCATCATTGCATCTTCAGGTAATGAGCTCTATTTGTGTTCTGATATAGTGGGACTGTGGAGTCACCAGTGGGTGCTAGTGTTTTTATGGTATCTAACATGTCTCAGGAGGCCTGTTGTGGCAAAAGCGCTGCAAAGTCCTCTGATATTTGATTTCACTGGAAACATAAATTAATAGCATATATGTAAAACATAAATAAATTGAGCATAATTCTGCATCTAGTGCTTTCCAAACTTTCCACTGCAAATAATTAGAACCAGCATTTTTGATCATTTTCACAAAACTTTCATTGCCCCCAAAATATGTTGTTGTATGAATATCTGAACATGTAATATATCAAAAGAAAGAACTGAGCTTCAGCTTTAAAGAAAAACAACTTTTTATTATAGCTTCGTGTATTCTTTTTTTTTTTTCTTCAACAGTTGAATGTGGCTAAGTTGGTAAGTTTAATAAAAAAGCAGCATTTGAATAAAAAAGCTGAGAAAATTGTGTAGTCTCAAAGACTATATCTTTCAAAACATTGATGGTGTAGATCGCGTCCATCAACACCCCCAAAGCACAGTCCTAATACTCTTCCTGGGTCAACATTTCATTATAAGGTTAGGCAGCTTTGATTTATATGCTGTTTAATGTTTGATGATCACGTTATTTTACATGTGCATATGCAAAATTACACAAATTATGTGTAACACTCTAATTTACACATTTTGTGTCAATATTAACTAAAAATGTGTAGAAAAATTAACCTCTTTTGCACATATCTGTGTAGTTTAAAAATTAACACAACTTTGGAATTTACTCACAGCATTTAACACAATATGTGTAGACTGATATGCTTAACACACTTCCCCCCGGTTTCACAGACAAGGCTTAAGCTAGTCCTAGACTAAAATGCATGTTTGAGCTGTTTTAACTGAAAGTAACTTGTACTGACATATCTTAAAATATGTCAGAGGCAGAGCCATTGTTTTGTCTCAAGATGCACACCAGTAATGATTTTTTTCTTGGGTATGTTTATAAAAGCTACTTAAATGCCATAATTGACCTAAGGACTAATCATGGCTTTGTCTTTGTGAAACAAGGCCTTCAACCCATAGTCTGTTAATGACAGAGACCATTTTGTTTTTACTTCTATATTGTAAAAAAAAAAAAAAAAATTATACCATATCACTTCATTATGTTAATCGACTACCCCTTGCATCAAAACTGCTCGTGATCATGAAAACCACCTTTTTACAAGGGAGGATATGATTTGCGCCGAATCACACCAGTGACCTCTAGCAAGATTCTTTAGGTAAGCTGTACTTGAAATCATATTTTTATTTACAAAAACAATATTTTCTGCTGCTGTTATTTTAATACTGGTTTAAAAGCACGGTCACAATGAAGTTTTGCGGGCAAAAATGTCCATTGTCAATAGTGTAGGCCTAGCTGTCTAGCTGAAGCACGGCTAAACCAAGCAGCTTTATGTTGGACAACGCGGCGAATTTGCGTGGAAAACCTGATTCAAAACCGACATCTTTTTTCCACTTTCACAACAGACATCATTCAATGAAAACTGTTTTTTCAGCTTTTCAGAGTAGCTACTTTTAGCCACTCTGATCTCCTTTGTTAGTCTGTTTCTGGCCTGGTTATACAAGATTTTATCCCCACTTCTGTAGGCATCCTCTTTGGCATGACAAAGCTCTTTGAGTTTCCCAGTAAACCATGGTTTATCATTACAGAATGATAAGAATGTCTTGGTAAGAATGTACATATCCTCACAGAAACTGATATATGATGTTACAGTATCTGTGAGCTCATCCAGATCAGTGGCAGCAGCTTCAAAAACACTCCGGTCACTCCGGTTATAGGTTTAGCTGATTTCAGTTTCTGCTTCTAAGTTGGTATGAGATGAACCAGACAGTGATGAGAGAGCCCCAAAGATGCGCATGGGATAGAGTGATATGCATCCTTTATAGTGGTGTAACAGTGATCCAGTATATTACTGTTTCTGTCTGTATTTTGGCAGTTCACGGGAGATATTTGCTTTGTTAAAATCCCCAAGAGTGATTAAAAGAGAGTCTGGGTACCTTTGCTCCATTTCAGTTATTTGTTTAGGCAGCTGTTGCAGCGCTGCGCTCACACACGCATCTGGAGGGATGTACATATTCATGCATATCTTCTTCAGCGTTGTTACATCTGAACACCAACTTTCGTTAATGTAGAAACACAATCCACCACCTCTCATTTTCCCTGTTAACTTAGCGATGCGATCCACTCGGAACAGCTGGAAGCCCGGCAGATGTAGCGCATGAAGCACAGCGCATTCATTTGTCATCACTGTTACTCTGACTGAGAATATTCATACATAGACACACACAAATTTACACTGTTTTTTTTATATGTTTGTTTGTTTGTTTTTAGATTAGATTCTTTACACAGGTACACTGCAGTCGAGTGTTAATTAAGCATAAATACTATTAACGAAGGTTGTTCTAGTAGACTAATATAGACACACATGCACACGAGTCGAACAGAAAGTGGATTTGAGCTTTGGTCAATCACAGAAAGAAAGGCATTGTTTTGTATTGTTCTTTTGAATTGTTTCAGTATACCTGTTTTGAAGCATATTGCATGGTGTAGCTGCTATTTTTGCTTCTTTTGTTTAATTGTTACAACTTACCCCAGCATGTGTTACAACCTACCCCGGTAGTGGGGAAGATTGTAACAAAGGCACACCATGTATTTGACATCAACTTACAAAGGTTGTGGTATTCTTACAGAGGTTTGAATGGGTGTCTTTTGTAGTAAACAAATGTGGGTACTTAAAAGTTTGAGCACTCTAAATTTCAGTGAGTTACAGATGCTGAAGCAAAAAGTGTTACAGCCACACCGGTTTCCCTTATAGCACAGAGAATGAGAACGAAAAATAATATTTGATTCATACATGACCGAATTATTGCATATGAAACTTGCTTTCAGAACGGAACTATAAAAACAAATAACACAGAACTACATTATCAGTGGAAAAAATAAAGATAGCCTCATAGTTATAGTTTCTAGTTTCCATTTTTTCATAAAACAAAATTGTAGTAGTAGATTTTTATTTTTTTCCTCTAAAACTAATCAAAGAATAAAAAATAAGCATATGTAGTCTACCAAATTCTTTCATTCAAAAGACTACGCTCTTGTTGCTTAAAGTTTGAATACTGATTTAAAATCACAGAATAATATAATTTGCGTAATGAAACAACTAGTATCTCAGCATTACAGTTTGGCAGCCCATCTGAGTATGCGCGGTATTGGATTTTAATGCACAAAACATTGTTAAAACATTCACTATGTAATGAATCTAATCCGCTATCATCGGGCTACAGGCTGCGGCCAGGACCTCTTGGGAAAATTCCATCAATGGCGAGGAAAGAGTTAATATGAAGGAGTGGATTTTACAATCCCCTTCTTTTATTGTATAACAACTAGGGAAACATTTTTTTTTTTTTTAATGCATTTATTCTGGTATTAATGTTACAGGCAATGTCTGTATTTGGTATCTGAGAGGTGACTTAGGGTCTGTCTGACCCATGTCAGGAATGCAGTAACAGTATTCGCTCATTTAAATTATATGTATAGGCCTATAAATGTATAATTGTGTCAGATATTTACTGGGAATGTTAAATTTTCAGATAACATATAATGTATACGGTTACAAAGCATGGTAAGAGATAAAACAATGTTTAATTAAACAATGATTTTTTGCTGAATATCATAAACATTCTGTATTATCTATTACATCAAAAACACAGCTATTTGGATGCTTTCATAATACATATAATTTTTTTGCGAATTTCAGGAAAATTCAGACCATAAACAATAGGGTTCAGGATGGGTGGTACAACAAGAAACTCCAGTGAAAGAATAATCGAGAGCCCTATAGGGAGATCCAAAGTCACAAACCGACTCAAAGTTACCTCACAAAAAAGAGCAATGGAGAAATTTAAAAGGATCACCATGTGTGGAATACAAGTTTGAAATGCTTTTCTCCTGAACTCTGGTGAGCTTTTTGTACAAATGATCAGAATTTTAACATAGGAATATAATATAAAACTTAAAGGCATGATAACAGTTGTGGTCACTATGAAAAAGCCAAAAACATTATTAATAATAGTGTTTGAACAAGAAAGCTTGACAATTTCCCAGTTGTGACAATACACCTTCCAAAGTTTGTTACCACACATAGTCAGTCTGGCATTTAAAATACCAGCAATGCCGACACAAAGCATTGGATAAATCCAGCTTATAGCTATTAAAACAGATAAAATCCTGGGAGTAATTATGCTGTTGTATTGTAAAGGTTTACAGATTGCTACATATCTGTCAAATGCCATTAACATTAATATTGTATTTTCATTTGATGCATATGAATAAATGACAAAAGCCTGTAAGATACATGCTTCACGGGACACCAAGTGTGTATCAGACAGCAAGTCTGTCAGTAACCTTGGGAAAAAAGCAGCTGTTCCAAACACAGAGTTGAAAGACAAACATGAAATCAGAATGTACATGGGCTGGTGTAATGTCCTTTCAAGAAAAATGGCAAGAATTATAAAGGCATTAAATAATATAATAGCACAGTATAGAATAATTCCCAAACCGAAGAAAGCATATCTTATGTACCCAATATTTTCAAACAACATCAAGTAAAAATACGTTCCATTTTCCATTTTCCGTTAAGCAAAGGATGGATTCATTGACCTGAGGATGAAAGCACACACAGTTCATGTTATTTATACCTTAAAAAAAAGATTGTTTGGTAATACTTTTTTACAGTGTCCTTGTTACACATGCTACAACATGTAGTTACTATAGTATAGTCACCTTCTGTGATACGATCTGACATTACCATCACTTTGTCTTCAAAGAATGTGTAAATGTGCAGAGAATTAGCTCTAGCTTGTGCTATGTTTTAGAAGAACTAAGAGTCACCATACATGCTATTTTTTTATAGCATAAAACATGTCTCTGAAGACCTCTCCACCGTGGCTTGATTTGCATAAACAGCACACCGGAAGTTTTTCTCAACTAAACACATTAAAAATGTGGCACAGTGGGTAAAACTTTTGTAACTCAAAACTCACTGATAACCGCAAGCTATTGAACACTTTGCTTCAAATTACATGCTTTGAAGTCTGAAGATGTAAGAATGTAACACAACAACTTGTGTCGGCTGAAAATGTGCAGTCTGGTGGGCAAACACAGACACAACTAATGAGGTTGTGAGTCTTTGAAAAAGTATTTTATTTTAAATTAATTTTCAACACAATATCCAAAGTATCATTGGGGATATGGTACTATTGACTAGATTCATACTTGTTCTCAGTTGTGTTTGTCTTTTAAACGGTTATATCTTAACACAGCCTTGATCACCAGATGGTGATATTGATCTGTGTATAATTTAATAGTGTGCAGCATGTGCACCTCTCCTAATATTATGATTATAGTGTTGAATGGTTCATGCTTGAAAACATGCAAACATTCTCATTGTGATCAGTATTTCCTTGGTGATGTGTGTTGTTGTTGATGTAAAGTGATGTATGGTACAATAGCTTCTTCATATTACTGATGTACAACTAAGCACTTTCTTGTATTAATAATAAAATAGTGATAGGGTTTTTTTTTTTAAGTTACTGAAACAATGATTTATGTTAATCTGCTCTGTGATAGTATTCATTCTTCATGTATTTAAGTATGTTTTTGTCTAATTAGTTTATTTATTATTTGTGTCTAATTATTACCATCATATACAATTCTAGCAAATAAAAAAATGTGTTCAGATACACTTCAAGGCATCTCACTCAGGTGAAGACAGACAGAGACATGCCTTGTTGCAGGTCAATGGCCCAGTTGTTTGGGCAGACTATGGAAGTTATTAATGCCAAATGTTTGCAGTAGAGAAAGCGGCTTACATGTAGGCTATATACAGGGAAAGTAATCGTGAAGACATTGAATTAAGCGTAAACACAGCTTTTGTGTCTTTATCAGCTTTTCCGCATACATTCTGGCCCTGATAATCATCACATACACTTACCACTTACTCTATTTCTGTAAACTTATTATTGTGAATGAATGATTCTCTCTAGCTGTTGTTTGGGACGACTAACAGCAGATGGAGATCATGCATAGGCAATCTACTGCTATTCCTGCAGTTCCCGGATGTCCAATGTTGAATCTTCTGTCGAATTTGAACCACTGAATTTGTGGAAGCGAAATAAAATGGACCGAAAATTGCCTGTTGAATATTTTAGGTTGTATTTATAAACAGACTGAATATGGTGTAAGTGAAATCTAAAAAGGTGAATTTGAATCTTCGGATTTTAAAACTGAAAATGTATGTGAAATGTTTTTAATTGAAATATCCATAGCTTAAATATATGACCATGTTGAATTTCAGCCCTTAAAAATGCAAGCCCTAAAATGCAAGCACGGTTAATGCAATGCATTTTTTTTTTTTTTTTTTTTACATTAGTGCAATTCAACAAGCTTTTTCATTTTAAAAACATTTGGCATTAATTAACTTCCATAGAGGAAATACTGAAGAGCCAGCTGGACTGACTCAAGTACTGCCACATTCAGGGACATCTTCATTGCTGCTTCAGTGCCAATTACCTGAATTTGACACTACATAGGCTACTCATACCAAAAAGATATGGGCACCTGAAAGGAAAACCATTAATGGCTTTTACCAATATGTAACCTATGGTGCTCACTGAACTGGATCATCCTCATTCCTCCTGTAAGTCCTATTTGGTTGGATCCACCAAGCAGTCCAGCTGATTCAGAAGTGGAATACAACCCCAATTCCAGAGAAATTGGGACATTTTGTAAAATGTGATAAAAACCACAATCTGTGATTTGTTAATTCTCTTGAACCTTTTTTTAACTGACAAAAGTACAAAGAAATGATTTCCAATGTTTTCACTGACCAACATAATTGTATTTTGTGAATATAAACAAATTTTAATTTTGATGGCTGTAACACACTCCAAAAAAATAAAAGTGAAAAGATTATATAATATCCAAGTTAAACTGTTTTTAAACAGTCCACAATTAGCACGTGAATTGGTAATAGATGAGGGTATCATGTTTGGGTGTAAAAGAGCTTCTCAGTCTTTGCAAGAAAAGATGGGTCATGGCTTACCACTTTGTGCCAAATGTCATGAGAGAATTGTCAAACAATTCAAAAATCAAGATTGCAGAGAATTTATGTCTTTCTCCATCTACCATACATAATATTGTACAAAGATTCAGGGAATCCAGAGAAATCTCAGTCTGTATAGGGCAAAGTACGACACCTCAGTTGAATGTGCATGACCTTTGAGCCCTCAGATGGCATTTCATTAGAAACTGCCATGCTACTGTGTCAAATATAGCCACATGGACTCGGGAGTACTTTGGAAAATGTCTCAGGTTACGTATGTAACCATGGTTCCCTGAGAGGGAACGAGACTCTGCGTGATTGCGTCGTGAAGCACATGTGAAATCAGTCCAATGGCGTGATGGAACATCATAGGCGGGTGACGTCATGACCAGGAAACTATAAAGCCCACCTGAACCAAACAGTGTTAGCTTCTGAAGAGTTGAAGTAAGTCGGTCACAGGCATGCTGGGAATATGGCAACGTGATGCAGCGTCTCGTTCCCTCTCAGGGAACCACGGTTACATACGTAACCTGAGACGTTCACTTTCAAGGGAACTCGCGCTGCGTCAAGCGCTGCGTCAAGCGCTTTGGGAACGAAATACCCACGCTGCCATAAAACCAAGTGCCTGGCTGTGTGAAATTGGATGCGCACACTAATACACAAGCACTCGTGACCCCGGGGTCGAGGCCAAGTCTAGGTTATAAAACCTATCGAATGTGTGAGGTGAGGACCTCCCCACCGCATCACAAACTTCCTGGAGGGACACTCCAGAGAGTAATGCCAGAGAGGTAGCCATACTCCGAGTAGAGTGGGCTCAGACCTTGAGAGGTGACAGTTGGCCGGCCAACTCATAAGCTAGTGAGATAGCCTCCACTATCCACTTGCTTAATGTATGCTTAGATGCAGGGTGCCCCTTACGTGGGGACCCGAAACAGACAAACAGCTGATCAGTCTTACGCCACAGGGCAGCTCTGTGGACGTAAGCATCCAAAGCCCTGACAGGACAGAGCAGATTAAGTTTTTCCTGGCCTGGATCTTGGAACGGAGGAGGACAGAAGGCCTGCTGCATAGTAGGGCCCGCCACATTAGTGGGGACCTTAGGAGCATAGCCCTCATGAGGTAAGAGGAAGGCTTTAACCATGCCCGCTGCGAAGTCCAGGCAAGAAGCCTCATGAAACTGTTGAAACTGTTCCCTTGAAAGGGAACAGTTGTCACTTAACAGTCTGATGCTGCATCAAGAAATGCAGCTCAAATCTCTGTTACACAAGGAGAAAGCTATACATCTGTTCTATGCAGAGATGCTGCCAAGTTCTCTGGGCCCAAGCTCATCTCAGATGGTCTAAAGGACAGTGGAAATGTGTGGTCAGATGAGTCAATGTTTCAGCTTGTTTTTAGAAAAAAACTGACATCAAGTTCTCAGTCCCAAAGATGAAAGGGACCGTCCAGACTTTCATTAGCGACAGGTGCAAAAGAAAACATCTATCATGGTATGGAGGTGCATAACTGCAAACGGCATGGGTGACTTGCATTTGTGTGAAGGTACCATTGACATGGAGGCATATATTTGGAGTGTACAGAGACATAAACTGTCATCAAGATGACATCTTTCCTGGGTAGCAAGACAATGGCAGGCCTCATTCTGCATGTGATACATCAGAGTGGTTTCTAGACATTCTACACCATAGAGTGGATGTGTCTGACTGCCTGCCTGCAGTCCAGATCTGACTCTTATTGATAATGTAAGGCCCATCATGAAAAGGAGAATCAGACAACGATGACCACAGACTGTTGTGCAGATGTCTTGAATCAGGCGAGATTGGGTAAAAATTCCACTTGCAAAACTGCAACAATTAGTATCCTCAATTCCCAAATGATTAAAAATTGTAATTAAAAGGAAAGGTGATGTGACACAGTGGTAAACACAGCTCTGTCCCAACTTTTCTGGAGTGTGCCATTTGCAGCCATCAAAATCAAAATTTGTTTATCTATACAAAATACAATAAAGTTGTTCAGTGAAAACATTGGAAATCTTTTCTTTGTACTTTTGTCAGTTAAATAGAGGTTCGAGAGAATTAATAAATCACAGATTCTTGATTTTATTACATTTTACAAAATGTCCCAACTCTTCTGGAATTGGGGTTGTACAATTACAAATGCTTTCAGTACAGTACTTGCATACTTTTTTTCTATTTTTTCTACTTTTGAGTATAATGAAATTGGGGTACTTTTACTTGAGCTGAATAAAACTAAAGCATTCAACCTTTGTACATTTATTTTTCACCCAAAGTGCAAAGTACAAAAATGACAAAAGGGCTAATGGAGCAACAGGGCTAGCAGGCATTGATGGGCACTCTTCAAACTACTGCGGTGGAGCCCTGCAATTCAGGCAATAACAGACAGGCAGCATTGTACCTACCATTGAGGTCCCCGAGGTCCAGACCTCTGTATTTTCAGACAGGTCTGTCTCAGGTGCAAAACCTGTTGCTCACCTAGCAGGATGTGAGCAAGAAAGTGCCCACACGCCGTCTCAGGTAAGGTTTTTGCTCTTCTCTCCTTGAGAATCTTTCATCATTAACCATATTAGTATAATTCCTTTTGTGATCTGACGTGGCTTTATATCACAGAATGAGGCAGAAATTATATTTTATAGCAGGGGTATTTAATTAAAGTTCCAAGATGTCCAGTCTCTATATTTCCTTCCCAGCGGAGGTCCAAACAATACTTTTTTGGAACAGTTAGGCTATACATTTCCATCGGGGCAGACACAGTAGCTACTTTGTAAAAGAAAAAAATCCTATACACTCAAAATAGTCATTTAAGATTACAATATTGGGCCCCAAAGCAGTGATGTCTAAGAATTTTTACCAATACTTACCAAAAAAAGGAAACATTTCTCCCAACTGGATATATGAATAGTAAAAAGGTAAGATCAGATGTTTAAGGTAAAGGTCAAGCTATTATTATTATTATTATTATTTTACATTTAGACAACTATGTAAATGGTACATAGAAGGCCTTGGTACTGAGAAAACTAGGGGTGCAGGGTTTACGTCTTAAGAAAAGTATGGACCATTTTTATATTTTGCTATAAAGTAAAGTAATAACTACTAAAAACAAACAATATACAAAATCTAATAATCAAAGCTCTCTTCATGAGCTCAAAACAAAGTTAACTAGTAATTTAAAGGTATTTTGTCTTTCTTTGCCATCTCTAAATAATTTTCCAAATTATAGCCTAACATTGTTTATTATGAAATGCTCTTAATATGCTGATTAATAATGATTAATAATGCCAAATGTATAGGGAAAAACAAAACGTCTAAAGGAGCCACGCGTTAACTTGTCACAAACCTGGTTTAGTTAAACGGTCAGAGTTATCTGTATGACAGATAAAAATAATTGTATTTGCTGCATTCTCATTTTCTGCAACGTTTTAGCAAAGGTATCTATTTTGCTGCTCTGCTCACCGTGTTTCTGCTACTATTGTTAAAATAACTGTGTCATCTGCAGCTCTTAATGTGGTGCTTTATGCCTTTAATGGGAGAGAGAAGTAATGCACATGGAGCAGAAAGGGCTTGAATGAAGCGCGTTTGGCTCTAGATAACAATATTAGAGGATGTAGCATAAATGACCCTGAGCACTTGTGTTGTGAACTTCTCTGTTGTTTTGACGAGCTGCTCACTTTAATCTGTAGAAACAGTAAAATGGCGCAATTATGTCCTGCGGTTTGGATGAAACCTGCTATTTTTATAGTATACAGTTTACTGTTTTATAGTATTCTATATAAAGGCTATGTCGATTAGCACTGCATTATAAATATACAATATTCTTATGAAAGTACCCAGGATGGCTTGAAGAACACAGATAAACCATATAATGTCGCAACAGTGTGTTTATTGTCTTGAAGTTTCATCAGTTAAATGTCTCAATCAGCATTTTATTCAGCTACACTACAGCAATAGCTGGATGCATTTATCCATATAAGGGATTTCCTGGAACGTCATAAGTTTTATGACTTCTATGAGTCTCACTTGTGGTCTTTCTGCAAGAGGGTGCCCTCCAGCTTCCATTATGAATGAAACAGACATTACATGAAAGTGTTTTATGCTCTATAATGCTTGCATTGCCCTGTTTAGGCTAAAAAAATAAGCACCCGGGCTCACCGCCACCCGTCGGCATCAGGAAAACAGTGAACAGTGGGCGACATGCATGTAAGTGAGTGAATACAGGAGAATTATGGCCAAGTCATTTCAAAGTGCCACACTTCCTGCTGCCAACAGTTGGCGCTTTGACCGTAACTGAATATTGCCATGTAGATGTCTTCAGGCCAGGACTATTATCAAACGTGAAGAACATTAGAACATTACTAGAACTTCCTATTTCGTGGCGTTAATCGCATACATTAGCACTTAGCCAAGTGTTTCATGATTAAACATGTTTCTAGTATGTTTGGTACATACTGAAATGTGTTTCTGGGAGTGAATTAAAATGTAAAGCATGCCATTTCCTGTTGCCAGCAGGTGGCACTATGACTAACTGAATATTGGCATATAGATGTCTTTATGCCAGGACTCTTATCACAGATGTGAAGTTTGGGGCAGATTGGACATTGTATGCCTTAGTTACTACAGCTTCCTCTTTCATGACAAAACATCAGACTTTGTCAGGTCGCCACGGACACGCCTTCCAACGAAAACTCAAGATCTTTGCAATTTAACATCGCTAAGGCCTTAAGATTAGACTGACCATATGTGATATTGTTTTGGTTAAATGTCTATGAGGAGTTAATCACAGTGTAAAACATTTCCTGTTACCCACAGGTGGCGCTATGACTGTAACTGAATATTGGCATGTAGATGTCTTCAGGCCAGGACTCTAATAAAACATGTGAAGTTTGGGGCAGATCCGACATTGTATACCCGAGTTACAACAACTTCCTGTTTCATGGTGAAACATCACGTCAGGCCGCCACGGACACGCCCTTCAGCGAAAACTCTAGATCTTCGCAATTTAATGTTGCAAGTGCCTTTAGATTAGACTGACCAAATATGACGTTGATCTGATTAAAGCTCTAGGAGGAGTTCGTTAAAGTACTAAAGTTTTGCCATTTTGCCAGAGATCCATAACAGACGTAAATTTTCACCACTTCTGATGCGTGTGCAAAGTTTCATGAGTTTTTGAGCATGTTTAGGCCCTCAAAAAAGCGATTCATTTGGGAGAAGAAGAAGAAGAAGAAGAAATATAGCTGCAAGCAGTGATGATGGGCCCAAGCCCGGTGGCACCGCCACCCCGATGGCTTCAGGGCAACTGTGCATGGCGGGCAATAGGTAGTAGTAGTATTAAATACAGACCATGATTTTTTTAAAAAAATCTACATTCAAACCAAAATAGCTGACTTCCTGTTGGTCGGAGCTAATGACTGTAAATTAGAAAGTTGTCTGGCTTGATGAGAACAATGTATGTCATGAGTTTGGTGACTGTAGATAAAACTAACCCCCCAACTTTAGTCAAAAGGTGGCACTACTGAGCCCCTCCACCACGCCCGTTTTTAAGGCTTTGCCCGTATCTACTGGTCGACAATATTGATGTGTGTGTCAAGTTTCATGAAATTTGAAGCATGTTAAGAGCCTCAAAAACACCAAAGAATATTATTAAAGTTTGACATGTTGCCATGGCAATAATATTTAAGATATCACAAATACATTCACAGGTCCACATCTACCATGTTTTGACATTATACTGATGAAGTTTGAAGCAAATCGGTTAAAAATAAGAGGATGATCTCAAAGCATTTTGAAAATGACATACTTTCTGCTGGCAGTTGGTGGCGCTATAACTTCAACTCACAATAGTCGCATCCATTTGATCAGCCTCATACAACGAACACACAGCTGAAGTTTCATAAAAATAAACCAATGTATGCAGAAGTTATAACACACTTCCTGATTCCCTTTTCTCGCCATACATTTGTTGCCTCGCCATGGCCAAACCGTTTGAGATATCAAAAATCTGTTGGCTATTTTTCATCATCAATGTCTTGATTTCATGCTGACCGAGTTTGGTGGTGATTGGATTAATTGCCTAAGAGGAGTATATCAAATTCCAGAGCATGCATTTTTCAAACAACCCATAATAACTGACTTCCTGTTGAGCTGGCGTGTAACTTAGAGCACGAAAATTGTTAGGCCCCATGAGGTCTATATGTGTACCAAGTTTCATAGTAATGCAAGTGTTTAATATATGGACCAAGTTATCGGAGCCCATTCAAGGGGGTGCTGTTGAGCCCCCCGCCACGCCCCCCGCCACGCCTGGGGACCAGCCTCTGTCCGACCCTGATGGCCGCAGATTCCAATGTGTGTGCAAAGTTTCAAGAGTTTTTGAGCATGTTAAGGCCCCCAAAAAGCCCCGGAAGGTTGAAAATAAATTAAAAAAAAAAAATATATAGCTGCAAGCAGCGATGACGGGTCCAAGCCCGGTGGCACCACCACCCCGGTGGCTTCGGGGCAGGTGTGCACGGGCATTTAAAACGGTTAAACATAAAAGGTCTATGTCAAATTCAGAACACATTTACTGCAGCAGCTGGTGCCAATATGATTACAAACCACAACAGCCACATCCATGACATCATTTAAATGTAGATGAATTTCATGTCATAGAATGTCATACATCAATTTCAAATGAGTGCAGAATATCATCCTAATCTCACCTGCCATGTCTGTGTTTTTCTCAGACAACCACTATAAAAATTCCAGAGCAAACTACCTACTGTAATTTGTGCAAATTCAACAGTACTCTGAGAAATGTAATCTAGTGTAAAGTGAATGTCTGTGATTGCTGATGTTGTATTACCCTAACACTTCTCCATGTGTTTTCTGACCTCCCTTAGCTGTTGTTTGTGCACCAATCTTATGCACCAAAATCATGGTTTCATTTAATTTCAGTATGGGTGGTATTTGATGTGAAAATAAAAATAATATAAAATTAAATATAGCTGCAAGCAGCGATGGCGGGCCCAAGCCCGGTGGCACCGCCAACCCGGTGGCTTCAGGGCAACTGTGCACGGTGGGCAATGGGTTTTTCAAGCAACCCATAATAACTGACTTCCTGTTGAGCTGGCGTGTAACTTAGAGCACGAAAATTGTTAGGCCCCATGAGGTCTATATGTGTACTGAGTTTCATACTAATACATGCAAGCGTGTTTGATATATGGCCAAGTTTTCAGATCCCATTCAAGGGGGCGCTGTCGAGCCCCCCTGCCACGCCTGGGTACCAGCCTCTGCGGCATCCTAATGGCCGCAGATTCCAATGTGTGTGCCAATTTTCAAGAGTTTTTGAGCACGTTAAGGCCCCCAAAAATCCTTGGAAATTTGAAAAAAATAAATAAAAATAAAATAAAAAAATAATAATCCTTAGAAAAACAATAGGGCCCTGCGACTTGGGCCCTAATAAATATTCCTTAGGGGATCAATAGGGCCCTGCGCCTTAGTGGCTTGGGCCCCAATAGTCCTTAGGAGATCAAGAGGGCTCTGCGCCACCAGTGGCTTGGGCCCTAATTAAAGCTGCAAGCAGCGATGAAAGGGCCCTCGCACCCGTGCCACCGCCACCCGGTGGCTTTAGGAAAAAAGAGCACAGTGGGCAATATGCATTTAAGTACATAAATATAGGTGGATAATGTCAGTCATTTGTATTTGCCACACTTCCTGCTACCAGCTGGTGGCGATATGACTATAACTTAATTTTGGCATGTAGATGTCTTCAGGCCAGGGCACTTATCAGACGTGAAGTTTGAGGCAGATTGGACATTGTATGCTTGAGTTACAACAACTTCCTGTTTCGTGGCGTTAATCGCATACATTAGCACTTATCCAAGTGTTGCATGATTTAAAGTGTTTCTAGTATGTTTGGAACTTCATGGCATATTTAAATGTGTTTCAGGGAATAAATTACAGTGCAAAGCATTCCAATTCCTGTTGCCAACAGATGGCGCTATGACTAACTGGATATTAGCTTCACATGTTTGATAAGAGTCCTGGCCTAAAGACATCTATATATGTCTTTAGGCCAGGACTCTTATCAAACATGTGAAGTTTGGGGCAGATCGGACATTGTATGGCTGAGTACAACAGCTTCCTCTTTCATGGTGAAAAAACAAACTTTGTCAGGCCGCCACAGACCTTCGACGAAAACTCAAGATCTTCGCTATTTAACAATTCAGATTAGACTGACCATATGATGTGGTTCTGGTTAAATCTCTATGAGGAGTTAATCACAGTGTAAAACATGTCATTTCCTGTTGCCCGCAGGTGGTGCTATGACTGTAACTGAATATTGCCATGTAGATGTCTTCAGGCCAGGAATCTAATAAAACGTGAAGTTTGAGGCAGATCGGATATTGTATGCTTGAGTTACAACAACTTTCTTTTTCATGGTGAAACATCGAACTTTGTCAGGCCGCCACGGACACACCCATCAGAGAAAACTCAAGATCTTCGCAATTTAACATCGCAAAGACCTTTAGATTAGACTGACCAAATATGACGTTGATCTGATTAAAGCTTTAGGAGGAGTTCGTTAAAGTACAACGTCTGGAAATGGCAAAAATTGCAAAGCTTTTGCAGAGAAAACTCAAAATATCTCACTTCCTGTTGGGTTTTCAGATTTTGCACACAGGACTTTTTTGTAGGTATTGGGCTGTTAGATCTGTCTACCAAATTTCATACCTGTACGTGAAACGTAGTGCGAAGGGCGCTTAATTGAAATTTTGTAGGTGGCGCTATCGAGCCATTTTGGCACATCTAATTCTGAAACCCATATCAGACGTAAATTTTCACCACTTCTGACGCGTGTGCAAAGTTTCATGAGTTTTCGAGCATGTTTAGGCCCTCAAAAATACGATTCATTTCGGAGAAGAAGAATAATTGACAGCAATTACAATAGGGTCCTCACACCATCGGTGCTCGGGCCCTAATAATAAGAAACGGAGCAATTCCAATAGGGTCCTCACTCCATCGGTGCTCGGGCCCTAATTATATGTTGTCAATGTTTATAAATCCCATGGACTGACATTGGCTGTAATACTAATGATGTCCAATAGAGGGGGGCACAGGATAAGAAATCTTTCATGTGTATTCTCTTCTTTTACATCGGTTAAAATGATAAATGAATACATGCTTCAAGTGCTTTACACAATAAGGATTGTTTATACCATCTAAATACTGAATATCGTTCAGGGGAATGCACATTTAAACAGTTCATTATACAGGTAAGTTAATCTCTGTTAGAAAGTCTGTCATAGGAACCAAAGTTGTTTTCCATACGTTCTCATTTCAGTGTTGTACACAGGAAGACAGAATGCGTTTATGCGATGTAAGTCCACATATATGTCTATATTCATCTGGTGTAGCTATATTGTTTGATATTGATGCTTATTGTATACATCGGCGAGTTCTGAGCATTTAATCGTGGTCGTAATTTGCAGCCAGCAATTCACTAATTAGCATTAGCCACAGGAGTATTATTCTGGGCCAGGTGTGTTTATTTTATGTTCGTTTCGTTGTATTACTGTATCATTACACTTTGCATTGACTTTAATGATATATATATTAAGACACAGACCTGACAGTCTAATCTGTGTATTGTGCATATGTTATTGATATTATTATTATTGCAAGTCATGTTATTGCAACTCATATCATCATACAATATAATTTGTAATTTTATTTCTTTATTTGTTCTTTTAGATCATTACTACAGATATCATCACCACAGATAACTATAGTGCAAATGAAAACAAAAAGTATATTACATTTTTATGAAGAATCACTGATTCTCTGAACAACTTTGCCTCAAGAAATACCACTGTCAATCAAATTGTTCATTAAATATACATGATTATGTAAAAAAACTACTTTTGCAAACTAGTCCTAGGTTTTTCGCTCAATCTGAATAAAACCAACACAGTACAATCTCTGGACTCTCTAGATCAATAATCATCATCAAAAAAAAAAAAAAAAAAATAGATATAAGCGGGTCATTTATAAAATGGGTGTGGCAAAACATACTCAAAAGCATATAAATCATATACAAAAACTCAAAACTTCACAAAAATAGGTGAGCACATGCAGCATATGACTCTAAAGAAGCAGGCAAACTTTTATGGAGATTGGACCATAGGTGCCGCTATAACTGTTAAAAAGCTTTAAAAACCATATATTTTCAATGGTATATTGCTTGTTTTGGCTGAAAATGGTCTGTTCCTTCTATGATTTCAGTGGTTACATGCTTGCTAAATAAAACTTAATATCTTTTTACGCATATGTGCTTAAAGGCCTTATATGCTTGAACCCCGGTAAATGCTGCTTGCAGCTTTAATTATTATTATTATTTCTATTGACAATAGCTATAACTACACCAAATATCACGATTGGTAATTATTTGATATAAAGTATGTTTGAACAATATAAACTATTGTTTGAACCTCTCAAAACTAATTCCTAAATCCTTATTTTAAAATAAAATAACATTCAGTCCTACAATATTATGGTTCACATGCAGGAAAAAAAAAAAAAAAAAAAAAAAAAAATTATACACCAGTTAAAAATAGACAGTTTTATTTTATTTTTATTTCTAAATAGATAACACAATTGTAAAGAATTACTGACACTAATATCATTTTTAAAAGATTTCATAGAAGCTTATATTCTATAGTTATTAATCTGAGCTGATAAGATATGGATGGCCCCTTCATTCTTTCAATTAAGAAAGTTAATCTGTGATTGTGTTTCCAAAACCCTTATACATTTTTTCACAAAAAATATTTACTGAGGAGATCATTTAAAGAAAACCAGTATAGAATTCAGAGAGGTGAAAACTATCACATTTAGTGCATTTACCTTTAAAAACTAAAAGGTGAGTGATTGTGTGATTGAACAAATATATTTACATTTCTTCAAACTTGGTTTTCTGTGTAACACTATTACAACAGAAACAAAGCAGGCTATTTGGAGGCTCTTATAAGATGTCTAATTTTTTTGCGGATATCAGGAAAGTTTAGACCATAAACAATAGGGTTTACAATGGGTGGTACAACAATAAATTCAAGTGAAATGACAACAGTCAGCACTATAGGAAGTTCCCCATTCACAAATCGACTCAAAGTGAGCTCACAAAAAAGAGCAACTGAGAAATTCAAAAGGATCACTATGTGTGGAATACAAGTTTGATATGCTTTGCTCCTGAACTCTCGTGTGCTTCTTTGACAAATGATAATAATTCTGACATAGGTATATATTATAAAACTCAAAGGGATAAAAATGGTTGTGATTGTTACAATCAGGCCATAAATATTATTAACAGTATTGTTCACACATGAGAGTTTGACAATTTCATAGTTGTGGCAGTACACCCTTAACAATTTGTTACCACAGATTGTCAGCCTGGCAGTCAAAAGACCACTAATACCAACAAAAGTGATTGGATAAAGCCATGCTATAACTATTAAAAAAGTTAGTAACCGTGTGGTAATTATGTTTTTGTAATGCAAAGGTTTGCTGATTGCAACAAACCTATCAAATGCCATTAGCATTAATATTGTAAGCTCAAAAGCTGCATATGAGTAAATGACAAAACTCTGTATGAGACATGCTTCATAGGAGATTCTATGTGCATCATAGAGCAGGTCTGTCAGTAACCTTGGGAAAAAGCCAGCTGTACCATATACAGAGTTGATGGACAAGCATGAAATCAGAATGTACATGGGCTGGTGCAATGTCTTTTCCAGAAATATTACAAGAATAATAATGACATTAAAGTATATGACAGCACAGTAAAAAATAAACCCCAAAGTGAAAAAAGCATATTTTATGCTCCCAAGATTTTCAAACAACATGAAGTAAAAGTATGTTCCATTCCCCATTTTCCTTTCACAAGGAATACTTTCATTGACCTGAAAAACAGAGCAGACAAAGTTTGTGTTTTTTACATCATAAATAATCAAATAAACAATCAGCTTAGAATATTTAGCCACAGTGTCTTATACCATTTAATGTGACCATAAATGTAAAGTCTTAAGTTAGATTAGTAATATAATAATTATTAAATTAAATGAATGGTTAGCACAGTAATAATTTAACAGTCTAAGATTTTTTTTTTTACATAACAAACATTATTAGAAATACCTTCTGTTATATACTCTGAAATGACCGTCATTGCATCTTCAGGTAATGAGCTCTATTTGTGTTCTGATTTAGTGGGACTGTGGAGTCACCAGTGGGTGCTAGTGTTTTTATGGTATCTAACATGTCTCAGGAGGCCTGTTGTGGCAAAAGCGCTGCAAATTCCTCTGATATTTGATTTCTCTGGAAACATAAATTAATAGCATATATGTAAAACATAAATTAATTGAGCATAATTCTGCATCTAGTGCTTTCCAAACTTTCCACTGCAAATAATTAGAACCAGCATTTTCTCAAAACTTTCATTGCCCCCAAAATATGTTCTTGTATGAATATCTTAACATGTAATATTTCACGAGTTTACACGTACATGAAATCAAAATAAAGTAATTCGTATAGTAATTTATGCGTATTTGGCGTGCTGTCCGGGGGAGGGCTCCGAGCTCGGAATTTGGCCCGAACCCAGAGTACTCCCCCTCCTTAACTGGGATAGCAACCAGCCAAGAGTGAGGTGATGGGGTGGTGGAGGGATGCTGTGAAACTTGTCGCGGGATAGAGGTGAGAGACGGCTTTATATACCGGCTTCCTCTTGCACTGATTGGTTGATTACCTGAACGTGCGCCTCCCGAATTTTGTTAAATAAAACTTCATTTCACGAGTTTACATGTACATGAAATCAAAATAAAGTAATTCGTATAGTAATTTATGCGTATTTGGCGTGCTGTCCGGGGGAGGGCTCCGAGCTCGGAATTTGGCCTGAACCCAGAGTACTCCCCCAAAAAAGCCAAGTAAGCGCAGGACAGCAATGATTAAAACAAAGTGAAATTAACCCCCCAAAAAAGTGTAGGGCACGAGAAGGTATTTGCAAAATCGAGCTTGACCGTTCGACCGGGAGGGCTCTCGCAGCATCCTTAATGCTCAACGGCATCGGACGGGTAAGCCCCGCCAGCAGTTGAATGGTAAGCTCTTGCTTACGGCACGAGATTGTACGAGCATGTTTCGGGATCGAGTTTAGCCGTTCGACCGGGAGGGCCCTCGCAGCGTCCAACGGGAGCTTTGGATGAAAATGCTTGTGGCATCGGACGGGTAGGCCCCGCCTGCAGTCGACCGGAGGGCGCCTGCTGCATTCGGTTGGGAGAGTTCGACCAACGCTTCGAAGGGGCTGGGACACGGGAATAGACCCTTTGACGCCCATGAACGGGGAACCCACACTGCAACACGAACGTGAGCGTCCGATGACGTCTGAATCAGGCAGACTCTCACTGCTATTCGAACGGGAGGGCTCGACCGGCGCTTCGGGAAGGGGGACTGAGCTCGGCTCACGAACGGGGAGCCCACACTACGTGCGAACGGGGGAGCCCACACTACGTGCGAACGGGGGAGCCTGCAATGTTGTAAAATATGTAAACAAAGTCTAAAACGAAATACGATGATTGGTTTTAGCTGGCGTGAATATGGCAAGATAATAGAATTGATTTGAAAATGCGGGCTGGTGTACAGGTGATGGGAATTAACGATTTAATTGGTTAGGGCTTGTTGCGCATTTCTGATGTGGAAGCGGCTGGATCTGATGTAGGTTTTGAAAGCTTCTGATGACCAACGACCCAGGGTTTGAATTTGTTGTTGTGAAAGACCTTTTTGGGCGGCTGTGGTTGCTGCGCCGATACGGAAAGAATGACTTGAGAAATGATTTGCTGCGATACCGGACTGGATGAGAACTGCTTTAAGATGCTTTTGGAACCAAAATCTTGTGGCTGGATGATTGGAGTCGTCGGCGAAGAGTGGATCGAATGAGGATTTGATTAAGGAACGTCTGTACTGCAGGTAATTTATGAGAGAATGGTATGGCTGAATGGGAGTTGGCAGATTGAAAATGTAAATGAAGTGACCCTTTTTTGCTCGATCAGTTTTACTTTGTTTAATGAAAAAAGATATGGTTTCGTTATCTACAACCTGTAAATCTGAAATTGAAGGGTGGATATTAATGTCGAAGTTAGACGTGACTGTTAATTCCGAGCAGCGAAGAAAACCGAAGAAAGCCAGGATGAACATTGCTTGTAGCATGCGGGCGGTGTTGATGGAATGGTAGCCGAGACTAAGTGTGGAAATGCATTTGGTGAGTATGTCGATAGTAATAGGCTGTCTGGTATCCAGGCGGGTGGGTTGGGTTCTTTGAATTCCTTTGATGAGAAGGGAAGTTTGAGAGTTATTTATGGCGGAGGCGGGCTTACCGTAAGCTAATTTATGGAAAAACTGAATGCCGCTTAGATAGCCTTTTATGGACCCGGCTTGGAGGCCTTTTACACTGTTAAGGTGAGATATGAATGAAGTAATGGATAGAAGAGAAAAATCGGGAAACGGCAGGTTGTGAGAGAGGTGAAACGTTTTGAAAGATTTCCATGCTGTGTAATACGTTTGGAGGGTTCTAGGTGAAACTGCTTGGAGGATGGTATTAATAGAAGTGTCCAGAAGGGATTTTAACGGGTGATTTATGGGAAGATTAGCTGACAATAATGAGGGACTGGGGTTGGAAGTAGATCCGCTTCTGGCGCCAGCGTCCTGAATTTCTGAAAAGAGAAACAGGAAAGAGAGTCAGCGATTTGATTTTTGGAGCCTGGAATGTGTTTGGCAGTTATAATAAACTGATCACAGGCGGAAATCCAAATGAGGCGTCTGATGAATGGCATTAACGCGGGGGAGCGAGAACGGCCTTTGTTAATGCAGTGTACAGTGGCTTCGTTGTCGCAATGAACCAGGATGCTTTTAGATGACCACTCTTTCCCCAATAGGGAAGCTGCGACGACGATCGGATAGAGCTCGAAAAGGGCCGAAGAGGCTGAGGACTGAGGTGTGTCTAGAAGCTGGGGGGGCCAGGGAGACGCGAACCAGCGTCCTTGGTAAAATCCCCCAAAACCGATTGAGGGGGCTGCGTCAGTGAACAGGTTAATGTCAAGGGGCAGAGAGATGCAGTTGTCATAGAAAAAAGTTAAGCCATTCCACTGGTTAAGGAAAGTTATCCATAAGCTTAACTCGTTTTTGCACGCGCAGGATAAAAGAATTTGGTCTTCCAGCGCGTGAACTGAAGACGCGAGGGTGAGGAGATGCGCGATGAAGGGGCGACCTTGCGGAATTATGCGCATAGCAAAGTTTAGGTGGCCAAGCAGCGAGAGAAGTTCGCGTTTGGAACAGTTCGTGCAGTCTAGAAGATTGGACGCGACCAAAATGATTCTATCGATTTTTTCCTTAGGCAGTGAAGCCTGGAATTTTACGGAGTCTGAATTGATGCCCAGAAACTCGATGGATGTGGTTGGACCCATTGTTTTCTCCTGAGCTATCGGAATCCCTAGCTCTGCGAAAACATTTTGCACCGTGAGGAGATGCGCTGCAGGGATGGCGTCATGAGGTGAAATAATTAAGAAATCATCAAGCAAATGAAGGAGATAAGGAATTGCATAATTATTGGATAGAATCCAACATATGGCTTCAGATAGTGTGTCGAAAATTTTGGGGCTGCTTTTGCAACCGAAGGTTAAACGCATGGCAAAGTAAAATTTATTGCGCCAGCGAACGCCGAATAAATGCCATGAATCCGGGTGAATTGGCATTACTTTGAAAGCTGATGTGATGTCTACTTTTGCCAACCATGCGCCGCGGCCAACGATTTTAATCATTGTTATTGCTTGTTCGATATCGTGGTAATGAAGAGAAAATTCCTCGAGTGGGATAAGACTATTGATGCTTGGAAACGGGGAGTTGTGAGGCGCTGAGAGATCGATTATCATGCGTTTTTTCCCTGAAAATTTCCTAATAGCCACACCAATGGGGCTGATACGAAAATGCTCGAACGGGGGCGTTTCGAATGGACCGATCATGAAACCTGATTCGATTTCCTTTTTGATTAGTTCGTCTACTACTTCAGGCTCTGCTAGAGCAGACTAAAGATTATCGCAGATGATATTCTGAGTAGGATGACATTCTACCCCAGGTTTAAAACCATGTTTGAGACCAGACAACAGATAATTTGTAAAGTTAACATCAGGGTGATAAGATAATTCATCAGCTAGGCGAGAAATATTCACAGGAGTCGAAAGATAGTTTTTTGCGCTTTTATTTACAGATTTCAGTACCGGACATACAGTGCGGGCGTGGGCGCCGCCACAGTAGTTGCAGATATGAAGATGGCGGCAGCGTTGTCTTGGGCATTTCCCTTCGTTGAAGTTATTACATACTTGCTGTTTGCTGCTACGTTTGTGACTCTGTTATTGAAAGCGTGATCCTCCCTAGCGGGTCACGGAACATAGCTAGTAGATTTGATCGGGTTCTGTTCCGGGCAGGGTGGAATTGAGGGATTAATTTAAGGGCATGTCGTGGTGGTATGGTTAACGGATCTGCAAATTGCACATGAGATGTTTCGGCATCCGAGGAAAACTCTGTTATGGAGATCGGTGTCCAACACTCCCCAATAAGGACACTGATTCCATTGTGAAACGCGAACAGCGCATTTAGCAGAAAAGAGTTTATGGTATGTATAGAAATGGCTACCCCCATAGGACAGCGCGAGCTCCGCTATGATGGAGAGATAATCATTCAGCTCGCGCCGTCTATGGGGAAAAGCAGAGCATATTATTTCAGTATAGCGACTGAAAGCAATACAAAATTTCTCCAAAGACAGTATGCGTGAGGAGGTCTGTGTATTGTTTTTTAAAGTTAGGGAAATATCGCCGCAGTCCACCTGGCAATTGGACTCTGCTGGAGGAAATAGGGACAATAAAGAGCCCAAATACATGTCCGCACCTGCAAGGATTTGTGCTCTGATATTGCTCGCCACTGGAGGAGGTTCTGAGGCGACGGCGTTCGGAGGAGCTGGTTGTGGTGTTGCTGAGAAGAGAGAGAAGGGAGATCGAGTATGCAGAGAAGTATTGGGGAAGGGGGCCGGGGCTGCGGCCATTTGCGGATGCATCCTCACGCAAAAATTGGCTCCCGGGACAGGTGGAGGAGCAAGAAAAGGTGAAGAGGTGGGGACGGGAAGGGGAAGAAATGACGTCAGCGCTTGTGCCGCTAGCGGAGGCATCCTCACGCTAGGGTGAGCGCTTGGCGCTGGAAAATACTGATAGGGAAAAGGGTAAGAGGTAGGAGGAAAAAGATGGGTTTGAGAAGTTGTGTAGCTTGCATTGCAGGTGGTTGAAGCGTGCGGTGCGGTGGTGGGAGGAGCTGCGGGGAAGAGTTGAGCAGGGAGTGTTTGGAGCCTGTCCGCGACGGGTTCTGGGGCGCGGCTCAGGCTCGCTGAAGGCCTGCGACGGCGTGACGCAGGGGGAGGACCCGGCACTGCGTGGGAGGAAAGTGGAGAAGCTGCTGGACGCGAGGTCGGGGCCCGGTGGGCCTTGCTCGCTCGAGCAGATGAAGTGGAAGCTGTAGGAGAAGGGTGAGTAGATTGCAGAGAGACATACAGATTGTATAGTTCTGCTTTATTTAATCTTCGTGAGAAGTTTACATCTGAATTCATCAGGGCTTGTCTCAACCCTTTAACAGTCCATTTCCCTATGGCAGGGATGTTTGGATGGACCGGCGTGGAGGTAGACGCAGAGGAAGATGGTGGTTGTCTCACCGGCGGGGGCGAGGGGAGTCCTCGGCGTCTTGGCGTGCGTGGAGTAGATCGTGTGAGCCGGCGTCCCCTATTTGAGGACGGGGGCTCCATGATGTTGACGGTTGGAGAAGGACCATTCCTTGGAACGGCGGGTTGAGATGGAGACTCAGCGGTGAATCATCATCCGAAGGGAAGCGCTCTAACTCAGACATGACAGCAAGTGGGCGGGGCCAAATGCTGTGAAACTTGTCGTGGGATAGAGGTGAGAGACGGCTTTATATACCGGCTTCCACTTGCACTGATTGGTTGATTACCTGAACGTGCGCCTCCTGAATTTTGTTAGATAAAACTTCATTTTGAGCACTCTAGCTTAAAATTTCAGTGAGTTACGGATGCTGAAGCAAAAAGTGTTACAACCACAACGGTTTCCCTTATAGCACAGAGAATGTGAACGAAAAATAATATTTGATTCATACATGACCGAATTATTGCTTTCGGAACAGAACTATAAAAACAAATAACACAGAACTACATTATCAGAGGAAAAAATGAAGATAGCCTCATAGTTATAGTTTCTAGTTTCCATTTTTTCATAATACAAAAATGTAGTAGTAGATTTTTATTTTTTTTCCCCTAAAACTAATCAAAGAATAAAAAATAAGCATACATAGTCTACCAAATTCTTTCATTCAAAAGACTACGCTCTTGTTGAGTTTGAATACTGATTTAAAATAACAGAATAATATAATTTGCGTAATGAAACAACTAGTATCTCAGCATTACAGTTTGGCAGCCCATCTGAGTATGCGTAGTATTGGATTTTAATGCACAAAATATTGTTAAAACATTCACTATGTAATGGATCTAATCCGCTATCATCGGGCTACAGGCTGCGGCCAGGACCTCTTGGGAAAATTCCATCAATAGCGAGGAAAGAGTTAATATGAAGGGGTGGATTTTACAATCCCCTTCTTTTATTGTATAACAACTAAGGAAACATTTTTTTTGTTGTTGTTGTTTTTTTGTTTTTTTTTTTGTTTTTTTTTAAATTAAATGCATTTATTCTGGTATTAATGTTACAGGCAATGTCTGTATTTGGTATCTGAGAGGCGACTTGGGGTCTGTCTGACCCATGTCAGGAATGCAGTAACAGTGTTCACTCATTTAGCCAGGCTAAATAATAAATTATATGTATAGGCCTATAAATGTATAATTGTGTCAGATATTTACTGGGAATGTTAAATTTACAGATAACATAATGTATATGATTACAAAGCATAGTAAGAAATAAAACAATGTTTGATTAAACAATGATTTTTTGCTGAATATCATAACATTCTGTATTATCTATTACATCAAAAACACAGCTATTTGGATGCTTTTATAATACATATAATTTTTTTGCGAATTTCAGGAAAATTCAGACCATAAACAATAGGGTTCAGGATGGGTGGTACAACAAGAAACTCCAGTGAAAGAATAATCGAGAGCCCTATAGGGAGATCCGAAGTCACAAACCGACTCAAAGTGACCTCACAAAAAATAGCAATAGAGAAATTTAAAAGGATCACCATGTGTGGAATACAAGTTTGAAATGCTTTTCTCCTGAACTCTGGTGAGCTTTTTGTACAAATGATCAGAATTTTAACATAGGAATATAATATAAAACTTAAAGGCATGATAAGAGTTGTGGTCACTATGAAAAAGCCAAAAACATTAATAATAATAGTGTTTGAACAAGAAAGCTTGACAATTTCCCAGTTGTGACAATACACCTTCCAAAGTTTGTTACCACACATAGTCAGTCTGGCATTTAAAATACCAGTAATGCCGACACAAAGCATTGGATAAATCCAGCTTATAGCTATTAAAACAGATAAAATCCTGGGAGTAATTATGCTGTTGTATTGTAAAGGTTTACAGATTGCTACATATCTGTCAAATGCCATTAACATTAATATTGTATTTTCATTTGATGCATATGAATAAATGACAAAAGCTTGTAAGGTACATGCTTCACGGGACACCAAGTGTGTATCAGACAGCAAGTCTGTCAGTAACCTTGGGAAAAAAGCAGCTGTTCCAAACACAGAGTTAAAGGACAAACATGAAATCAGAATATACATGGGATGGTGTAATGTCCTTTCAAGAAAAATGGCAAGAATTATAAAGGCATTAAAGAATATAATAGCACAGTATAGAATCATTCCCAAACTGAAGAAAGCATATCTTATGTACCCAATATTTTCAAACAACATCAAGTAAAAATACGTTCCATTTTCCATTTTCCTTTAAGCAAAGGATGGATTCAATGACCTGAGAATGAAAGCAGACACAGTTAATGTTATTTATACCTTAAAAAAAGATTGTTTGGTAATACTTTATTTTACAGTGTTCTTGTTACACATGCTAGAACATGTAGTTACTATAGTATAGTCACCTTCTGTGATACGATCTGACATTACCATCACTTTGTCTTCAAAGAATGTGTAAATGTGCAGAGAATTAGCTCTAGCCTACTTGTGCTATGTTTTAGAAGAACTAAGAGTCACCATACATGCTTTTTTTTTATAGCATAAAACATGTCTCTGAAGACCTCTCCACCGTGGCTTGATTTGCATAAACAGCACACCGGAAGTTTTTCTCAACTAAACACATTAAAAATGTGGCACAGTGGGCAAAACTCTTGTAACTCAAAACTCACTGATAACCGCAAGCTATTGAACACTTTGCTTCAAATTATATGCTTTGAAGTCTGAAGATGTAAGAATGTAACACAACAACTTGTGTTGGCTGAAAATGTTCAGTTTGGTGGGCAAACACAGACACAACTAATGAGGTTGTGAGTCTTTGAAAAGGTATTTTATTTTAAATTAATTTTCAACACAATATGCAAAGTGTCATTGGGGATATGGTACTATTGACTAGATTCATACTTGTTCTCAGTTGTGTTTGTCTTTTAAATGGCAAAGGTTATGTCTTAACACAGCCTTGACCACCAGATGGTGATATTGATCTGTGTATAATTTAATAGTTTAATAATTCTGTCGAATTTGAACAACTGAATTTGTGGAAGCTAAATAAAATTGCCTGTTGAATATTTTAGGTTGTATTTATAAAGAGACTGAATATGGTGTAAGTGAAATCTGAAAGGTGAATATGAATCTTCAGATTTTAAAACTGAAAATGTGTGTGAAATGTTTTGAATTTAAATATCCATAGCTTAAATATATGACCATGTTGAATTTCAGCCCTTAAAAATGCAAGCCCTAAAATACAATGCATTAAAATGCATGCACGGTTAATGCAATGCATTTTTTCTTTTCTTTTCTTTTCTTTTTTTTTTTTTTTTTTTTTAATTAGTGCAATTCAACAAACTTTTTCATTTCAAAAACATTTGGCATTAATTAACTTCCATAGAGGAAATACTGAAGAGCCAACTGGACTGACTCAAGTACTGCCACATTCAGGGACATCTTCATTGCTGCTTCAGTGCCAATTAACTGAATTTGACACTACATAGGCTACTCATACCAAAAAGATATGGGCACCTGAAAGGAAAACCATTAATGGCTTTTACCAATATGTAACCTATGTTGCTTATTGAACTGGATCATCCACATTCCTCCTGTAAGTCCTATTTGGTTGGATCCACCAAGCAGTCCAGCTGATTCAGAAGTGGAATACAACCCCAATTCCAGAAAAGTTGGGACATTTTGTAAAATGTGATAAAAACCATAATCTGTGATTTGTTAATTCTCTTGAACTTTTTTTTTTTTAACTGACAAAAGTACAAAGAAATGATTTCCAATGTTTTCACTGACCAACATAATTGTATTTTGTGAATATAAACAAATTTTAATTTTGATGGCTGCAACACTCCAAAAAAGTTGGGACAGAAGCAAAATAAAAGTGAAAAGATTATATAATATCCAAGTTAAACTGTTTTTAAACAGTCCACAATTAGCACGTGAATTAGTAATAGATGAGGGTATCATGTTTGGGTGTAAAAGAGCTTCTCAGACTTTGCAAGAAAAGATGGGTCATGGCTCACCACTTTGTGCCAAATGTCATGAGAGAATTGTCAAACAATTCAAAAATCAAGATTGCAAAGAATTTATGTCTTTCTCCATCTACCATACATAATATTGTACAAAGATTCAGGGAATCCAGAGAAATCTCAGTCTGTATAGGGCAAAGTAGGACACCTCAGTAGAATGTGCATGACCTTTGAGCCCTCAGATGGCATTTCTTTAGAAACTGGCATGCTACTGTGTCAAATATAGCCACATGGACTCGGGAGTACTTTGGAAAACGTCTCAGGTTACGTATGTAACCATGGTTCCCTGAGAGGGAACGAGACGCTGCGTCAAGCGCTCTGGGAACGCCTCTGCGTGATTGCGTCATGAGGCACGTGAAATCAGTCCAATGGAGTGATGAAATGTCATAGGCGGGTGACGTCATGACCAGGAAACTATAAAGCACACCTGAACCAAACAGTGTTAGCTTCTGAAGAGTCGAAGTAAGTCGGTCACAGGCATGCTGGGAGTATGGCAACGTGACGCAGCGTCTCATTCCCTCTCAGGGAACCATGGTTACATACGTAACCTGAGACGTTCCCTTTCAAGGGAACTCGTGCTGCGTCAAGTGCTTTGGGAACGAAATACCCACGCCGTCATAAAACCAAGTGCCTGTCTGTGTGAAATCGGATGCGCACACTAAGACACAAGCACTTGTGACCCCGGGGTCGAGGCCAGGTCTAGGTTTTAAAACCTAACGAAGGTGTGAGGCGAGGACCACTCCGCCGCATCACAAACTTCCTGGAGGGACACTCCAGAGAGTAATGCCAGAGAGGCAGCCATACTCCGAGTAGAGTGGGCTCGGACCTTGAGAGGTGACAGTTGGCCGGCCGACTCATAAACTAGCGAGATAGCCTCCACTATCCACTTGCTTAATGTATGCTTAGATGCAGGGTGCCCCTTATGTGGGGACCCGAAACAGATAAACAGCTGATCAGTCTTATGCCACAGGGCAGCTCTGTGGACGTAAGCATCCAAAGCCCTGACAGGACAGAGCAGATTAAGTTTTTCCTGGTCTGGATCTTGGAACGGAGGAGGACAGAAGGCCTGCAGCATAATAAGGTCCCCACTAATGTGGCGGGCCCTTAGGAACATAGCCCTCATGAGGGAAGAGGAAGGCTTTAACCATGCCCGGTGCAAAGTCTAGGCAAGAAGCCTCATGGTACCACGAAGGAAGCGAGTAACCCATGGGTGTCTTCCCAAAGAAGCACCCTCCAAAGGAATGTGGTAAGCCGCAATGGCCGCCACATAGACCTTTAGTGTAGATGGGGAAAACCCTGAAGAGAACTTGTCTTGAAGGAACTCCAGAACTGCACCAACTGGGCAGTTAACAGGGTCTAACATACGATCTCTACACCAAGAAGAGAAGACGTTCCATTTCAGGGAATATAGCCTCCTCGTGGATGGAGCTCTGGACTGGAGTATGGTCTCTACTACCTTGGCAGGGAGATCCGAATCTATAAGCTGTGCCCCCTCAGAGGCCACGCCCACAGTTTCCACAACTCCGGGCGGGGGTGAAGGAGCGAGCCCCCCGCCTGTGAGAGTAGGTCCCTCCTGACCGGAATCTCGAAGGGAGAGCCGTCGAGGAGAGACATCAGGTCCGAAAACCAAACTCAGCCCGGCCAGAACGGGGCTATTAGCAGCAACTGGACCCCGTCCCGGCGCACTCTCTCCAAAACTCCCAGAAGCAGAGCAATCGGGGGAAAGGCGTACAGACGCAGCCTTGGCCACGTCTGCACCATCACATCCAACCCCAGGGGGCTGTGCCTCAGCAGCAGCGGGACCCGAGCCGCGGGGAACTCGAGCCGAACCGCTTTCCTCGAAAAGCGCCCGGCGGAGCGTAGCGTCTTGAGAGACAGCTGTTCGCAATGCTCACAGCCAGCCCCCTCGAGGGATATGGCTCAACTAACACGATCGTTATAAAGGTGTTTAAACAGCAAAACACATCCACTTGCACATATTTGACAATCGGAATATCAGATATTTCATGCTATAGCTAACAAATTTGTGAATATTTTGAATAAAAAAGGAAAAATTAAATAAAAGCAGATCATCAGTCATACAGCGCTGTGGTGTGTTATGTGACAAGCAATGATGCGTCACCATGGAAACAATAAAGTGACACATTCTAAATAACGGTCGCCTTAAAAAAACTCACGCTGGGGGGTCAGCCAGAATATTTTAAACTTACGTGTGAAAGGGTTAAGGGTAAAAATTTAATTGATGTTCAACAAATAAAAAAACAGAGATAATACTGATAAACAAATGATAAAGCTTGGGTTGCTGAATATTAGATCCCTTTCTTCAAAAGCACTTATTGTAAATGATATTATCACAGACAATAATCTAGATGTGCTGTGTTTGACAGAAACCTGGCTAAAACCAGATGATTACATTACTTTAAATGAGCCTAGCCCTCAAGGTTACAATTATCGACACAATCCTCATCAGAAAGGCAAAGGGGGAGATGTTGCTGTAATTTATAGTAATATCTACAGTATTACTCAAAAGTCTTTCAAATATAATTCCTTCGAAGTGATGGTGCTTTATGTAATGTTATGTAAGTTGACATTTGTGCTGGCTACTGTATACAGGCCACCAGGGCACCATACAGACTTTATCAAAGAATTTGCTGATTTTCTATCGGAGTTAGTACTAGCTGCGGATAAAGTCCTTGTTGTTGGTGATTTTAATATCCATGTAGATAATGATAAAGACGCTTTGGGATTGGTATTTACAGACATTTTAAACTCTATTGGAGTTAGACAACACGTGTCAGGACACACTCATTGTCGTAATCATACTTTAGATCTAATATTGTCACATGGAATCGATATTGATGCCATTGAAATTCTGCAGCAGAGTGACGACATCTCAGATCATTATCTAGTCTCGTGTATACTACATTTAGCCAAGGCTGCTAAACTGCCTCCCTGCCACAAATACGGTAGAACAAATCACTTCTACCAGTAAAGATTGCTTTATAAATAATCTTCCTGATCAGTTTCATCGCCTTAGCATACCAGATAGCTTAGAAGACCTCAATGTTGCAACAGAAACTATTGACTCTCTCTTTTCCAGCACATTAGACTCAGTTGCTCCTTTGTGCTTAAAAAAGATTAAGGAAATTAGTCCAACGCCGTGGTACAATGAGCACACTCGGGCCCTTAAGAGAGCAGCCAGAAAAATGGAGCGCAGCTGGAAGAAAACAAAACTAGAGGTTTTTCGCATTTCGTGGAGAGAGAGAATGATTGAGTACAGAAAGGCCTTAAAAACTGCTAGATCTGCCTATTTTTCAAATCTTTTAGAAGAAAATAAACACAACCCTAGGTATTTATTTGATACAGTGGCTAAATTAACAAGAAATAAAGCTTCAACTTCTGATGTTTCCAAACAGCACAGCAGTAATGACTTTATGAACTTTTTTACTTTCAAGATTGACAATATTAGAGAGAAAATTATAACCATGCAACCGTCTACTACAGTATCGCATCAGGCAGTGCATTGTAGTATCCCCAAGGAAAAATTCAATTCATTTGCTGCTTTAGGAGAGGAAGAATTGTCTAAACTTGTTAAATCATCAAAATCAACAACATGTTAGACCCTATACCGACCCTATAAGCTATTAAAAGAGATGCTTCCAAAGGTCATAGATCCTCTTCTTAATATCGTTAATTCATCTTTATCATTAGGATACATACCAAAAACTTTTAAGCTGGCTATTATTAAACCTCTCATTAAAAACCACAACTTGATCCTAGAGAATTAGTCAATTACAGGCCGATCTTAAATCTTCCTTTTCTGTCAAAAATACTAGAAAATGCAGTATCATCACAACTATGTTCCTTTTTAGAAAGAAATGATATATGTGAGGATTTCCAGTCAGGATTTAGACCGTACCATAGTACTGAGACTGCTCTCATTAGAGTTACAAATGATCTGCTCCTATCATCAGATCGTGGTTGTATCTCTCTATTAGTGTTACTGGATCCTAGTGCTGCATTTGACACTATTGATCACAACATTCTTTTAAATAGACTCAAAATTATGTTGGCATTAGTAGAATTGCATTGTCATGGTTCAAATCATACTTATCTGACCGTTATCAGTTTGTAATAGTAAACGAAGAGATGTCATATCGATCACAAGTTCAATATGGAGTACCGCAAGGCTCAGTACTAGGACCGTTGCTTTTCACTCTGTACATGCTACCCTTGGGAGATATCATTAGGAAGCATGGCGTTAGTTTTCACTGTTACGTTGATGACACTCAGCTCTATATTTCTTCGTGCCCTGACGAAACTTACAAATTCACAAAATTAACGAAATGCATTGCTGATATAAAATATTGGATGACCAGTAATTTCCTACTACTAAATTTAGAAAAAAACAGAGATTCTAATTTTTGGACCAAAAACTTCTTCACGTAATAACCTAGAATACTGTCTAACACTTGATGGCTGCTCTGTTAAGTCTTCGTCGTCAGTTAGGAACATGGGTGTGCTCTTTGATACCAATCTTTCATTTGAAGGCCATGTTTCTAGCATCTGTAAAACCGCATTCTTCCATCTTAAAAAAATATCTAAACTACGACATATGCTCTCAATGACAAATGCAGAACAGTTAGTTCATGCGTTCCTGACCTCAAGGCTAGATTACTGTAACGCTCTCCTGGGTGGTTGCCCTGCTCGCTTGATAAATAAACTACAGCTTGTACAAAATGCAGCAGCTAGAGTTCTTACTAGAACTAGGAAGTATGACCTGGTTCTGTCAACACTGCATTGGCTTCCTGTTAAACATCGTATAGATTTTAAAATCTTGCTAATTACTTACAAAGCACTAAATGGTTTAGCTCCCCAGTACCTGAGCGAGCTCTTAACGCATCATAGTCCTTCACGTCTATTGCGATCTCAAAATTCAGGCCAGTTGATAATACCTAGAATATCAAAATCAACCGCAGGTGGTAGATCCTTCTCCTATTTGGCACCTAAACTCTGGAACAATCTTCGTAGCATTGTTCGGGAAGCAGACACACTCTGTCAGTTTGAATCTAGTCTAAAAACACATCTCTTTAACCTGGCATACACATAACACATTATCAATTTATGTTTTCAAATCCGTTAAAGGATTGTTAGGCTGCATAAATTAGGTCAGCTGGAACCGGGAACACTCCTATAACACCAGATTTACTCGTTACATCAGAAGAAGAGTGGCATCTACGCTAATATTAGTCTCTCTGTTTATCCCGAGGTTTACCGTAGTCAGCCGGATCCGGGCCGTATCCAGGTGAGATCGAGGACCTGCGCCTTGACACGACGACAACGCACCCCTGAAGTATCAGCAGAGATTGAGTCAACTAGATCATCCATTGTGAAGGCCTCATCGACACGACAGCCAGTGGCACAGATCCTCAACAAACCATCCATACCGGCGTGATAAATACGATCCTCAACTGGATGGAACCGGAATAAATACTTTGACTGTTGTGATCCCAATCGGACTTTTGATAGCTGCCTGAATCATAATAAAGCACTGTTCGCTGTTGGCCAGAGGAGAACTGGCCCCCCCGACTGAGCCTGGTTTCTCCCACGTTTTTTTTTCTCCATTTTAACACCTGTTTGCCACCTGATGTCACCTGTTGGAGTTTGGGTTCCTTGCCGCTGTCGCCTTTGGCTTGCTTAGTTGGGGACACTTGACATTTGATATTCAACAGTGTTTTAATCTGCCTTCATTCACACCACTGTATGCGAACTGAACTTAGCTGGATGATGACATCACTGTTCACTCCAGTGCTGATATAGATAAATTAACTAAATTAATAACTATTGACTGGGCTAGCAGGCATTGATGGGCACTCTTCAAACTATTGCGGTGGAGCCCTGCACTTCAGGCAATAACAGACAGGCAGTATTGTACCCACCATTGAGGTCCCCGAGGTCCAGACCTCTGTATTTTCAGACAGGTCTGTCTCAGGTGCAAAACCTGTTTCTCACCTAGCAGGATGTGAGCAGGCTTTTCACGCCACTGCAAAATGGCTGAGCAAGAAAGTGCCCACACGCCGTCTCAGGTAAGGTTTTCGCTCTTCTCTCCTTGAGAATCTTTAATCATTAACCATATTAGTATAACTTCCTTTTGTGATCTGACGTGGCTTTATATCACAGAATGAGGCAGAAATTATATTTTATAGCAGGGGTATTTAATTAAAGTTCCAAGATGTCCAGTCTCTATATTTCCTTCCCAGCGGAGGTCCAAACAATACTTTTTTGGAACAGTTAGGCTATACATTTCCATCGGGGCAGACGCAGTAGCTACTTTGTAAAAGAAAAAATCCTATACACTCAAAATAATCCTTTAAGATGACAATATTGGGCCCCAAGAGCCAAAGCAGTGATGTCTAAGAATTTTTACCAATACTTACCAAAAAAAGGAAACATTTCTCCCAACTGGATATATGAATAGTAAAAAGGTAAGATCAGATGTTTAAGGAAAGATCAGAGGTCAAGCTATTATTATTATTATTTTACATTTAGACAACTATGTAAATGGTACATAGAAGGCCTTGGTACTGAGAAAACATACTAGGGGTGCAGGGTTTATGTCTTAAGAAAAGTATGGACCATTTTTATATTTTGCTATAAAGTAAAGTAATACCTGCTAAAAACAAACAATGTACAAAATCTAATAATCAAAACTCTCATCATGAGCACAAAACAAAGTTAACTAATAATTTCAAAGTATTTTGTCTTTCCTTGCTATCTCTAAATAATTTTCCAAATTATAGCCTAACATTGTTTATTATGAAATGCTCTTAATATGCTGATTAATAATGATTAATAATGCCAAATGTATAGGGAAAAACAAAACGTCTAAAGGAGCCACGCGTTAACTTGTCACAAACCTGGTTTAGTTAAACGGTCAGAGTTATCTGTATGACAGATAAAAATAATTGTATTTGCTGCATTCTCATTTTCTGCAACATTTTAGCAAAGGTATCTATTTTGCTGCTCTGCTCACCGTGTTTCTGCTACTATTGTTAAAATAACTGTGTCATCTGCAGCTCTTAATGTGGTGCTTTATGCCTTTAATGGGACAGAGAAGTAATGCGCACGGAGCAGAAATGGCTTGATTGAAGCGCGTTTGGCTCTAGATAAAAATATTAGAGGATGTAGCATAAATGACCCTGAGCACTTGTGTTGTGAACCTCTCTGTTGTTTTGACGCGCTGCTCACTTTAATCTGTAGAAACAGTAAAATGGCGCAATTATGTCCTGCGGTTTGGATGAAACCTGCTATTTGTATAGTATACAGTTTACTGTTTTATAGTATTCTATACAAAGGCTATGTCGATTAGCACTGCATTATAAATATACAATATTCTTATGAAAATACCCAGGATGGCTTGATGAACACAGATAAACCATATGTCGCAATTGTGTGTTTAGTGTCTTGAAGTTTCATCAGTCAAATGTCTCAATCAGCATTTTATTCAGCTACACTACAGCAATAGCTGGATTTGTCCATATAAGGGATTTCCTGGAATGTCATAAGTTTTATGACTTCTATCACTTGTGGTCTTTCTGCAAGAGGGCGCCCTCCAGCTTCCATTATGAATGAAACAGACATTACATGAGAGTGTTTTATGCTCTATAATGCTTGCATTGTCCTGTTTTGGCTAAAAAAAAATAATAATAATAATAATGGTAGCACTTTGTTTTACAGTCCTGTTTCCCATGTACATACTATGCACTTATTATAATAATTACAATAATTGGGTAATAACTTCCACTTACCTTATATTACCCAGTACTTTTTTATGTAAGTACACTGTAAGTGCATGTACTGAAAAATAAAGTGCCACCAAAAAAATAACACTAAAATACTTAGTAATGTAGTAGCTTGAGTAGTTTTTCAGCAGACTGCTTATGTACTCGTACCTGAGTCATATTATTTTTCAGTACTTATAATTGTACTTAAGTGAATTATTTCTTAAGTAGCAATACTTTTACTTAAAGGTGCAATTACCGAGCTTTTAAAAATGCTGCATGCTTCAGATCTATCGTGTCAAACTAATTCTAAGAATGAATTGGAGACATAATAAGCAGGTCCACATCTGGATTGGAAGAAATCATAGCTTTCAAATCCAGAATGCGACCCTTGGAGTCAGTAGAAAGAGCAAGAGAAAGGGCAACGCCCGTCTCAGACTCGTCTACTTGCTCCATCTGCGAGCCCCATGATCTGAGTCGCCGTGCTTTCTCAGTAGCAGAACCCGATAGGGAGGTGGGTGCTGTAACAGTCTGAGTTGTTTTGTTCTGTTTAGTTCATGTTTAGAGTTTGTTATTCATTTGTCACATGTTCTTTGTTCTTAATTTCCTGCCCATTGCTTGTTGTCATGGTTCCTGATTTGATTAGTGTTTGAGTTTAGCTGTGTCTTGTTAATTAGTATCGTTAGATCTTCAGTTCACTGTGTATTTAAGCCTTGTGTTTCAGTCTGTTCTTTGTCAGTTCTCCGTTGCGTTCTACTGGTTATTCTGTTTGTTTTATAAGTGTTTTGTTTATCGTTTTTACCTTGACTGCTGCGTTTAGATCCTGCATCCTCTCTTTGTTTGCAACCAGCTGTAACAGAAGAACTGACCAAAACTTGGATCTAGCAGCACAACGAAAGGATGATCTTGGCTAAGGGCCGCCTTTGTGGTTTGAGGCAGAGTGGTCGTCCGTTGGAGAGGTATGTGGAGGAGTTTTCTGAGCTCTCTTATCTGGTGGGCTGGCCGGATGCTTCCCTTAGTGCTTGTTTTCTGATGGGCCTGGATGAGGATACCATTCGTTATAGTGAACCTGCTTGTTATTTCTCTCTAGTTGAGTCAATTAATCTCGTTCTCTATTTAAATGGTTCAAATTTTGAAGTTGAAGAAGTTAAAGTAGAGAAGCATCATCCTTGTCCAGCCCCATCAGAAACACAAGTGGCCTGGTCAGCTCACTCCCCGCCGGCTCCCTCCACATACCCCTCCAATGAATCGGTCTATTTTTGTCCTCCGGAACTTCCCCACATCCTCAGTTCAGGGATCCTGATGGCCACCACTCCAGAGCCTCGTCGCAAGATGGCCGCCACTCCAGAGCCTCGTCGCAAGATGCCCGCCGCCACGCCTGAGCCCTCGGTCAAGATGGCCGCCGCCACGCCTGAGCCCTCGGTCAAGATGGCCACCTCACTTGTGCCTTTAGGCCTTTTAGTGGAGTATGAGGGGATGTCCTGGAGCCCAGAGATGGTTCCTGCCCCTGAGTCCACTCCTGTCTCCATCCCGAGCCCAGAGGGGGCTCTAGTCTCCGTCCCGAGTCCAGCCCAAAAGCCCGTTCCAGAGATCGCTCCAACCCAACAGCCTATCCCTGGCATGAACCCGATAGGCCCTCCCAAGAAAATTTTGGGGGGTGCAGTACGTCCTCTGCCGTAGTGGCCAAGCTAAGCCCCCGGGTGAAGACCACGGAGGCGGCACCGCCCTGGCCTCCTGAACAGTCTGCGCCGCCATGGCCCCCTGAGCTGCTTAGTTCATGTTTAGAGTTTGTTATTCATTAGTCACATGTTCTTTGTTCTTAATTTCCTGCCCATTGTTTGTTGTCATGGTTCCTGATTTGATTAGTGTTTGAGTTCAGCTGTGTCTTGTTAATTAGTATCGTTAGATCTTCAGTTCACTGTGTATTTAAGCCCTGTGTTTCAGTCTGTTCTTTCAGTTCTCCGTTGCGTTCTACTGGTTGTTTGTTTTTATAAGTGTTTTTGTTTATCGTTTTGTGAATAAACCTTGACTGCTGCATTTAGATCCTGTATCCTCTCCTTGTTTGCAACCAGCTGTAACAGGTGCCAGTTTATTTTGGATTCTTTTCTCCTGGTTATGTTAGCTAGGGAGTTAGCTTAGTTATTGTATTTTCTTTTCTTTTTAGTTCAAGTAATTTGGTTAATAAGGAGTTAGATTGATCTGTGTTTGTTTTGGCAATACCTCCTTCTGAATCTGATACCCCTATTTTGCTTTTGTTTGACTTTGTAAAAACTACTTTTGTGAAATCTGTGGTTATTTGAGTTGTGAAACAATTCTGGGTCTGGAGATGGGGTGGCTTCATCACCACCATCTGTTTTGCTGTTGCGTTTCTACCCTAGACCAATCAGGAAATCGTAACATTGCTCACCCCTAATGTATTGTGTGTTTGTGTGTGTGTGTGTGTGTGTGTATGTGTATATATAATATATATATTTATTTATTATTATTATTATTTTTTTTTTTTTTTTTTTTTTTTTCTTCAGGTCTTAAAAGGGCCTTAAAGCCTTAAATGTTACTTTTAAAATTGTGCAGCAACCCTGAGTAATGTGCATGTAGTTCATTTGTCCAAGTTTCATCATTTGAACATATTTCCTTTAGTAAACATGTCTTTCTAATAAACAGTGTTAAGAAAATGTTGTTGTTTTTTTGTTTTTTTTTGGAACACATTATTTGAAAATTTGGTTTTTATTGTCATGTTATGCACTATTTTAAAAATATATCTCCAATTAAAACAAATTAGATATTTCAGTTTAGAAAGGTGCAAATTTTAACAATCTGTGTTACACTTTGACAGTAAATTAAAACATATATTTCATGAGACATTGAATATATGTAGGCAAGCTGTGTTTCCAATATGTATGCATTGTGTATAATGTTTGAGCTTTATGTTTGCCTGTTTTTCTTCTCTTCATTTGTTTGTGGTTTTACATAATAAAGATCATCAATCAGCAAAATCTAAGACTGCTTTCTGGAATTCTTCTAGTTTAGTCATTGCAAGCTGGTTTGAAAATAATAGTGTTAGTATTCTAGCATGGAATCACTTTTATTTTTATTATTTCTATTGACAATAGATATAACTACACCAAATATCATGATTGGTAATTATTTGATATAAAGTATGTAGACAACTATTGTTTGAACCTCTCAAAACTGATTCCTGAATCCTTATTTTAAAATAAAATGACATTCAGTCCTACAGTGTTATGGTTCACATGCAGAACTATATATATATATATATACCAGGGTTTTTTTTGTTGTTGTTTTTCTAAATAGATAACACAATTGTAAAGAATTAAGATTTCAGAATTAAGGCCCCTTCATTCTTTCAATTAAGAAAGTTAATCTGTGATTGTTTCCAAAACCCTTATACAATTTTTCACAAAAAAAAAAATATTTACTGAGGAGATCATTTAATGAAAACCAGTATAGAATTCAGAGAGGTGAAAACTATCACATTTAGTGCATATACCTTTAAAAACTAAAAGGTGAGTGATTGCGTGATTGAACAAATATCTTTACATTTCTTCAAACTTGGTTTTCTGTGTAACACTATTACAACAGAAACAAAGCAGGCTATTTGGAGGCTTTTATAAGATGTCTAATTTTTTTGCGGATATCAGGAAAGTTTAAACCATAAACAATAGGGTTTACAATGGGTGGTACAACAATAAATTCAAGTGAAATGACAACAGTCAGCGCTATAGAAAGTTCCCCATTCACAAATCGACTCAAAGTGAGCTCACAAAAAACAGCAACTGAGAAATTTAAGAGGATCACTATGTGTGGAATACAAGTTTGATATGCTTTGCTCCTGAACTCTCGTGTGCTTCTTTGACAAATGATAATAATTCTGACATAGGTATATATTATAAAACTCAAAGGGATAATAATGGTTGTGATCATTACAATCAGGCCATAAATATTATTAACAGTATTGTTCACACATGAGAGTTTGACAATTTCATAGTTGTGGCAGTACACCCTTAACAATTTGTTACCACAGATTGTCAGCCTGGCAGTCAAAAGAGCACCAATACCAACAAAAGTGATTGGATAAAGCAATGCTATAACTATTAAAAAAGTTAGTAACCGTGTGGTAATTATGTTGTTGTAATGCAAAGGTTTGCTGATTGCAACAAACCTATCAAATGCCATTAGCATTAATATTGTAAGCTCAAAAGCTGCATATGAGTAAATGACAAAACTCTGTATGAGACATGCTTCAAAGGAGATTCTATGTGCATCATAGAGCAGGTCTGTCAGTAACCTTGGGAAAAAGCCAGCTGTACCATATACAGAGTTGATGGACAAGCATGAAATCAGAATGTACATGGGCTGGTGCAATGTCTTTTCCAGAAATATTACAAGAATAATAATGACATTAAAGTATATGACAGCACAGTAAAAAATAAACCCCAAAGTGAAAAAAGCATATTTTATGCTCCCAAGATTTTCAAACAACATGAAGTAAAAGTATGTTCCATTCCCCATTTTCCTTTCACAAGGAATACTTTCATTGACCTGAAAAACATCCATACATTACACCATACATAAACAAATAAACAATCAGCTTAGAATATTTAGCCACAGTGTCTTATACCATTTAATGTGACCATAAATGTAAAGTCTTAAGTTAGATTAGTAATATAATAATTATTAAATTAAATGAATGGTTAGCACAGTAATAATTCAACAGTCTAAGATTTTTTTTTTTACATTACAAACATTATTAGAAATACCTTCTGTTATATACTCTGAAATGACCGTCATTGCATCTTCAGGTAATGAGCTCTATTTGTGTTCTGATATAGTGGGACTGTGGAGTCACCAGTGGGTGCTAGTGTTTTTATGGTATCTAACATGTCTCAGGAGGCCTGTTGTGGCAAAAGCGCTACAAATTCCTCTGATATTTGATTTCACTGGAAACATAAATTAATAGCATATATGTAAAACATAAATAAATTGAGCATAATTCTGCATCTAGTGCTTTCCAAACTTTCCACTGCAAATAATTAGAACCAGCATTTTTGATAATTTTCTCAAAACTTTCATTGCCCCCAAAATGTTGTTGTATGAATATCTGAACATGTAATATATCAAAAGAAAGAACTGAGCTTCAGCTTTAAAGAAAAACAACTTTTTATTATAGCTTTGTGTATTCTTTTTTTTTTTCAACTACTGAATGTGGCTAAGTGGGTGGGTCAATATCACTGTAGGGTGCCTTTTGGTGTCCTGTCCACATGTCCACCCTGTTGGCATAAAATACGCCGGAGGTGATTAGAATACAATATTTTCAAAATATGTAAGTGTAAATATACCCAATTCTCTTCAACAACCAGACTAGCCATTTAGCTAATCACAGTTTGTTGTAAGCTAATATGCTAATTGAAGCTCAAAATGTCCACCCTGTCGTTGTTCCAAAATGTCCACCCTGTCGGCCACTTGGACTCGATAGGGTGGACATATATATGACAGGGTATTAGCTTACAACAAACTGTGAGTAGATCGCACCCATCAACACCCACAAAGCACAGTCCTATAACTCTTCCTGGGTCAACATTTCATTATAAGGTTAGGCAGCTTTGATTTATATGCTGTTTAATGTTCGATGATCACGTTATTTTACATGTGCATACACTCTTAGAAGAAATGTGTAGAAAAATACACAAATTATGTGTAACACTCTAATTTACACATTTTGTGTCAATATTAACTAAATATGTGTAGAAAAATTACCTCTTTTACACATATATATGTGTAGTTTAAAAATGAACACAACTTGGGAATTTACTCACAGCATTTAACACAATATGTGTAGACTGATATGCTTAACACACTTCCCCCCGGTTTCACAGACAAGGCTTAAGCTAGTCCTAGACTAAAATGCATGTTTGAGCTGTTTTAACTGAAAGTAACTTGTACTGACATATCTTAAAATACAGGTGCATCTCAATAATTTAGAATGTTGTGGAAAAGTTCATTTATTTTAGTAATTCAACTCAAATTGTGGAACTCGTGTATTAAATAAATTCAATGCACACACACTGAAGTACTTTAAGTCTTTGGTTCTTTTAATTGTGATGATTTTGGCTCACATTTAACAAAAGCCCACCAATTCACTATCTCAATAAATTAGAATACTTCATAAGATCAATTAAAAAAAAGGATATTTTAAACAGAAATGTCAGGCTTCTGAAAAGTATGTTCATTTCTATGCACTCAATACTTGGTTGGGCCTCCTTTTTCATGAATTACTGCATCAATGCGGCGTGGCATGGAGGCAATTGGGCTGTGGCACTGATCAGGTGTAATGGAAGCCCAGGTTGCTTTGATAGCGGCCTTCAGCTCATCTGCATTGTTGGGTCTGGTGTCTCTCATCTTCCTCTTGACAGTACCCCATAGATTCTGTATGGGGTTCAGGTCAGGTGAGTTTGCTGGCCAATCAAGCACAGTAACACCATGGTCATTGAACCAGCTTTTGGTACCTTTGGCAGTGTGGGCAGGTGCCAAATTCTGCTGGAAAATGAAATCAGCACCTCCATAAAGCTTGTCAGCAGAAGGAAGCATGAAGTGCTCTAAAATTTCCTGGTAGATTGCTGCGTTGAGCTACGTGGACTTCAGAAAACACAGTGGACCAACACCAGCAGATGACATAGCAGCCCAAATCATCACTGACTGTAGAAACTGCACACTGGACTTCAAGCAACATGGTTTCTGTGCCTCTCCACTCTTCCTCCAGACTCTGGGACCTTGATTTCCAAATGAAATGCAACATTTACTTTCATCTGAAAAGAGGACATTGGACCACTGAGCAACAGTCCAGTTCTTTTTCTCCTTAGCCCAGGTAAGACGCTTCTGACGTTGTCTTTGGTTCAGAAGTGGCTTGGTACGTGGAATGTGACAGTTGTAGCCCATTTCCTGAAGACGTCTGTGTGCCTGTGTGACTCCAGCTTCAGTCCACTCTTTTTGAAGCTCTCCTAAGTTCTTAAATCAGCTTCACCTGACAATCTTCTCAAGCCTGCGGTCATTCCTCACTTGTACACCTTTTCCTACCATACTTTTTCCTTCCAGTCAACTTTCCATGAATATGCTTTGACACAGCACTCTGCGAACAGCCAGCTCTTTCAGCAATGACCCTCTGTGGCTTACCCTCATTGTAGAGGGTCTTGATGATCATCTTCTGGACAACTGTCAAGTCAGTAGACTTCCCCATGACTGCTGTTGGGATTACTGACCTAAACCCAGTATTTATATCCTGAGAATGGTAATTTAATAGAACTTGAAATTAAATATTCTAATAATTTGAGATACTGATTTTTTGATTTTGATGAGCAGCAAGCTGTAATCATCAAAATGAAAACAAAAAAGTCTGGAAATATTTTTGTTACGGACAGATACTCGGGAGACACAGAGGTATACGTAGATGGATGTTTATTTGACAAACAGCAGGTGAATGACAGTGATGCAGGTAAGTGAACAGATGATATGAACTTGGTGGAATGGAAACTGGATACTGACTTAATCCTTTGTCTTGCAGATGATGGAATCGTGAATGGATGGATGATCGTCAACGGAGTGCACACAGAATGGAGGTAAGTAGACATACACAGACGTAGGGGCACGGAGAATACAAGGAGATCGCTGGAGTGGAAACAGAAGGTCCTTAGTCACACTGGAGACAAACATAGAATAGTCCTTATTACATGAATGCATCAACGAGACCGGACGACTGAGGGAGGTGAGTGGCGTGCTTAAATAGTCTGGTGATTGTGTGCTGATGGGAAGCAGGTGCGTGTGATTGGCAGATCAGGAGTGGTGATGAGGAAGTGTGTGCAGGTGTGGGCCATCGAGGATGATGGGAAATGGAGTCTTTGGGAAAACCAGGACAGACGGAGACTGTGACAGTTTTACTTTATGTCTAATAAATCTAGAATATATTTAAGTTTTACTTTTCGAATTAAATTACAGAAAAAAAGAAAAAAAAAAAAAACTTTTTCATGATATTCTAATTTATTGAGATGCACCTGTATTTCAGAGGCAGAGCCATTGTTTTCTCTCAAGATGCACACCAGTAATGATTTTTTTCTAGGGTACGTTTATAAAAGCTACTTAAATGCCCTAATTGAACTAAGGACTAATCCTGGCTTTGTCTTTGTGAAACAAGGCCTTCAGCCCATAGTCTGTTAATGACAGAGACCGTTTTGTTTTTACTTCTATATTGTAAAAAAAAAAAAAAACATTTATACCATATCACTTCATTATGTTAATCGACTACCCCTTGCATCAAAACTGCTCGTGATCGTGAAAATCACCTTTTTACAAGGGAGGATATGATTTGCGCCGAATCACACCAGTGACCTCTAGCAAGATTCTTTAGGTAAGCTGTACTTGAAATCATATTTTTACTTATATTTATTTACAAAAACAATATTTTCTGCTGCTGTTATTTTAATACTGGTTTAAAAGCCCGGTCACAATGAAGTTTTGCGGGCAAAAATGTCCATTGTCAATAGTGTAGGCCTAGCTGTCTAGCTGAAGCATGGCTAAACCAAGCAGCTTTATGTTGGACAATGCGGTGAATTTGCGTGGAAAACCTGATTCAAAACCGACATCTTTTTTCCACTTTCACAACTGGGTCATTCAATGAAAACTGTTTTTTCAGCTTTTCAGAGTAGCTACTTTTAGCCACTCTGATCTCCTTTGTTAGTCTGTTTCTGGCCTGGTTATACAAGATTTTATCCCCACTTCTGTAGGCATCCTCTTTGGCATGACAAAGCTCTTTGAGTTTCCCAGTAAACCATGGTTTATCATTAGAGAATGATAAGAATGTCTTGGTAACAATGTACATATCCTCACAGAAACTGATATATGATGTTACAGTATCTGTGAGCTCATCCGGATCGGTGGCAGCAGCTTCAAAAACACTCCGGTCACTCCGGTTACAGGTTTAGCTGATTTCAGTTTCTGCTTCTGAGTTGGTATGAGATGAACCAGACAGTGATGAGAGAGCCCCAAAGATGCGTGTGGAATAGAGTGATATGCATCCTTTATTGTGGTGTAACAGTGATCCAGTATATTACTGTTTCTGTCTGTATTTTGGCAGTTCACAGGAGATATTTGCTTTGTTAAAATACCCAAGAGTGATTTAAAGAGAGTCTGGGTACCTTTGCTCTATTTCAGTTATTTGTTTAGCCAGCTGTTGCAGCGCTGCGCTCACACATGCATCTGGAGGGATGTACATATTCATGCATATCTTCTTCAGCGTTGTTACATCTGAACACCAACTTTTGTTAATGTAGAAACTCTTTTGAATTGTTTCAGTAAACCTGTTTTGAAGCATATTGCATGGTGTGGCTGCTGTTTTTGCTTCTTTTGTTTAATTGTTACAACTTAGCCCAGCATGTGTTACAACCTACCCCGGTAGTGGGGAAGACTGTAACAAAGGCACACTATGTATTTGACATCAACTTAAAAGGGTTGTGGTATTCTTACAGAGGTTTGAATGGGTGTCTTTTGTAGTAAACAAATGTGGGTACTTAAAAGTTTGAGCGCTCTAGCTTAAAATTTCAGTGAGTTACTGATGCTGAAGCAACAAGTGTTACAACCACAACGGTTTCCCTTATAGCACAGAGAATGTGAATGAAAAATAATATTTGATTCATACATGACCGAATTATTGCATATGAAACTTGCTTTCGGAACGGAACTATAAAAACAAATAACACAGAACTACATTATCAGAGGTGTAGCGAAATTGTACAGGTATTTAATTAATTTATGGGTGAAATATATGAATATAATAAATCATAAAGCTTTATGATTAATTATAATACATATACCGACCCAAGAGGGAATTATACATATATTGTGAATTAATTACAACGAATTATAATCAATTACATATATGATTAGTTCTGGTTTAATAATTATTTAGAGAAACTATTAGTTTGTCCAGCAAACCGTTAGCTCCTCATAAACTATTATAAAAAGGAAGGTTTTTCTCTGGCCACGAGAAAGACTTCCTATTCTAGCATCAATGCGTAAAGCAAGGATACTGGATCGAAACGTTAAAGTGACCTGGGTTTTGTTGAATGAGCAGCAGAAACAATCAAGCATGAATATAATGTATTTAATGTATGAAACTACGGATATAGAGGCTATACGGCTACATATACACAAATAATACACATATATAGAAAACGAAAGTAAAGTCAGGAAAACAGAGGTGATCAAAGAAATGGCAAATTACGAACAGTTAAAACCTTTGAGAGCCAGCAAGGAAACTCAGCTTGCACATCGAGCTTAAAACGCTTCGAAAAGAATAGTTCTATACTTGCATAGGTTCAGGTGCTGTGGTTGTTTCGTGTTTCTGTAGGAGTTTCGGTTCGTGCGGCTGGATGCGATTGGTCCTTTTCCGAGGAAGTGTTCTTCGGCGGGATTTTCGAACAAGGTTTTAACTTAAGAGTAAAATAACCGGAAAATAAAGAAGAAAGGGTCCGTCTCCTAGGCGATGAAGAGTGAAGACTTCGGGAGACGGATGAAGAAGGCTTGACAAAAGATAACTTGCCAAAAGATGGTCATCCCGAAGAGAGGAGCGCGTGATGGAAGCGCGGTCGCCGAGACGTCCGGGAGAGACGTGCGTGAAATGGCGAGGGACAATTGAGAGACAATCGAGAGACAAAGCAAACTGTTTGTGCTTGTCTTTTATGGACAAACAAGCCAACACACCTCCTTGGTTGAAACAACCAATGGTCAGGGTGCACTGTTTGGCGGGCAAAACTTTCTTTGTCTTGTCTTGCGGCTCGATTTGCATAGTTTATGAGGTATCAGATAGGAGTGTATTTTCTTCACAGTATCATTAAAAATAGAACAGTGCATTTTGCAGTTATGTGACATACCTCAGTGAATGAGACGTGGAAAGAGCTTTAAAACAAGACCAAACTTTGCCATAAGAAAAGCATATAAAAGAAGTTACAGTTTACAGTCAAATGTAATCATTAGAAATGACACTAGTACCACTACAATCCTAGCTAAGCTTATACAGTGGGAATAACTATATGCAATTTGACAATACAACGGCGGTTACATTTATATATAATTATATCTTACACATACAGTCTTCAATGCATGTTTGTGTGTCTGTGTGTGTCTGTGTGTGTGTGGTGTGTGTTGGAATGTGATCTGGCACTTAGTCCACATGAGGGGCCCTTTGATGTCCCAAGAGCTAGGAAATGGGGTTCTCTGTTCAACCTCAGAGAGTCCATGAAAGTGCCAAAGTGCTCGTCTTTCTCAGACCAGCCGGGGCCAATGTAAGATTTACAAACACAGTTCAGCAGGCTAAAAGCATTCTGAAAATTCCAAAGTTGGTTGGCTAAGACTGATTCTTGTACAGACGCTACAGTTCCCCCCTTCGGCCAACCAAGTTCCCGTGTGGACTTCGTGGGACGGTAACAAAGTTGGATGCACATGGATCAGGATGGTCAAACAGCAGGTGGTTCCTACTGGTCCTCTGTCCATCTTGATGAGGCTGGGCATATTCCCTGACTTGATACCTCCTCTCCTCTGTTTCCTTTTGAAGCCTTGAGGAAGGGCAGATAGGCACTTTTCCATGGACTCTTGCATCCCTTTGATCCCTTTGGATAGGATGATGGCCAGGCCCAGGGTGAGTGCGTACTTCATTGCCATGGAGAGGCAAAGGGTCATGTTGGTAGCAGTCCAAGCCTGGACTATCGGTGAGCTGGTTAGGATGGGCAGTCGGGAGAGTGCTTGGAGGGCTGTATCGATGAGAGTAATGTCACTTAGCTGGGACCCCCCCTTTCTCAATCCTCAGTTCCAGTCCGGGATCTAAGGTGTGATGGTGATTCCTGGAGGAGGATAGGGTTTCCAGTTCTAACTGATACTCTTCACTTGAGAGATGGTACGATGCCAGATCGTTGAGTTGGGGAATGGCATCTGGGGGTACCTGAATCCACATACTTTGGTTGGGCAGGCTGACATGAGTGGCAATGTCGTGCTGATGGTAGGTTAGGGTGGCAGTGTGAGTGGGGGTGTGGACGAGCCGTCGATCGCCCACAATCTCGGCTTGTGTTCCGATGACTGGGGTGCGAGGCTTGGCCTCGGCAGGGCAGCGTGTGTCGCTGATCATGGGCTGCAACCGGCAGATTCCTTTAGTGTGTTCTCTGAGGGAAGGCTTGTTAGAGCCGAAGCAGTGAATGTCTTTGGTCAAAATGCACCTGCTCAAATGGGGAGCTAGATACAGCTGTGGGTCGCTGTAGTGGTAGACTACCACATCTGAGGTATGTGTCTTGGGATGGATGTTACCTTGCCACCACCTGACATTGACCTTTGGGTCTGTAGATGTTATCTGGTTCACCGATGGGTGGATTGAGAAGGACGGCCACCTCCTTCTGCTCGGGGTTGGCGCGTAGTAGGATGACAGAATCGACGAGGTGGGTTCGAGCCGTCTTGGTGGGTCTGCCAGTAGCAAAGTCCAGCACAGTTTGTACAGGATACTGAGGAATCCTATTCATAGCCATGCTCTCCATAGAGAAGCTAACTTCTCGCAGCAGGTCTGTTATCAGAGCTATAACCAGCTGATTTTGGGCAAAGTCATTTTGGAAGACTGTAAACAGTTGCTTCATTGAGTTCACCGTTTGGATCAGCAGGAAACTGTGAGTACAGAGAACCATCACAATACCTTTCAAGGATTTGCTGATGGTTTGCAGGGTTTGACTCTGCGTTGCGAGTTGTTTTCTCAGCTGTGGGCGGAGCTCGTCGAGGTGCTGGTGAATGGAGTAGGCTGTGATGATGCTGGGGTCTCCTGGTTGGTACAGGTGCGCCGGCAGCGTCACCTGCCGCGCCGTCATTAGTTCAGCGGGGGGCACCCGAGTTGACTCCGGTATGGTGTCCGTGGTGGCTATGAACCCCAGAGGAAGTTTTACATTCCAGTCTTTCTGGTTGACTGACCATGGGAATGTGACTCCTCTGCGTTGCAGTGGTGTTCTGGGATTTGTGTTTGCAGTTTGGACTTGACAGCAAACCTGACATCCTCTGACATACTCTGTCACATCTTGCTGCATGCTGGGCCAGTACGCCACTTGTTTTATTGTCTCATCAGTGGTTCTGGTGCCATGGTATCTGGCATATGGTGTGTCGTGGGCGTATCAGTTCACCCCCCTTTTGGCCCTGTGGCATTACAAGCCTTGGCGCTGTGTGGTCATCAGGGACATGTTTTAGGATGTTCAGTCGCACACGCAGCATGTGGTTGATCCCATGCAGCCGTTTGTGGCTAGGGGCCGCCATGGGACCAGATGTCGTGATCGGGAGGTTGGAGGAGTTTGAGTGGTGGTTTAAAACAGTTCGTAAGGAAGTGTTGGAAATTTTGGTTGTCAGTGGCAGTGGTAGTAAGGCGGGAACTGTTGCAGGAACAGTACGCTTGCTGCGGGTTGTTGCTGCGACACTAAGGGTGGGTGACTGGGGTGGGGGTGACCGTAGGTTGCCATGTGGTGTGCCAGTCTTGGCAAAGGGCATTAGTTTGGTTGTTCACGCCTTTGCCACACCCTGGTTGCCTTATGTGTCCTTTCACCTTTTTCCAGTAAACGATCCTGTCGTGTGTTTGGGTGATGTCCTCACGTGTTTGGAACAGGTGTTGATGTTTCACCGGCTTGTTGCATTCAGTCTTAAAACCAGTTTGTTTCCAGCCCGGAAGATGGCATGTGAAACTAGGTCCGGCATGGTTTGAGTCTGTGCAAATGAGTTCTCTGATGTTATGGGCTGAGGTGACTTGAAGGGTTACGAGAGTAGCTGGTACTTCAGCATACTGCCATGACTGGGGACCCCACCTGAAGTTCTGTGGTGGGCAGGGTTGGTTGTTTAAACATCGCACCCCTGCACCTGCCTTTAGGATGCCCTCATGGTTGTAGGAACATCCATCAACGTAGGCAGTGGGCATGCCTTGGCACGCATTCTCTTCAAAGTACCGGTGGCAGGTCGGTTGTTGTTGGGGTACTTCTATCTCAAGTGTCGAAGCTGGTGTGTCATCGGAACAGATTTGGCAGGCAGCCAAGCCATTGCCCAGAGCAGATTTGTGATTTTGGGCATATCGTGCCTCAATGTTGCGCCCCTGGAGGGCCATCAGCCACGTGGCTATGCGTGAGTTGGTGACTACACCATCTCGGATGCGTTGGCTGTTGAGGAAAGTGACAGGCTGGTGACAGGTCTCTATGATAACCTTTTGTGCCCCAATGTAGTTGGAACATCTTTGGATGGCCCATACAGTGCAGAGCAAAGCCTTTTCACAGTCCGAGTATTTGCACTCCGGTGACAGGAGTGTTTTGCTGGCATACGCTACGACTCTTTTGTCGTGGTCATATCGTTGGTAGAGACCAGTGCTCAGGCAGTTCTTAGAGAATCCGGCTTCCAAGTAGAACTCCTTTGGATCGGGGTAAGCCAGACATGGAGCTGTACACAAATGGCGTTTCAGTTCGTTCATCGCATTTGTTTGGGCTTCTGTCCAGACAAATGGGCAGTCCTTTTCCAACAGAGCAGTTAGAGGTCTTGCAATATCCGAGTAGTTCTCTATGAACTGCCATGAGTAGTTGCACGCACCTAGAAAACTGCGCAGCTCTGAGACGTTAGTGGGAGGTTTGATGGTTTGAATAGCTTGAATGCGGCTGGCCTGCGGTTCAATGCCTTGTAAACCGTCAAGTAGACCCACGTAGTTGACCTTGGTTCGGCACCATTGTCCTTTGTGGGTGGTCCACCACAGTCGTACCTTTCATGAGCACATTGTCCACATAGATGAGGTTCCCTCTCATCCTTGCATCTGGACATGCTTTGTTCAGGAAGACGTTGAATTCAGCTGGTGAGTTGGCATAGCCAAATGGGCACCGTGTGAAAGTGTACTGTCGGTTGCCAAAAGTGAAGGCTAGCTTGTGTTGATCTGCTGGGTGTACAGGTATTGTCCAGAATCCTGATGCCACATCCATCGTAGAGAAGATAGTGGCCCCTTTGATTCTGGGTAGTTCCTGTTCCAGCTGTGTCATGGGCCCCCGTGACAGCGGCACTTGCTGGTTCAACTTTCTGAAGTCAGTGATGGGTCGCCACTTGCCGTCTGGTTTGACAATGGGCCAGATGAGGGCTGAATAGGTGCTGTTGCCTGGGCGGACACCACCTTTTTCTTCCTTTGAACGAACAATCTCCTGCACTGGTTTATGTGAGGCAATGGGAATTTTGTACTGCCTGACGAAAGTGGGAGGAGCATTCGGGTGTGTTGCACTGTGCACCGTGTGAAGGTTAGTGAGGCCACAGTTTAAAAGGTCTTTGGCAAATGTCACTTTGAATTTGATCAGGACCTGTCTGAGTTTTTGACAGTCTGCATCATTCTTTATGGCCTCTGGATCTTTCTGAATTTGTTGGCCTTTAGATTCAAACCCTGGGAATGGCTCCTCCGTTGTGGTGTCAGCTGTCAGATTGGCTATCAGAGGTGCCGCGCTTTCCTGAGTTTCGCAGGTAGGCTGGTTAGCGACCGTGGGTGCTGCAAGGTGTTGGTCCTCCGTCAGCTCCATTCTGCACAGCTGTTCTGCGGGTACCGGCATGATGGAAGTGATGGAGATGATCTTGAAGGATGCTGTGAACCTTGTGTTGTCTGAGCTCCCTTCTGGGATCATTGCAGCTGGTATTAAGCTGATGACTATTAACCTGAGTTCAAAGTCATGGAAGTCGTGGTTCAATATCCATCCCAGCTGGTAGGCTTTGGGAATGCTGATGTCTGTGGCCATGCAGTTGTTGAGCAAATTGCGGACTGCACAGGATGACACTTCAGTGAGGGGTGTGGCTTTTAGAGAAAGTTCACGTTCCACGCCTTCAGGTGAAAGTGTGAAGGAGCCCAGCATGTGGTTCAGGGTTTGACCACATTGCATGTTGAGCCAAACAGCGCCCCCTTTGGTGTAAGCTGGTACTACAGCTTCCTGTTCGTTGACCCGGAAGCAGACCTGGAATGGTCTGGCCAGACATGAGGTTTTCAGTGTTGATGGGAACAACAGGGGGCTGTAAAGTCATTGGAGCCCACACTACCTCATTAATAATGTCCACATGAGCTTTGAGGCAAATCAGGAGATCTGCTCCAATGTAGACGTCATGCGTTAGGTCCGGAAGGACCAGGAAGTAATGGGTTAGAAACCGGCCGTACAATTTCAAGTTCAGAGCGCAGATGCCCTTGGCCGTCGTCATGGTTGACAGGCGAGAGTCTAAAGGGAAACGTGTGCGCTTGTTGGCAAGATATCTGAGGACTAAAGACCCGGTAGGAGGCAGGTCTATTCCACGACCTTGACACCTCGGTGTGGAGGTCGGGAGAGAAAGGCAAGCCCCGGCGTGGAGGTTGTGACCGGGATGGTAAGAAGCGCTCGTCTAACAGACTGGACTGACGGGCTTCTTGCTTTTCAGCTGGCCAGCTTATGTTCAATCTGGCAACAGCTCGAGTCACAACAGTCCTCGTAAGCTTGTGTGTGAGGTGGCGAGTCCTCAACATCACAAGCATTGATGTTGACAATGTCTAATTCCTCAGAACTAGATCGCTGCAGCACCGGCGCTTCACCAGGGGCAGAAGAAACCGCAGAGCGTGCTTCTACCTCCTGAAATGAAGCGCTGGATCCTGCAGGTAAAGGTAGAGAAAGGGCGGGGCCCATCTCCAACCCCTCTGCAAGATCCATTTGCGAGCCCCACGACGCGAGCCTTCGCTGTGCCTCAGCAGCAGCAGGACCCGAGCCGCGGGGAACGTGAGCCGAACCGCTTTCCTCGAAAAGCGCCCAGCGGGAGCGGAGCGTCTTGAGAGACAGCTGTTCGCAATGCTCACAGCACAGCCCCCTCGAGGTCTGCCTGGCCATGCTCCGCTCCCAGACAAACAACACAGAGCTTGTGTGTATCCCCACCCGTGATGTAACGAGGGCAGGGAGTAGCACACGGTCTGAATTGCTGCTTACTCACCATTATAACTTGTCTTTAGGAGTACTTGAATAACATAATAGACAAACAACAGTAAATAAGACAGACAATTTCACAGAGAGTGCTTACTGAAGACACAGAAGCTAACACTATTTGGTTCAGGTGTGCTTTATAGTTCCAGCCATTGGACTGATTTCACATGTGCTTCACAACGCAATCACGCAGAGGCGTTCCCAAAGCGCTTGACGCAGCGCAAGTTCCCTTGAAAGGGAACAGTTGTCACTTAAAGGGATAGTTCATCCAAAAATGAAAATTCTGTCATAATTTACTCACCCTTAAGTTGTTCCAAATCTGTATGCATTTCTTTGTTCTGTTGAAAAGAAAGGAAGATATTTTGAAGAAAGTTTGTAACCCGGCCACTTTGGGCCACCATTGACTTCCATGGTATTTTTTTTCCTACTATGGAAGTCAATGGTGGCCCAAAGCAGCCTTGTTACAAACTTTCTTCAAAATATCTTCCTTTGCGTTCAGCAGTACAAAGAAATTTATACAGATTTGGAACAACCTGAGTGCAAGTAAATGATGACAAAATTTTTATTTTTGGGTGAACTATCCCTTTAACAGTCTGATGCTGCATCAAGAAATGCAGCTCAAATCTCTGTTACACGTGGAGAAAGCTATACATCTGTTCTATGCAGAGATGCTGCCAAGTTCTCTAGGCCCAAGCTCATCTTAGATAGTCTAAAGGACAGTGGAAATGTGAGCTGTGGTCAGATGAGTCAATGTTTCAGCTTGTTTTTAGAAAAAAATGACATCAAGTTCTCAGTCCCAAAGATGAAAGGGACCATCCAGACTTTCATTAGCGACAGATGCAAAAGAAAACATCTATCATGGTATGAGGGTGCATCACTGCAAATAGCATGGGTGACTTGCATTTGTGTGAAGGTACCATTGACATGGAGGCACAAATTTGGATTGTACAGAGACATACGCGTTCATCAAACAGCTGTGGTAAGTCGGATCAGTCTACAATCACGGTGAGTCATGTCATTCTCTCCTTCTATTGTTACTTGCTCTGCCTGTCACTTGCATAGTATAGCTTTCTCTGTCAGCGACGAGGGATTTACATGTCATAAATGTAGGGAAATAGTCAGGCTGACAGAGAAAATCTCAGAATTAGAGACAAGCATCCAAACTTTAATTGAGGATAGCAAGAATGCAAGGGCTTTATATACTGTTTTGGATGTGACTAGCTTAGTGAGCTCTGTACATTGTTCGGTTCCAGCTGTAGAGCCCATGCAGCAGGGCAATTGGGTAACGGTGAGACGGCATAGTCGCGGAAAACATCACTCTTCTATTCCGATAAGAACATTGAACAGGTTCTCCCAACTCAGTGACACACCCACTGAGAATCTTGTTGAAAGTGCTCTAGTTATTGGCGATTCTATTACACGGAATGTGAAAATAGAGACACCAGCCACCATAGTCACATGTATGTCGGGAGCCAGAGCACCTGATATCAATGCAAATTTAAAAGTGCTGGCTAATGCTAATTGTGAATACTCTAAGATTATTATTCACGTCGGCACTAATGATGTTCAACTTCGCCAGTCGGAGATCACTAAAATTAACATTAAAGAGGTGTGTGAACTCGCAAGTACAATGTCAGAAACAGTAATTTGCTCTGGTCCACTTCCTGTTCGTCGGAGTGATGAGATAGTTAGCAGATTATCATCACTCAATGGCTGGCTGTCTAAGTGGTGTCCACAGAATAATATAGGTTTCATGGACAATTGGAAATGTTTTTGGGGCAGACCTGACCTGTTGAAAAGAGATGGTGTTGCTCTTCTCTCTAGTAATATGGCACATAGTCTTAGAGCTGAAACATGACAAACTAGGTCAGGAAGCAGACAGACCGGCTAAACCGACCGTCTGCTAGCTGTCTCACGTCACAGAAGTCAGATAAATCCCAACACATAGAAACTCTTTCACCTAGATATTATCACACAAAGACTGTGTCTGTACCCCGAATTAGTAAATACAAAAAATTTCCAAACCAAAAGGGTAAAAATTTAATTGATGTTCAACAAATAAAAAAACAGAGATAATACTGATAAACAAATGATAAAGCTTGGGTTGCTGAATATTAGATCCCTTTCTTCAAAAGCACTTATTGTAAATGATATTATCACAGACAATAATCTAGATGTGCTGTGTTTGACAGAAACCTGGCTAAAACCAGATGATTACATTACTTTAAATGAGCCTAGCCCTCAAGGTTACGATTATCGACACAATCCTCATCAGAAAGGCAAAGGGGGAGGTGTTGCTGTAATTTATAGTAATATCTACAGTATTACTCAAAAGTCTTTCAAATATAATTCCTTCGAAGTGATGGTGCTTTATGTAATGTTATGTAAGTTGACATTTGTGCTGGCTACTGTATACAGGCCACCAGGGCACCATACAGACTTTATCAAAGAATTTGCTGATTTTCTATCAGAGTTAGTACTAGCTGCGGATAAAGTCCTTGTTGTTGGTGATTTTAATATCCATGTAGATAATGATAAAGACGCTTTGGGATTGGCATTTACAGACATTCTAAACTCTATTGGAGTTAGACAACATGTGTCAGGACCCACTCATTGTTGCAATCATACTTTAGATCTAATATTGTCACATGGAATCGATATTGATGCTGTTGAAATTCTGCAACAGAGTGACGACATTTCAGATCATTATCTAGTCTCGTGTATAAAACATTTAGCCAAGGCTGCTAAACTGCCTCCCTGCCACAAATACTGTAGAACCATCACTTCTAACAGTAAAGACTGCTTTATAAATAATCTTCCTGATCAGTTTCATCGCCTTAGCATACCAGATAGCTTAGAAGACCTCAGTGTTGCAACAGAAACTATTGACTCTCTCTTTTCCAGCACAATAGACTCAGTTGCTCCTTTGTGCTTAAAAAAGATTAAGGAAATTAGTCCAATGCCGTGGTACAACGAGCACACTCGGGCCCTTAAGAGAGCAGCCAGAAAAATGGAGCGCAGCTGGAAGAAAACAAAACTAGAGGTTTTTCGCATTTCGTGGAGAGAGAGAATGATTGAGTACAGAAAGGCCTTAAAAACTGCTAGATCTACTTATTTTTCAAATCTTTTAGAAGAAAATAAACACAACCCTAGGTATTTATTTGATACAGTGGCTAAATTAACAAGAAATAAAGCTTCAGCTTTTGATTTTTCCAAACAGCACAGCAGTAATGACTTTATGAACTTTTTTACTTTCAAGATTGACAATATTAGAGAGAAAATTATAACCATGCAACCGTCTACTACAGTATCGCGTCAGACAGTGCATTGTAGTATCCCCGAGGAAAAATTCAATTCATTCGCTGCTTTAGGAGAGGAAGAATTGTCTAAACTTGTTAAATCATTAAAATCAACAACATGTATGTTAGACCCTATACCGACCCTATAAGCTATTGAAAGAGATGCTTCCAGAGGTCATAGATCCTCTTCTTAATATCGTTAATTCATCTTTATCATTAGGATACATAACAAAAACTTTTAAGCTGGCTATTATTAAACCTCTCATTAAAAACCACAACTTGATCCTAGAGAATTAGTCAATTACAGGCCGATCTTAAATCTTCCTTTTCTGTCAAAAATACTAGAAAAGGCAGTATCATCACAATTATGTTCCTTTTTAGAAAGAAATGGTATATGTGAGGATTTCCAGTCAGGATTTAGACTGTACCATAGTACTGAGACTGCTCTCATTAGAGTTACAAATGATCTGCTCCTATCATCAGATCGTGGTTGTATCTCTCTATTAGTGTTACTGGATCTTAGTGCTGCATTTGACACTATCGATCACAACATTCTTTTAAATAGACTCGAAAATTATGTTGGCATTAGTAGAATTTCATTGTCATGGTTCAAATCATACTTATCTGACCATTATCAGTTTGTAGTAGTAAATGAAGAGATGTCATATCGATCACAAGTTCAATATGGAGTACCGCAAGGCTCAGTACTAGGACCGTTGCTTTTCACTCTGTACATGCTACCCTTGGGAGATATCATTAGGAAGCATGGCGTTAGTTTTCACTGTTACGATGATGATACTCAGCTCTATATTTCTTTGCACCCTGATGAAACTTACCAATTCACAAAATTAACAAAATGCATTGCTGATATAAAAAATTGGATGACCAGTTATTTCCTACTACTAAATTTAGAAAAAACAGAGATTCTAATTTTTGGACCAAAAACTTCTTCACGTAATAACCTAGAATACTGTCTAACACTTGATGGCTGCTCTGTTAAGTCTTCGTCGTCAGTTAGGAACCTGGGTGTGCTCTTTGATACCAATCTTTCATTTGAAAGCCATGTTTCTAGCATCTGAAAAAACGCATTCTTCCATCTTAAAAAAATATCTAAACTACGACATATGCTCTCAATGACAAATGCAGAACAGTTAGTTCATGCGTTCATGACCTCAAGGCTAGATTACTGTAACGCTCTCCTGGGTGGTTGCCCTGCTCGTTTGATGAATAAACTACAGCTTGTACAAAATGCAGCAGCTAGAGTTCTTATTAGAACTAGGAAGTATGACCCGGTTCTGTCAACACTGCATTGGCTTCCTGTTAAACATCGTATAGATTTTAAAATCTTGCTAATTACTTACAAAACACTAAATGGTTTAGCTCCCCAGTACCTGAGCGAGCTCTTAACGCATCATAGTCCTTCATGTCTATTGCGATCTCAAAATTCAGGCCAGTTGATAATACCTAGAATATCAAACTCAACTGCAGGCTGTAGATCTTTCTCTTATTTGGCACCTAAACTCTGGAACAATCTTCGTAGCATTGTTCGGGAAGCAGACACACTCTGTCAGTTTAAATCTAGTCTAAAAACGCATCTCTTTAACCTGGCATACACATAACACATTATCAATTTATTTTTTCAAATCCGTTAAAGGATTATTAGGCTGCATAAATTAGGTCAGCCGGAACCGGGAACACTTCCTATAACACCAGATGTACTCGTTACATCAGAAGAAGAAAGGCATCTACGCTAATATTAGTCTCTCTGTTTATCCCGAGGTTTACTGTAGTCAGCCGGATCCGGGCCGTATCCAGGTGAGATCGAGGACCTGCGCCTTGACACGACCAGAACGCAGCCCTGAAGTGTCAGCAGAGATTGAGTCAACTACATCCACTGTTAAGGCCTCATCGACACGACAGCTAGTGGCACAGTTCCTCAACAAAGCGTCCATACCAGCGTGATAAATACGATCCTCAACTGGATGGAACCGGAATAAATACTTTGACTGTTGTGATCCCAATCGGACTTATGATAGCTGCCTGAATCATAATAAAGCACTGTTCGCTGTTGGCCAGAGGAGAACTGGCCCCCCGACTGAGCCTGGTTTCTCCCACATTTTTGTTTCTCCATTTTAACACCTGTTTGCCACCTGATGCCACCTGTTGGAGTTTGGGTTCCTTGCCACTGTCGCCTTTGGCTTGCTTAGTTGGGGACACTTGACATTTGATATTCAACAGTGTTTTGATCTCCCTGCATTGACACCATTGTATGCGAACTGAACTGAGCTGGATGATGACATCACTGTTCACTCCAGTGCTGATATAGATAAATGAACTAAATTAATAACTATTGATTCTTACAACCGAATGAATAAATACTGAATTTACTTAAGATGGACAATGACACCATTTTCTTTAAGAGCTGCTGTGCAGCCAAAATTATATACCAGTTATCACTGTAAAGCTGCTTTGACACAATCTGAATTGTAAAAAGCGCTATATAAATAAAGGTGACTTGACTTGACTTGACATAAACTGCCATCAAGATGACATTTTTCCTGGGTAGCAAGACAAAGCCAGGCCTCATTCTGCATGTGATACATCAGAGTGGTTTCTAGACATTCTACACCATAGAGTGGATGTGTCTGACTGCCTGCCTGCAGTCCAGATCTGACTCTTATTGATAATGTATGGCCCATCATGAAAAGGAGAATCAGACAACGATGACCACAGACTGTTGTGCAGATGTCTTGTATCAGGCGAGATTGGGTAAAAATTCCAGTTGCAAAACTGCAACAATTAGTATCCTCAATTCCGAAATTATTAAAAATTGTAATTAAAAGGAAAGGTGATGTGACACAGTGGTAAACATGGCTCTGTCCCAACTTTTTTGGAGTGTGCCATTTGTAGCCATCAAAATCAAAATTTGTTTATACTTACAAAATACAATAAAGTTGTTCAGTGAAAACATTGGAAATCTTTTCTTTGTACTTTTGTCAGTTAAATAGAGGTTCAAGAGAATTAATAAATCACAGATTCTTGATTTTATTGCATTTTACAAAATGTCCCAACTCTTCTGGTATTGGGGTTGTCCAATTACAAATGCTTTCACAGTACTTGCATACTTTTTTTCTATTTTTTCTACTTTTGAGTATAATGAAATTAGGGTACTTTTACTTGAGCTGAACAAAACTAAAGTATTCAACATCTGTACATTTATTTTTCACCCAGTGCAAAGTACAAAAATGACAAAAGGGCTAATGGAGCAACAGTGCTAGCAGACATTGATGGGCACTCTTCAAACTACAGCGGTGGAGCCCTGCACTTCAGGCAATAACAGACAGGCAGCATTGTACCCACCATTGAGGTCCCCGAGGTCCAGACCTCTGTATTTTCAGACAGGTCTGTCTCAGGTGCAAAACCTGTTGCTCACCTAGCAGGATGTAAGCAGGCTTTTCGCGCCACTGCAAAATGGCTGAGCAAGAAAGTGCCCACACGCCGTCTCTGGTAAGGTTTTTGCTCTTCTCTCCTTGAGAATCTTTCATCATTAACCATGTTAGTATAACTTCCTTTTGTGATCTGACGTGGCTTTATATCACAGAATGAGGCAGAAATTATATTTTATAGCAGGGGTATTCAATTAAAGTTCCAAGATGTCCAGTCTCTATATTTCTGTCACACCAGCTCCAGCACTACGTTTCCCAGCACCCCTTCTGTTCTGCACCTGCACGTCATCATCATCACCCGCACCTGAAGACACTCACCGTCATTATCCCTCATCAGCACTCCCTTTATAAACAGTCACCTTCCTCACCATTGTTGTTTGTTATCTTACGTGTTAATGTTGTGTGTGTAAACCTCTGTTCCTGTAGCTTCCATTGGATTGCCTAGTAAAGTTTGACTCTTTGATCTTTATTCCTCGTCGTGTGTATTCCTACACAGCAACTTGTAACAGAATAACGGACCACCCTTATGGATGAATGGGCCAAATTCATCGATGTGGCTTGGGAGAGCCACGATTTTTTGTTTTTCACGTCACAGTTTGTTCACTTTGCCATCAACAGCCAGCTGGAGGATGAAGATTTGAAAAAAACTATTCCGGATCGGGGCGAACTACCACGGACCCTGCAATCTTCCAGACACCACCGGCTTGAACTGGAAGGAAGCCCTGCTGAAGTGCTTGGAGTTCAAGCGGCCCCGATCCGGAACCCCGCCGAACCCAGTTCCCAACCAGAGACCCACCGCAGATGGAGACGACAACCCCGCCGTGACGTCAGAGCCCGCGCCAGGAGGAGCGACCGAGTTTAACATCACCCTGGAGCCTGAGGAGTTTCCATTAGAGGAGAGCTTCGAGTTGGGGGTTCCAGCCAGCGTCGAGGGAGTAGGTGTCGGAGACGACGAGCAGGTCAGAAGCCCCGCCCACCCGCCCGTCACTGAGAGTGAGTTTGCAGACAACAATTCTACTCCCCAGCTATTTGACCACTCTATACTGGACTCATTAATCCCTCCCAGCCTCCCTCTCCCACATCCTCTCCTGGAAGTATTGATCGACTCTCCATCTCAGCCTTCTTCCCTGACCCCAACCAAGTCTGCTGTCCTGCCCGAGCTGTCCCCCATCAGTCCCGCTACACCACCATCACCTCCTCTCAATGACGTGGTTACATCGCGGGACTATTGTGAGCCATCTCCTCCGGGGCGTAAGGATCCCGTGGCTCCGCCTCCAGCTTCTGTCCTCGTCTCTCCTTCTCAACCTGTCGCCCTGACTCCTTCACCTACGCTCCTCCCTCCCTCGTCGTCTGCTGGGACCTTCGAGCCATCGGCTTCGCAGAGCTGCCCCGGACCGTCGGCTTCACCAGGGTCGGACGTCACATCGCCTACGCAACGGACTTGCGGGCCGTCCGTTGCTCTCCGGCCCTCCACCCCTACTGCTCCAGCTAGCTCCGCCCTCCCTCAGGCTCCGCCGCCGCCCTCGGTCACTCCAGCTACACCTCAGTCCTCAGGATCCCTGCATCCACCTTGGATGGTCGTCACTGTGGCTCCGTCGTGGTCGCCTGGGTCTTCGGCATCGAACCGTAAATGTAAAATACTATTCACATGGAATCAATGAACCGCCTTTAGTTCATAACATAGTCCTGAGCCCATACTGGTGCTCGTCTAACTCTAACCTGTCTTTCCGGCTGAGTCACTGGTGTAGTTTGCATTTTACAGTCATAATCAAAGTTAGACAGTTCCTGTACCCCACTCTCCTCCTTCCCATAAGAGTAAGGTGTGAGGTGAGAAGCATTCCAAGTGCACCCATCAGACAGTTTGTAAGTGTAAGGACCAGTCTTTTGCAGTACTTTCAATGGTTTGGAAAATGCAGATTGGAGCTTAGGAAGGATACCTGGTCGCTTCACTCGAACAAAAGATCCTTGTTTGAATGACACTTCCGTCGCCCCACGCTTGCAATCAGTGTATGTTTTGGAGCTCTTCTGCATGTATTTCACTCGATCCACAATGTTCTGCGCACATGGTTGCTGAAGATGCTGCTGTTTCTGTAATCCTGAGATGTGAAGTTTAGTGCGCATCGGCCTTGCATGTAACAATTCAGCAGGTGAACGCTGAGTAGTCGAATGAGGTGTAGCACGGTATGCTTGTAAGAATTCCCTTGTGAATTCTTTCCATCCTTTGCCTTCCAGGGAAGCAGTTAGCAATGCGTGCTTCAAAGTACGGTTAAAACGTTCGACCTCTCCATTGGCACGAGGATAATACACAGATGAAGTTCGATGCATAATTCCTCGGTTTTGAAGAAACATTTCAAACTCACATGACATGAATTGAGAGCCGTGATCTGAGATCAGCTCCTTCGGGTTACCTTCACGGCTGAACACAGTCGACAGAAATTGAATAACCGCTGAAGAGGTTACCTGAGGCATGAAAGCAATCTCTGGCCACTTACTAAAGTAGTCCACTAAAGTTACAGCAAAACGACATTCTGCTGGAGCTTTGTCAAAGGGCCCCACAATGTCTATAGCGAGTTTCTCCCATGCTCCATCTGGGAGGGGTATAGGCTGGAGTGGCGGAGTGCGAACGACTGCTGACTTGTCATGAGTTTGACACGTAATGCATGATTTGATGGCTGTCTCAACCTGGGAATCCATACCCGGCCACCAATACAGCTCTCTGAGTCTTTGCTTGGTTCTAACAATGCCTTGATGAGTATCGTGAACCAGTGCAATGAACTGTCCGCGCAAAGACTCTGGTACTAAAAGTCTGTGTGTGCCTCTTACAACGTAATCATCCTGAAGAGAAAGTTCATGTTGAATTTTGTAGTATGGTAACAGATCAGGTCCTAGGCCCTTAGGGGATTTTGGCCATTTGGCCATCAGTAAGTTACGGACTTCACCGTATATTGGGCAGGTAGCTCCTGCAGCCCTGAAATCATCGGCAGATATGGCCGTGAGGGTTGAAGTAAGTGCAACCACTTCCACGTCATCCTGCAGCGCAGGGTCACTGCTCTGTAATGGTAAGCGAGACAAGCAATCAGCTGTAACATTTTCACGTCCAGGCTTGTACTGGATGTCGTAGTCAAAAGCCATCAATCTAGCTGACCACCGAGCAATCCGAAGTCCTGCTCGCCCTTGTCCCTTCGAAGTGAGCAGTGTTGTGAGTGGACTGTGGTCTGTACGTAATGTAAAACGTCGCCCCCACAGATAAGTTCTCCATTTCTCCGTTGCCCACACACAGCCTAATGCTTCCTTCTCAATTGTGGAGTACTTGCGTTCAGCCTGTGTGAGGGTGAGTGATGAAAAAGCAACAGTCTTTTCAGACCCGTCTGGGTGCATTTGGGTGAGAACGGCGCCCAGACTGTAATTAGAAGCATCAGTTGTAACGATAGTGTGGAGCTCAGGGTCTTTCACCCGCTCAAAACTTTTCTGTGCCTCAGGCGTCCAGGTGAATGAAGCAGATCCACGAGTCAACGCTCTAAGGGGCTCGACCACTGCGGAATAATCGGGTATGAATTTTGAATACCACGATGTAAGCCCAAGGAAAGAGCGTAAGCTGGCAGTATCAGTTGGTGGTGGAGCTTGTGAGACTGCATGGACATGAGAAGCATCCGGCTGAAGGACTTGTGTCCTAAGAACGACAGCTCCGTCTGTCTGATGTGGCATTTGTCAAAGTTCAATTTAAGTCCAGCTGTTTCTAGACGCTGAAGTGCTGCGTTCAAGTTCTTGTCATGTTCCTCAACGGTCTTTCCTGAGACAATGACATCGTCCAAGTAACATTGAACATGTGCAAGTCCTTTAAGTATGGTCGACATCAGTCTCTGAAAACAACTCGGCCCTGACGCCAGTCCATAAGGTACTCGCTTATAGCGAAATAAGCCTTCATGCGTGATGAATGAAGTGAGGCTGCGGCTATCCTCATGCAGTAGGACTTGGTGATAGGCGCTTTGAAGATCTAGCGTTGAAAAGACAGTTGATCCCCTCAGCTCTGCAAACATTTTTTCCATGTGAGGAAGTGGAAAACTGTCCACTACTATGGCCTTATTTGGTTCTCGCAAGTCCACACAAAGTCGTATGTTTCCATCTTTTTTTTTAGTGACCACAACTGGTGAGACCCATTCTGATGATTCAATCGGTTCGATAACATCCTGCTGAATGAGTCGCTTTAATTCCTGTGACACAGCGTCACGGACTGCAAATGGAAGGCGGCGCAGTTTCTGCTGTACTGGTTTCACGTCGGCACGAACTTTGACTAAGTGTGTAAATCCTTGTGCGCAGCCCAGTTTCTCAGGATTCGTACTAACGTCAGCTGAATTTATCGTACGGCATGACGATATAACAATACGGCCATCTAACAGCTGCAGTTCCAAGGCCGCAAACAAGTCTCGTCCCAACACCGCAGTGCCAGTGTTCACAACGAACAGTTCAGCTGTAGCACGCCGCTCGCCGTACATGATCTCAGCTTCTATGCATCCCATTACAGATATGGCGTGTCCACCATAGCTCACTAAGTTCACTTTTGCTTTCACAAGGGTAGCATTAGGAAAATACTGAGTACACACTGACATTGGAATAATTGATACTGCTGAGCCCGTATCCAGCATTAACTCCACGTTCTGTGTTGTTCCACATACGCTAATTTGAACAGTACACATTATCTTGCTTGAGTCGCGATAAGGGCTTTCTACTGTAAGCACAGTCACATCAGGAATTGAAATCTCACTTACGTTTTTGCGTCCACGGCACACTTTGGCGAAATGTCCTTTTTTCTTACATGCATTACAGATAGCGTCTTTGGCAGGGCATTTTTGAAAGTTGGCAGTATGCTGTTTTGACCCACACCTGTAACATGTTTTCCCTTGGGATGTAGATGAGTGCATCGCCGTCGCTCCTCGTAATGTCTGTGCATTTTTCCCCGTTTCGCGGCCAGGTCTGTTGTGCTGATGACATGACTGTTGAATAACTTGTACTGTGCCATCTGTCGGTTTGCTCATCACATTTGCCTCCGCCACTGCTGTTTCTATTTGGCTGGCAATTGTGACAGCTTTTTTCAAAGTAAGATCCACCTCTAGGACTAAACGTTCCCGTATGCGATTTGAATTTGTTTTTTCAACAAGTTGATCCCGGATCATTTCCTCCTCCATGGCCCCGAATTAGCATGTAGCCGCAAGCTCCTTTAGCGCCGCAACATATTGATCCGTAGTTTCACCATGCCGTTGTCCTCGCTGGCGAAACCTGTACCGTTCAGCTACCACATTCACTTTTGGCTCGAAGAATGTGCGAATAGCTTGCAATGTCGTGTCGTACTTATCATCTGCAACCGTGAGCGTGTAAAATAGTCTCTGGCCTTCTGCCCCCAGGCAGTGAATCAATAGATCGCGTTTTCGGGCTTCCGATAGCTCTTCGTCCATGGCCAAGACATAATTCTCGAAAACACGAATCCATGCCTTAAATGGCATCGGCGGCTCACCCACATTTTGTAGAAATGGTGTAGGCTGATTTAAATTCCACGGCATCCTCGTCACCAATATGTTATGTCTTTGTATCGACACAAGCAACACAGAGATCGCTTTTGAACATGCTTTTTACTCAGACTAACTCATCTCACTCTCCTGGTACACTCATATGCATTTCAAATCTACTAGTGCCACCCACAGGACAAGTGGTGACACTACAGTTATGTTAGCTAGGGAGTTAGCTTAGTTTATTGTATTTTTATTTTAGTTCAAGTAATTTGGTTAATGAGGAGTTAGGTTGATCTATGTTTGTTTTGGCAATACCTCCTTCTGAATCTGATACCCCTATTTTGCTTTTGTTTGTTTGTTTGTTTGTTTGTTTTTTTTGTAAATAAAAACTACTCTCTTTTGTGAAATCTGTGGTTATTTGAGTTGTTGTGAAACAATTCTGGGTCTGGAGATGGGGTGGCTTCATGCTGCTGCACATTCACCACCATCCATTTTGCTGTTGCGTTCCTACCCTAGACCAATCAGGAAATCGTAACATTGCACACCCCTAATGTATAGTATTAAAATTATTTTTTTTCTTCAGGTCTTAAGGCTTTTTAAGGCCCTTTTAAGTGTTACTTTTAAAATTGTGCAGCAGCCCTGAGTAATGTGCATGTAGTTAATTTGTCCAAGTTTCATCATTTGAACATTATATATATTTCCTTTAAACATGTCTTTCTAATAAACAATAGTGTTAAGAAAAAGTGATAATTGCCTTTTTTTTTTAACGCATTATTTGAAAATCGTTTTTTATTGTCATGTTATGCACTATTTTAAAAATATATCTCCAATTAAAACAAATTAGATATTTCATTAAAATGCTTATTTCCCAGTTTAGAAAGGTGCAAATTTTAACAGTCTGTGTTACACTGACAATAAATTAAAACGTATATTTCATGAGACATTGAATATATGTAGGCAAGCTGTGTTTCCAATATGTATGCATTGTGTATAATGTTTGAGCTTTATGTTTGCCTGTTTTTCTTCTCTTCATTTGTTTGTGGTTTTACATAATAAAGATCATAAATAATCAGCAAAATCTAAGACTGTTTTCTGGAATTCTTCTAGTTTAGTCATTGCAAGCTGGTTTGAAAATAATAGTGTTAGTATTCTAGCATTGAATCACTTTTATTTTTATTATTATTATTATTATTATTATTATTTCTATTGACGATAGATATAACTACACCAAATATCATGATTGGTAATTATTTGATATAAAGTATGTAGACAACTATTGTTTGAACCTCTCAAAACTGATTCCTAAATCCTTATTTTAAAATAAAATAACATTCAGTCTGACAATGTTATGGTTCACATGCAGAACAATATATATATATATATATATATATACACCAGTTAAAAATTTTTTGTTGTTTTTTTTTTTTTCTAAATAGATAACACAATTGTAAAGAATTACTGACACTAATATCATTTTTAAAAGATTTCATAGAAGCTTATATTCTAGTTATTAATCTGAGCTGATAAGATATGGATGGCCCCTTCATTCTTTCAATTAAGAAAGTTAATCTGTGATTGTTTCCAAAACCCTTATACAATTTTTCAGAAAAAAATATTTACTGAGGAGATCATTTAAAGAAAACCAGTATAGAATTCAGAGAGGTGAAAACTATCACATTTTGTGCATATACCTTTAAAAACTTAAAGGTGAGTGATTGCGTGATTGAACAAATATCTTTACATTTCTTCAAACTTGGTTTTCTGTGTAACACTATTACAACAGAAACAAAGCAGGCTATTTGGAGGCTTTTATAAGATGTCTAATTTTTTTGCGGATATCAGCAAAGTTTAGACCATAAACAATAGGGTTTACAATGGGTGGTACAACAATAAATTCAAGTGAAATGACAACAGTCAGCGCTATAGGAAGTTCCCCATTCACAAATCGACTCAAAGTGAGCTCACAAAAAACAGCAACTGAGAAATTTAAGAGGATCACTATGTGTGGAATACAAGTTTGATATGCTTTGCTCCTGAACTCTCGTGTGCTTCTTTGACAAATGATAATAATTCTGACATAGGTATATATTATAAAACTCAAAGGGATAATAATGGTTGTGATCATTACAATCAGGCCATAAATATTAATAACATTATTGTTCACACATGAGAGTTTGACAATTTCATAGTTGTGGCAGTACACCCTTAACAATTTGTTACCACAGATTGTCAGCCTGGCAGTCAAAAGACCACCAATACCAACAAAAAATATTGGATAAAGCCATGCTATAACTATTAAAAAAGTTAGTAACCGTGTGGTAATTATGTTGTTGTAATGCAAAGGTTTGCTGATTGCAACAAACCTATCAAATTGTCACAGACACGCCAGGCTCCACAGTCACCCAATCACAGCGCACTCCCTCTCCTGAGTACTGATCAGCCACACCTGTCACGCATCAGCACTCATCACCACTGCCACATAAAAGAGCACACTGAACACACACACATCGTCCGGTCTCGTTAATGCATACCTACATGCTATGCTTACCTTCAGGACTCCTACTGTGATCTACTTACCTGTCTCCTGTGTTCTCCGTGACTCCCTGTGTCTCCGTGTTCCAAGTGAGTTCAGTGTGCCTCGTCTGCTCCACGTCCGTCTGTCTCCACGCAACCTGCAACTACAACAACCTGCATCAGAAGCCAGCACGATCACCAAGCCACGTATCATCCTGTTTACACTCACCTGCATCACTCCAGCACGCTCAGTTGACTCTAATAAAACCCTGCTTGCACTTACCTGTGTCTCCGCTCCCTTCTGTATGTAACAGAAGACCGGACCACAACCGTCACGTCAACATGAGCACCTCGGACCCCATTCAAGACCTGGTTGACGCACTTCACCGCACGCTCACTGCGGCATCTCCTTCACCACCAGCCGTCGCCAGTCCCATGGCTAAACCGGCGCCCTTCTCTGGCCTGGCGGAGGACTGCAACGGATTCCTCTTGCAGTGCACGCTGGTTCTGGAGATGCAACCGCACTTGTATCCTGACGATAAAGCGAAAGTGGCTTTCATAATCTCTCAACTCCATGGTAAAGCACTGCGCTGGGCTGAACCTCTCTGGAATCAAGAAAACCCTGTCGTTCTTTCCCTGTCCAGCTTCATTACGCACTTCAAGGAAGTTTTCGGAACGCCCGCGGGAGATTCAACCATTGGTGAGAGATTATGTAATTTAAAACAAGGATCACTAACTGTGTCTGATTATGCCCTCCAGTTTCGTACCCTCGCTGCTGCAAGTGGCTGGAATGAGCAAGCCCTCCTCACCCTGTATCGTCAGGGTCTCGAGCCCCGTGTGCGGTTGCATCTCGCTGCATACGAGGATTCCATCGGGCTCGAAAAATTCATTCAACTCTCCATCAGATTCGCCACTCGTATGCAGCTGTGTCTCGAAGAGCACCAGAACCAGCCGTTATTCCCAGCGAACCTCCGCCAGCCCGAATCCGTCAGCCTCCCAGAACCAGCCAATGATCCTATGCAACTCGAAAATTCTCGCCTCACGTCTACTGAGCGGCAGAGGAGGCTGACCCAGAATCTGTGTCTCTACTGCGGCCGTGCTGGGCATTACATCGCTGAATGCCCCACCCGTCCAGTTCGGCCCATGGTGAGTGTTATTTTGCCTACGCTGAACAAAATGAAACCACTCACAATTGTTGTAACACTTACTGCTGCCGAATTCTGTCTTCCAGTCAGTGCGCTCCTCGATTCTGGGTCAGCTGGCAACTTCATCTCCGGATCCCTCTGCCGCCAGCTTAAACTCCAAACCGCCCCAACGCCGAAGATTTACCAGATCCACGCGGTAACTGGAAAGCCTCTACGGCAAGTACGCTACATGGTGGGACCCCTCCAGCTCCAAGTCGGAGTTCTCCATAAAGAGGAAATTCAACTGCTGGTTCTGGAGAACTCAACGGCTGACGTGATTCTGGGGCGCCCGTGGCTAGAGCAGCACAACCCCACCATCTCCTGGAGGACAGGAGAGATCCTGAAGTGGGGTGACCAGTGCTTTCAAGACTGTTTTCCTGAGTTTCCAGTTCCTAGCTCTCCGAGTTCCAAAACCATTCAAGTCTGTGCAACCACTGTGGAAAGCCCCCTCGAGAAACGTTCCACAGAGATCCCAGCATGTTACTCCCACTTCAGTGATGTCTTCTGTCCGAAGAAAGCCTCCAAGCTGCCTCCACACCGGCCATGGGACTGCGCCATCGACCTCATCCCAGGTGAGCCAGTGCCCAGAGGGAAAATCTACTCCCTATCCATTCCGGAGGAGAAAGCCATGGAGGAATACATCGACGAGGCTCTGAAACAAGGCTACATCCGACCGTCCACTTCCCCTGCTGCGTCCAGCTTTTTCTTCGTGGCTAAGAAGGACGGAGGCTTGCGGCCCTGCATCGACTACAGAGCACTCAACCAAATCACTGTAAAGTTCCGTTATCCCCTTCCTCTCGTCCCATCAGCCCTGGAACACCTGCGCGGCGCCACTGTGTTCACCAAGTTGGACCTCCGCAGCGCGTACAACCTCATCAGAATACGTGAGGGGGACGAGTGGAAGACAGCGTTCGTAACACCTACAGGCCACTACGAATATCTCGTAATGCCGTATGGACTGGTCAACGCCCCCTCCGTATTTCAAGATTTCATGCATGAGGTGCTCCGGGAGTTCCTGCACAGATCCGTCCTGGTCTACATTGACGATATCCTGATTTACTCCCGGAGCCTGGCCGAACATCGCCAACACGTTGCGGAGGTCCTCCAACGCCTGAGGGAACACCAACTCTATCTGAAAGCCGAGAAATGCACTTTCCATCAGCCCTCAGTGCAGTTTCTGGGCTATAACATCGACCGCAGTGGCGTCCGCATGGACGAGAGGAAGGTCACTGCTGTCAAAGACTGGCCCACTCCCACCTCCGTCAAAGAACTCCAACGTTTCCTAGGATTTGCTAACTTCTATCGCCGATTCATCCTGAACTACAGTTCCATCACCAGTCCACTCACCAACCTCCTCCGCCATAAGCCCAAGTCTCTGTCCTGGACGCCAGCAGCCACGCAAGCCTTTGAACACCTTAAGACAGCATTTACTACCGCTTCCCTCCTGGCACACCCCGATCCTGATCTCCCCTTCGTTGCGTGGAGGTGGACGCCTCCACCACCGGAGTGGGAGCGGTACTGTCCCAGCAGCAGGGGAACCCTAAGAAACTCCACCCATGCGCTTTCTCTTCTCCCGGAAACTCCAACCCGGCGGAGGTCAACTATGACATCGGCAACCGTGGAGCTTCTTGCCATCAAGCTCGCCTTGGAGGAGTGGAGGCATTGGCTTCGAGGGAGCAAAACATCCATTCCCTGGTTCTGACCGACCATAAAAACCTGGGGTATCTGGACGGGATGCCAAGAGGTTGAACCCCCGCCAAGCGAGATGGGCTCTGTTTTTCACCCGCTTTGACTTCAAGATCTCTTATCTCCCTGGTCCCAAGAACGTGAAAGCAGACGCCCTGTCTCGTCTATATAACCTTG